>VMOF01000320.1:35857259-35862321 GCA_011764245.1 Trialeurodes vaporariorum | reverse complement strand
ATGGAAAGAATGTATAATTGCAAAATTGCTGGATCCGCCCATGATTTTATGGCATTTTTTTTAATTCATCGATGAGTCCATCGGTTGACCAAAGTACTAAACATCTCCGGTTAGTGTATGACTGCAAAGCACGAAAATACTCGCATCTGTAATCTTTTCTCAGTCGGTGGAATCGCTGTTACATCATCAAAATAACTGCAAAAGAGAAGACTCCATCGGTTGAGAAAAGATTTCATATTTTACATCAGAGTGTTTTCGTGCATATTCACTAAACTGAGCTAAGAATGCTTAATCTTTTGGTTAAAGGACAGAAAAGAGGAGCTGAGGTCACTTGACGACCCTCTCTCCGTCCTTTTCCAACAGACGTACTCAAACGGGCAAAGAGAGAGAGAAAGACATTCCTTGACTGCAATACGTATTTATACGTATACACGAGAGATCGCCCTTGTAAAATGAAACACACCCGCCATTGTTTTTCGTTGAGCGATGGGTCCAAAGACTTCCATGTTTTGAGTGTGCATTAAAATATGCGCCTGAAGACAAATTGAGTTTGGGGGCAAAAAAGCGATCAGTGATGCCCAGTAGCGCACCGAGAGTTTCTCCATCTCTCTCTTTTCTCCATTAAGAAACGTATGTTAGACAAGGATGGACAAGGGGATAAAACCCCCTCCTTCTGTCCTTTTCCTACTCACACATTCAAATGGGAAATGAGAGAGATGGAAGATATCCTGGTTGCGCCAGTGGTGATGCCGATCGTGCAAGTTAGTACAAAAGAATACATCGAACATCAACGAAATCGAGATCTGCGTGGTGCAAGGGTTGGCTTCTTCTTCCATTTTCTTTTATCTTTCTCCCTCTCTCTATGCCTCTCTTTCTCTCTCTCTCTCTCTCTCTCTCTCTCTCTCTCTCTCTTTCTCTCTCTCTAAGGTTGGGGTGATTAATTATTCGGAGTTATAGTGTCTCCAGGGCAAGGAGATTCCACGGATAGAGAGGAGAGCCCATCGGAGCCGATGATGCGCGCATGACTCGAGAGAAAGTGTGGAGTGGTGTGGTTCGGTCCATCTCTCTCTGATCTTGGTCTGTAAAGCCGAAGTTGCCAGATTCCCGGGTATGGGTTGCTTCGGTTGACATTCATTGCACGTGATTAGCAAGAGCCGTAGCCAGGAATTTGTCTTCTCTCTCTTTCCCCATTCCAACACGTGTGTTAGAAAAGGAGAGACGGACAATCAAGTAACCGAAGCCCCAGAGACAAACATAGAGACCCAGAGCATGCTATGCTTCCCATGTTATGAAGAATATATGAAGTGAAATGGGTTCATTTTTGTTTGGGGGCTCAACAAAACAGCAGTCACCGTTCGCCAACTATTGATTAGTGAAAATTGCTCCAATCAAAATCTACCTGAAATGTCGCTGTTTAGTTGAAATTTCAATTTATCATGGTATAAACGATTTTTAAAAAATTCATCCGAGACCGTTATTTCGTATTTAAAAATAAAAAAAAACTTCCAATTTTAAACATGAAGCAAACCTTACCTATGCCCATTAACAGTATCGGTGACTGTTGACTGTTATTTCAATAAGAATTTTACAAATACTTTTTTCGTTGAAATTTTAAGAAAATATTAACACTTCATGGGGAAACATTGAAAACAATGAATTCAAGGAAATGACAAATTAAGACATAATGTTTGAGTTCCTTCACAATAACAGTCTATTGATATTTTTGCTTTATTTTTCGGGACAGCTTTCATAACATTTCTTTTAAAAGTTCTAGTATTTTGTGCTCATCTCTAATCCAGATAATCTTCATTTCTTTTTCAGAGGAGCTTTCTTGTATATTTATTCTTTTAGGGATTTCGGGTATTTTGGGTTCAATTAGACAACACTGCAGTGAGCTTCGCGGAGTGGCGCGGCTGCGAGCGTTGAGCGACCCATCTTGTTAGCTCATCAGAAAGTATGCCGGTTGTTGGTTGTTGGATGTTGGATCGCTGGATGTTGGCTATTCGTCGTCACCGAGCTCGGGTCTTTTTAAAAGTCCTGGCTGTATCCATGGCCTACAACTTGTTGAAGTTTTGTAATTTATTCCATAATTCCTCTCAGCGCGAGACACTTAACGCCTTTCGGGGTCGTCTTCTCCCCCCTCTCTCTCACTCACTCCCTCCACCCCTCTCTCTCGCTATCTTCGCCCCAGCGTCCTCGATTGCACTCTGCAAAGAGCCAACAAAGTCAAAGCTACGACTTTACGAAAAAGAGCCTTAAGGTTGGAGTCGCATCGTCGACGGTGAAAGGTGTGCGGCGCGACTGCGCGACGCGGGTCAAATAGTCGCGTTTTGACCCCCGCGAGTCCCGACCGGCTTGTGTGCAGTGTGCGACTCGAGAGGAGGCTTGACTTGACTTGACTGACTCGTGTACTTGCAGTTTGCTATCTTCAAGAAATCTTTCATACCGCCCGCTGCAAATTCGATTTTCCTTCGAAGAACACTTCAGAATGTGTTACTGGTAGCAAAGTATGTCGCACGGTACATATGGATGTTTAAGGTTGAATGTATAAAGCGATTACCATCCGATATACATATAGTTCAATCCTTTGAAACAAATGTCGGTTCATACAGTAAGACAACAACGGATTCTATCCATTTAAACCTACGTAAAATTATCGATCTTCAGAAGACTTTCTGAATCCCTGAAAAATCGATACTTTTGTACAGATTCAAATTGAAAAATACATGGTTACAGCAACACAGCAAAGCACGAACCGCCACCACTGCTTTGGAATGAATACAGCAGGATAGTAGGGGACAAAAATAATGTCACCTTACTTCCTAGATTTTGGCTGAATGGGTAGGCCACCATCAATGCTCGAATTCATTGAGATAAGTATTGCGAGTATACTTTTCCATCGATTTTCAGCCGATTTTTTCCCCAATCTAAGACCATAGTGAGATCTATAGACCAAAGCTTGAAGACTTGGAATTACGAAAACATTCGTACTAAGCACATGATGGTTATCGTGGTTGTTCGTAGATTGATCGATTTTTGACTGAGAACTGTCAGACGCCAATTAATTCGACCTCTCGCATAATATATCCCTCTAAAGACTCTCTTGTGATTCACGCACTTATTCCACAAGCTTCAATTGATGCGCAATGCCGTGTAGTGTTGCTAAACTAACCTCCAAGCTTTTGAAATACCTCACCCTTTCCATCCAGCCATCCAACCATACACCGCGATATGAATGAATCAAAATCCCACGAAGAGTGAGTGGATCCAAGAGCAACAAATTGGCCAGCATATCTAATAGTAATAGACCGAGTCGTATACCAGATACCTAGGCTGCATACGCTCGCGTTTGTGAACCTGACTATGAGCTTACAAACGCACCAAGCAGTTATGTGTACAATTGGAAAACGGTTCTCGCGGGCAAATGATTGCGAGACTCACAACACAAGACTAACTCGCACATCTTTCCTACATTTATAATTCCTTCGTCAATTGCGAAACGGTCGGCTGGTTAGGTCGCATCGGACAGCTCAATGTTTGTTTGTGTGTTCGTTCCTATCTCTCTATAAGTAAGCGGCGAAGACCGACAACTTATCATAAACATCTTACAGATGTTATACAACACCTTTGACCATGAAAGTTTATGTGTCTCTTTTGTCGGAGATCGGAGACTCTGCATCTATAATGCGGGTCGTCGTGGAGCGATGGATGTTGCGGTGTCGGTGTCCCAGACTTGGCCAAGCATGGTCCAGATACTACTCTCTGCCAATTGTCATGGTAACGAGCGACCGCGGCATTCCATCTTTTTTTGACGTCACCGTCATTAATTATTCACCGTTTGTTTTTATAATCACTGTCGTGCCTTGACCAAATGTGGAGGCTTTTTGAAACGCTTTGGGTTTTGGCAGGCGCCGACCTAGGCCAGCGGCCTGGCGACGAGACGGCCGTGCTTCGTTTTGATTGCTTTGGTTATTCGCTGAGATGTCATATAATGCGATGTGGATCGTGAAAAAGTAAATAAAACTTGACGTCACCTAAATCATTGAATTTTCAGAAGGTGGTCTCATAAAACGCGTGGATTTGCTCTGCGAAATATCTGAAAACGCGTGCGATGTAAATTCGGGGACGAAAAGAATGTCCGACTTTTGCAAAATAGGCTACTCAAAAAAAAAAAAAAAAAAAAAAAAAAAAAAAAAAAAAAAAAAAAAAAAAAAATTGGTTGATTTAACATTTATTCTAATTTTAAAAGTCGTATCCGCAAAATGGTTTGGTTGATTCAACGAAACAGGGTGCTGAATGAACAAAATATGGTTGTTTAAAACTGACAAAATAGATTGTTAAAAATAAAATTTTTTGTGAATTTCCACACGCCAATTTTAGTGACTTTTCGTTTAGGACTCTTGACTACGCTAGGCAAAAGCTGACTTCAGAATAACTCTAGAGAAAACCTCTCAGGTGAGGTGGTGAGGGGAAGAAAGAGAGTCCAGGCCGCAAGTTATCACCTGTTAAAAATTGAACTTTTTTTTTTGAAGGTTTGGTGACTTTCCATTTAGACTCTGGCTGTGCTATGAAAGCTGACTTCAGAATAACTCTAGAGAAAACCTCTAAGGAGAGGAAGTGAGAGGAAGAAAGAAGAGAGGAGAGAGAGAGAGAGAGAGAGAGAGAGAGAGAGAGAGAGAGAGAGAGAGAGAGAGAGAGAGAGAGAGAGAGAGAGAGAGAGAGAGAGAGTCTAGACCACGTGTTATCACCACACGTCCTTACCGACTCACAAATCCCGCATCTCTCGCTCTAACGAAACACATTCCGTACAACCTCAAACGACCGAAAGTCACCGAACAAACTTTGAAAAACAAAAGGATCTAAACGACACATATATACCGCAAGAGGATTTGAGCAAGAAGTAGAAAAAAAAAACAAAAAAAAACCACGATCTAAAAACACAATGGTCACGATAAGGCATCTCTCAAAAACTCTATTCCTTGGAGCTTCGACCGACCGAGACCGACCCCGAAATGTGATCCGTCCATTTGGTTCTAAATTACAGTATGAGTGACGTGTCCGG
>VMOF01000320.1:35534759-35852259 GCA_011764245.1 Trialeurodes vaporariorum | reverse complement strand
CGGTAATCTTTTCCACTCCTTTCGATTTTATCGAGGAATAAGAAGAAAAAACTAGCGAAAAAGAAGGAAGGGAAAGAACACAAGATTGCAGAATTGAAATTACATTTAATTCTACACTTTCTCTCAGCGCGGCGGCGGCAGCCGGGCGAGGCGCGGCGTGCTGGATTGCAGATGATCGGGTGCTACTGTAGATATACCGCGTAAAAATTTGCAGATTTTGCCGCGCGACGCACTCCATTGATGCCGAACCTTGCGTCATAGTCGTAGCTATATAAGGCATTGTCTTTCTCTCTCTTAGCCCATTTGAAACGCATGCATGTGTTGGAAAAGGATGGATATATATGCTGTCACCCGACCTCGGTCTCTGTTTCCGTCCTTTTTTATTTCATGCGTTCAAATGGGCTGAGAGAGAGAGAGAGAGAGAGAGAGGGAGAGAGAGAGAGAAAGAGAGAGAGGAGAGAGAGAGAGAAGAGAGAGAGAGAGAGAGAGAGAGAGAGAGAGAGAGAGAGAGAGAGAGAGAGAGAGAGAGAGAGCTCGTGAGCAACACAACAAGCGCATTATCAAAATTTGACGGTTCGCTAAATCTTGAGGATTATCGCTGCGGGTGTGAGTTTGCACCTCCCATAGCTTCACTTGCTGTGAACGAATTTAATCATCAATTGACTTGACAACGTACGTCAAAAAAAGAGAGGTCGAGCTTTGAGGCATTGACGCCAATTTGAAATTAACCTTGACGGCCTTTTCAACAGACAACAGACTCATTGGAAATTAAATGAAATGTATTTTACCTCATCATATACTTTTGACTGGACGCTTTGAAAAAACAAGATTTGCTTACCTGTAACAGAAAGAAGAAACGAATAAATAATTAATAACAATACACAACACAATTATACTGAACAAATTACATTATACATTCAAGGTAAAACACGTTTAGAGTAGTCGGGGGTCCAAATTAAACCCTTTCGTTTGATCAAACTTTCGATCAAAACTGCGCAACTTCAACTAACTTTAAGTCCAGCTTTTGAGACGTCACGTCGCTTTTTAAATCTGTACGACCCCAACAATCAAAAAGTGCTTAACGATCGAAGCAAAACGGCCAAACAAATTTCAGTCTAAGAGAGGGAAAACTTAAGACTTATCACAGTTCTTTCATAGCCGTGGCCATCAGGAATTTGTTTTTCTCTCTCTCTTTGCTCATTTGAACGCATGTATCAGAAAAAGATGGAGGGATGGACTTCAGCCACTGTTTCTGTCTTGTTCTAACACATGCGTTCAAATAAGCAAAGTCAGATCAAGACAAATCCCTGGCTACGGCTCGGCTATGACGTTTTCTTATCGTCAAAAAAACGCAATCGCACAGACGCGGAGGAAGCAGCGGATCTTGAATTGTGATCCACATCCTCTCCAGATATAAACCTGTGGAAATATATCGAACTTAAAAGACACAAAATCAATACTTTTCCAAGAGTTCAAATGAGAGAAAAACTATCTCTGTAGACGGCAACGTCGGACAGCGTGGTATTCAGCGAAATCCTGAGCGATTTACCGCGCTCAACTCGGTATGCGCAACACTCGTCAGCAATGTTGACAAATATCGAGTGAAAATCCGTGTAATCAGCATTGATCCAAATGAGAATATTCTCCATTTGACAACACTGCACTCGACAGCCCTCTGTTTCTCTGACCACTGATTCGATGCTACGCTACTCCGCTGCAGCAGCCGCGGGTTTTTAGACGTATTGTTGGTAGCAATTTAGTGTCGATCTCGCTCTTGCTCACAGGAAACAGCTACTCTAATCATAGTGTCTCTCTCTCTTCTCTTCTCTTCTCTTCTCTCCTTCTCTCTCTCTCTCTATTCGGCCTTCCTCTTCCTTCCGTCCAGCATCACTCTCCAGCTCCAACGTCCTCATCTCAAACGCTTTTACTTTCTTCCTCTTTTTTTTTTAAAGTACGTTTTACGGCAACGGATAAGCAATGAAAACGCGCAGCAATAGAGGTAGCCCCGCTCTGCAAATCTATCCACTATATACAGCATGGTTCATTAATTCTCGGTTGTAGGACAAGCATAATTCGGACACGTTTAAGTTAATTCTGACTTGAACCTTGAATATGAACACACGATAAGTTTTTCATTCGATTAGCGCAAGGGCGCAGTTAACAAAACCATGGTTCGATAAACGTGCATTTGCGGAAATATACGAGGACTAATATCACTCGTTAAACATCTGATGAATGTTGATTATAATTAGCCGGTGATTGTTGTAACAACGTTCGTCACTGGACAATATTGCACTACCTTACGCTGAAGCTGAAATGAGGCTCTGACTATAATCGTGTAATCGAATACATTGTTTTATGTGGTAAATATAACCTTGAGAGTACAAATTTTTTGATCGAGCTCAGATATTCAAGACTTTAGGGGGGAATAAGCGCCTCTCATATGTTGACGCGGGCACAGAGTTAAAATCTGTTGATGGTTTTCCCATCATGATGCTCCATCGACTGATAGGAGATTGTCTTATATTGCAATCGAATAGTTTTTCTAAACTCTGTTCTCACATGGATTCCATTCGATTACCATCGATCTAGCGGTCTCTTAGAGTCGATTGGATAGGTTTCTTTGTTTGAATTTGTGTTTACAATCAACTAATTTCCAACGACATCAATCTAAATCGTACAATCGAGATTTTACGGAAACGCATCGATGCATCGATATATCTCTTGAAACTCTGTCCACAATCTGAGAATTATTCCCGACCGATCTTTGCCGTTGGAACACATTTGAAAAGAAACACATATTTTTACTACCAAGGCAAGGGAATGAAGTAATCGAAGCATACGAAAAGACCTGTGGCAAAAATGCCTTTAAATTTCCACAAAGGTCAAAAAATGATACAAGTTGGCAAAGTGACAAGGACTTCTGAATCATACTGTATGATCATCCGCGCATATAAACGCTGAGCGGTGCGCCAGCGCTACTGCGCGCCCGGGGAGAGCCAGGAATGCACTGATTGCATTGAGTAGCGGAAAATGCGGTTGTGAAATATGAAATATGGCGAGAGAAACTATGGCTCAACGTATACTACTCTGTACAGGTAAGTATAACCGCTGTACATACATATGGGTGCACGGGCGAGAGTTGGCGGCTGGTCTCGGTGCGATTAAACCAGAATTAGGCATGCAAAAAAAGAAGAAAATAAATTCATACGTGAATATGGCGCCCATTCGTGGCTCAATCGAATGGCTATATGCAGAAAGAAGTCAACTGCTATGATTTTCTAGGTAGATAGCTTCTTTTTGCAGAAATCCGGCCAGTTTATGGTGATTTGCGCTCGCGAGCCGCTAACAATTCACTCGGCGTTTATCGGTAAAGTATGTATACTTACAGTGCGGTAAGATCAATTTCATCGGTTTAAAAATTTCACAGCAAGGGAAGAAAAATTAATGGAGACAATGGTAAGAAAATAGAAATCCTTCGTATAGGCTTATTACAGGTCTCTAGAAGTAATTACTTAGTGAACTTCAACTTCATTTTTCCCTCATATTTTACAAATTATTCATCCGAGACGTAGACTCAAAAGTTTTTACTGCAAAAAATGACATTTCAAGAACGAACATACCTACTACAATCCAAAATTTTGGACAACACATACATACTTTTCCAACTATTCATGTTTAATATTACATACTTTTAGCAACATTAAAAAAAAAAAAAAAAAAAAAAAAAAAAAAAAAAAAAAAAATCCTGTTCTGAGGTCCTTATTTTATCTCTTCCATATGGCACGCCTGTGTATACTCGTTTCTGTGACTAGATCTGTTTCACTCAATTCCAATTTTTCATTCACATTCATTAAGAATCAAAACTGTTACAACATTTGAAAATTAATGCTTCCTCAAGCGCCTTCAATTAATTGTGTATACAAAATCAGAACCGTGATGTAGGAATATTTAACTACCTCCTCACTTTGAGCGAGCGAGCGAACATTGAGTTGTCTTCGTAACCTATCCTATAGTAGTTAAAGGATGTAAAATAATGTCTGAGAAAAAGCTAGACCTCCAAGTTTCTAAGACGTCCTATCTATTAATTTCAGCTTGTATTTACACAGGACAGGGCTTTCCAATTTGGCATCGTTGACGCCGCCTGAGCGCTCACCACACACGACCGCGTGAACAGGGCTCAAGATCAACGCACAACGGTAATATTGGTTTATTGTTGTGTGAGCGCAAAGCTCCGAGAGGAAATTAACGGAGTGGGGGGAAGGGGTGGAGGGATGGGGTCGGGGAGAGAGAGAGAGGAGAGAGAGAGAGAGGGGGGAGGGTGACGTTGGGAGAAGGATTAAAAGTAAACAAATACCTTGGCTGTTTTTTAGAAAAAAAAAGAAAGAAAGAAAAAGAACTTAGAGTTAACATTGGCTCGGGTTGTCGCAGAATATTCGCGTCGTCTGTTCGTTGTCTCGCGGAGTCGTTGACCTTTCCCGCGTCGAGTTTGAATATCGACTCTCCCGATAGTATACAACGGAAAGGGTTGCGATTGTAAATAAAGAGAGAGAGAGAGAGAGAGAGAGAGAGAGAGAGAGAGAGAGAGAGAGAGAGAGAGAGAGAGAGAGAGAGAGAGAGAGAGAGAGAGAGAGAGAGAGAGAGAGAGAGAGAGAGAGAGAGAGAGAGAGAGAGAGAGAGAGAGAGAGAGAGAGAGAGAAACGCACGTGACCGTATGTATACACATCGAGTCGTTAACCCAACTGCGCCAACTTATAAACGGAGTTGCGGAGCTAAAGGGGCAACAGATGAGAGGGACAAGGAAAAGACGGATGAAAGAAGCGAACGAAATCCGCGTATAAGCAAGCCGAAGCCTTGCTCACAAATATCAATTAAAATTGTAAATAAAGAGAATCGATGACTTTGGCGACTCGGTGAGTCAGCTGAGGCCTTCAAAGTTCACACTCACAAGGCGCCTGTCAAATATTTCTTTAATTATCTAAAGGTCACTTCAAGTCAGGCAAGGAAAGGAGAGAAAAAAGTTAAGAAAAAGAGAGGGCAATCATGAACATAGTAAATCTCGATAACTTTGGTGACTTGGTGAGTCATTCGAGACCTTAGAAGTTCACACTCACAGGCGCGTGTCAAATATGTCTCTTATTATCTGAAGCTCACTTCAAGTCAGGTTGAAAAAGAAGAGACAAGTTTGAGAAAAAGAGTGGAATCATAAAAATACAAACAGCGAATCGATGACTCCACGAATCACCTTCTAATTTCAAATTATTCGTGATGAAAAGAAAGGGGAGAGAGAGAAGAAAAAACATTGAGTTCAATAAACGTGTTTCGGAAATTTGTTATGAAAACACGCAATTTTAACTGTTCACGAACTGATGGATGGAAGCGGCTATTCGGAGCTGTGTGACCCCGGAGATAGTAAATAAAAATGAATGGACATCTCGAAAAGATCAAGGTCAATTCGTCTGCTTGGTTTTTTGCTCTTTTCCAAAACCCAAGAGTATCAATAAAACTACAAACTAGCAACTGCATCATATTTTGTTACACATTCGGCCGTGTGCTTTTTTCTGCGAGATCTGAAATGAACGTTCAGTAGCAAACTACGTATATCTTAAATAATTAACGGCTTTTTATAACCAACAATTTCTACCCAAGGTCAAACTTTCGGTACTGTGCAATACTACATACGTGCATTTTTTAAACCATGCTGCAGTTATGTACGAAGCTATATTGATATTTTTTAATCTTTTTATACTTAATTCTTCTGTAGTCTCCAAGTTAGATTCATGAAATTATTAAATAATAATTAAAATGTAGAAAAAATAACAATTCAAAAATAAAACTATAGACCGGTTTACTTTTTAATGGAATCAAAAAAAGAAATGAAACTATAATAATAAATCGTGTTAGCGGTTACGATCGTAATGTGACAAAGTTGCATTCCGTCCAAATAAACTCAAAGTAAAAGGTCGAATTTTACGGCATCCGTCGCACACCCCTAAAGTTCGATCTTTTTCATGGATTAAAATGGACCGATTCGAACTTTGCAAGATTCACGCTTCTCCGCCGCGTCATTGAATTCCCATTGTTTCACAATCAAAAGAAGAGGGTACTTACTCCAGATTATAATTCAGTATCTTTAAAAAGTACCTTTTAGGAGGGGGGGGCGCTCAGTGCCGCGGTCTGCCTGTATATCGGTCGATGCTACAGGAATGCAATTGCGACCGCTGAAGCCGAACCCATTCGGCATTCGGCCACGGTTCAATGCGCCCATTCCTTGCGTCCAGAGAGTCATTACCGTCGACAAGGACCATTGTAGAGGCGAATCAGGCGATGAAGATGTACTGCGCCTAGGTGCCTAGGTACCGCACGCCAGTTACCGGCGCTCGGCGCCTATTGGTCACTCACAGATGTAAAAAGGGCCCAAGGAATATTATGCGATCCTAAATGGCCTTTAAAAAATAAAAAGAAGAAGAAAAAACCCTAGGTAAAAAAAAAGCTCAAGCAGTTGAGCATAGTCCTTGTTATCACCGCTAGAGCGAGCTCGTGCTCCCACTACCGCTTGCGGTGCGTAATGGTTCGGTCAGTCAAGCTTCCATTAAATTCATAATTACTGCAATGTTGCCACATTACTTTTCGAATCAACGCAGACATATTTAAACTCTACTATGACAACACGATGAGCATTCAGTTCACCTCTATCAAGTGTTTGATACATATTGAGAAATCAGTTTCTACTTTTTTCAAATTATTCATTTACGTTTTAGTATCCCGAATAAAACCCTATGTGGCATAGCAAAACCTCTATCCATGTAATCTCACAATTTTTTTTTTTTTTTAAAAAAACAGTGTTTGTACTTAAAAGTTCTTAGAAAAATTGAGCTCAGGTAACTACAAGAGGTTTGTGCTTATTTGCATCAGAAAAAATAGTTCATGCGATAGATGATGTTAAATTTGACTAAAATTGAACTTTATTCGGCTACTAAAACGAGCGGTTTCCGAAACTTATTCACTGTCCACCAGGCAACAGTGACGTGCAGTGTGCCATACTTGGTCCGTAGACAATGCACCGTCCCCCTCTCACCCTCCCTCTTCTGCAACTCTTCTTCCTTTTGCGATTCCTCTGTTCTCTCTCCCCAACCCAAGTGATCATTAAGGGAATTAATCATGCCTTTAAAAGTGTTCATCATTCCCTGAACGCAGGAGGGGGAGGAAGAGGATAAGGGGGAGAAGGGGAGAGCACATAGGGCTGCCAATCGCATGAGATGCCCTGACGTGTGGATTATGTGCTCAATCCGGGAAGTCGTGAGATCATCATATAATAATCGAATCGAAGGCATGCTCGTTGTTGCCATTTTTTCAACCCGAAGGTATACCTAAAAACGGATTAACTTCTCTGATTGAGCGCGCAAGAGGTGTACAATTTTTCGAAATTTGTACCCTTCTTGTAATTCAATTTTTTTCCCACAAAAATGTCCTCGAATTCTTTCTTATAACTTTTCAGTTTAAAACCGTTTTTATGTACGCACTCGACATTGCAGTATAATTCAAAAAGGCATATATGACCGCCAACGCAATCTTAAGGGATTATTCATTGTTATGAAAGTGGAGTGCAGAGAGTTCCGACTATAAAATATCTATTTTGAAAAATTCTCTCGGTATACAAAACACGAGCATAATCAAAGATCTTAAGGGTATTTTTCTTTTTTTTTCGCCCTAAAGTGAAAATACGAAAAACAAGTAAAGCAATCAAGTACGTTTATTCGTCATGGTTTTATTTTATCAATTGAATAAAATATGCAAACGGTAAGACGCGATCAAAGAAAGTAAAAAAAAAAAATCATCATATAAATAATTAATAACAAAGCCAAATCTTTGAAAGGTTTCGGGCTGTGGATGATTTGAAAATTTCGAACAGAACACCTTCGTAAAATTAATCCACATTACACGGAGAAAAACACTTTACAAAAAAATGCAAGAATTCTAACGATATAAAAAGTTCCCGAAAAGAATTTCTGAGCTTCTGGCCTTTACGGCCAGAAATGCTGACATATTTTACGAGATTATTTGGGTCAGAATAGCCAAATTAATCTCGTAAAAAATGCCAGAACTTTACCCATATAGACCAAAATTCTGCTGAAAACTGCAAGAATTTCTTTTCGGGGACTTTTTAATAGAATTCTGGCCGGTTTTAAAAGAAAATTTTTCTCCGTGTATGAACTCATGTTTGTTATTGTTTCTTTCAATCATGTTTCATTGGAAGACGTCGTAGGGGAGTCATTTCAAGCTCGCAATTTGTATCAACCAACTCACCTACTTTTTACAGTCAAAAATATGAGAATGGGTGATATTTATGGTCTCTCCGCGCTAAAGAGCGCCAGAGCACCCAACGCGGTATTTTCAACTGATCAGCTTGCCATGATCGCTAGTTCTCGTTTTTGATAATCATTTTGTCGAAGCAATAAATAAACAGGAAGACATCGGGCTAAAGATCCTGTGTCATAAATCCAGCCTAGGGGAGATGAAAAGATAAAGACTTATTTTGTGTCATCGATTTAACACGATCCTCCTTCATCCTTCCTCGCGGTGATCGGTGGAGTTCGAGGCGAACCAGCGGGTGAACCGGTGAACCAGCTTTCTTTCCGTCTTGTAAAAATTAAATATTCACCGAAAAAAAGCCGAATATAACAAATAGAGGCAAAAAGCGGAAATGGGTGGCAGCGCACAGTTAACCAAACAATGATTTTTCTCTGGACAAGTAAGTAGAAATAAGTTCATAGTTTTTTGCTGATTGTTAGTAAAAACGTATAGACTCTTTTAAGAGCGGGAAATTTGAAATTCAAGGATCTGATGGGCGTAGATGCTTATTTTAAACGTAAAACCAACATCTGATTGGTTAATTTTAAATTTCCCGCTTCTCACAGACACAGTTTCATACTAGAGACGGATATAGAATTACGAGGGGCTGCCGTTATACGGCGGATCTTAACCCTTTCAAACCTAAAAATACTTTTTGTTCTGATAAGTGGAAATTTGTTTTTGTACCAAAAACAAAATTACCTTCAAATATCCAAAGAACTTTTTATTCTGATCCACTATGTGATGCGACGGGTGTTGGCATCAGCATCCAGCGTGCCATCGCGTCCGCATCATCGCCCGAATCAGCAGATCAGCGTCTGACATTAATTTTGTTATTATTTTTTTGGGTTACCTCGGGCAGCAAACGCGGCGAGTGAAAGCATATAGGAATAGATAGACCAAGGAACTCGGCACAATGTTGACGATATTTGGAAGACCCATAAGTCAACTAGAGTGTTCCGTTGGCACCGGCACCGCCTCTCTAGACAGTATCCGCGGTAAGCAGAACTCAAGAGAGTACGCTTTGCGTGAAACAGAATGACTTGTGCTTATTATGATGACTGACGCACCGTATATTTTATGAATGAAAAAAAAGTGAAATAAAACAAAATTGGTTGATAGTTTTAGGTCGCGTGCCGCATGTCGGCTTTGGTATACTCTACTTCTGCGGATAGTCAATTTGTGAACGCTTTGTGAATTTTCAATGGCAGGCACAGTGCACACGATTAACTTAAAGGTTCGAAACAGATTGCGGAATTTCTTCGGAATTTCTTTGTAATAATTTTTAAAAAAAAATCAAACAAAGAACTAGAAGTACTACATATTGTAAAAGAAAGTAGCCTGATCGAAATTTTTAACTTTTTAAAATTTCTGGGAATAAGATTCGAGATATTGGTCATCACTCGGAGAAAAATTTCTTGTTACAATTCGGGAGTGCAATTTTAAAAATACATGAATCAATAAAAAAAACAATTTTAAAATAACCAGAATTCCAATTGATCCAAAGATTGACATTTCTTTCTCGTGAATTATCGGAGCATTCTATTGAACCAATGAGAGTTCCGGTAAATTCAAAGGAAGTTCTTTCCCCAATAATGAGAGCTATTGAAAATTCCAGTGATGATGCAAAAATAATTGTCTTATTAGTTCATGAATATTTAATATGACTTTTTTCTTCTGAGTGCTCGGTAATAAAGATCTTACAACGCAATAAAATAACTGATTAAATCAACCCTCTCCTTCGTCAATTCAGCCATAGGAGAGGCCTAAACTGACCTAAAAAAAGGCAATCGGGCAACTATATTGAATCAAAGTACGATCTAACGTGACAAATAAGAGCAGTATTGAGTAGGTGGGAAAGAAAGGTAGAATTGCAAAGCGCAAGGCCCGTATTTTGATACCCATAATCCATATCATTCTCAAGAGCCACAGTGCATTGCGCACAGACTACGAACGTGAGTCACACAGTTCAATGGTCACATACAACGCTTCAATGAACAATTTCAGTTTTTTCTTATTTAAAAAATAAGAGCAAAGGGGATGAAAAATAAAAGAAAAAATAGTAGCAATAATAGATTGATGACGTCCTGAACGACAAAAAACGGAGGGCACAGCTCATCTATTAAAGCCCTCTTTAGAGGGTAGTTCCGGCGGCTTTAATTTAGAGGCGCAGAACACAAAACAATAATTATTGTTAATAGTATTATTAGCGTATGAATGAAAACACGAGTACCTTATACTTTTTAGGATAAAAAAAAATGGATGGGGCGCCTTTTATCCTATTTTTTTTCTTTTTTAAAGACCTGTGTACCTTTTTAAAGTCCTTCCTTCGCCCCTTACTAGCTTAACCTCCGCTTTTCTCACCCTTATTTTATTTAGCAGTGCGTGTTTGAATAGGGGACGCGTGTATACTGCATAGGCTACATGTAAATGAGTGTAAGGAACAAAAAGAAGTAAAAAAAATAGAGAAAACAAGTGACGTAACAACCCACAACTACTTTTATTGATTTCTTACCGATCCTTCCCCTTCTTATTAGTTAATCCTTCACGACTTCCGGTTCTGAACCCCTTTTTTTCGGCCTAACCCTACGTCTTTTCTCCGCGTGGCATAATCTTTTCTTCGCTCCCCTATTTCTGAATTGCAGCGGAAACGGAAAAAGTGCACCGAATCCATCGATGGAGCGACGAGCGGAAGGCTCGGTGACCTAGTTTTTAACGATTCTTGACGTCAAATTTACGTGAATAAAAACATGACGATAATATTCATAAAGCACGTTCAAAAACGAGAAGGGCACGGGAGATGGAAAGAGAAATTTCTCTACCTACAATTTCCTTTGTTAAAGTCAAAGTCAGGAAATTGATTCCTCTGATTTTTCCGGGGGGAAATGTTTTGATAGGTGAATGAGTTAACCGAAATAGCTTGTATTTACGACGATCAATACAAGTTGCTACAAGAGAATAAGCATGGACATATTTTAATGAAGAGACTGCATTACGATACCTATCATTTCTTGATTCGAGCGCAACCCCAATAATACTTAACAAAAAATCCAACAGAGCGAAAAAAATTTTTGAAAGTAAAACGCCCATTCGTATAAAATTCACGATGTGAAAAATGTTTGATTGAAGTGCGAGTTTTTATTGAATTCTATATTTTATAGAAACAGATGGTAATTTTTTCCAAGGGATGCGTTACTTACGGTCAGATTTAAATAAAACTTTGAGGAAAATTAATCGAGGCAGTTTTAATATTTATTTAAGTCATTTAATTTATTTTTAAACTATTTCTCATGTGAGAGTAGAACTCCTTACTCCTCAGTAAGAATATTACAACGGGTTTTCAGGCGAAAATTTGACAGATTTTCTGCTTTCTGTCTCTGAATCATAGTTTTTTTCGGTTAGCTCTTTGTGATAAATATAATGCGAAAGAACGAGAGTGAAAATGAAAGAAGAAAAACAAAACAAAAATCCAATTTCCAAAGAGGCGATCGTCAGCCGATCGTCCGAATTACATCTTGACGGAAAAGACCAACAAATAAAAACTCTTACTTCTCTTCGATCAACGCAAACTATTTCCCAACGCTTTAAAGAGTCAGCGACTACTCGAATACAGAAGCTAGAAAACTTTTAAAGTCAAGAAAGGAGGCTTAGGCAAGCCTCAACAAAACTTTAAACGAATCACACAATTCGAACGGGCGAGAACGGGGGCCAGAGTCGAAAAGAACGCAAACTTCCATTCACAAATTAAATTACTCACGCGCCAGTTCAATCACAGGCCTATGAACATTCATCACCTTCAGACCAAGGGGAAGAAGACGAAAATGAAAGAAAAAAAAATCTTCCTTACGTTCAAGTCAAGTTCGCAAAGTCAATTACAGAGAGTTTTTAACGAATCCGAATCTCAATTTTCCATTGGAATTAACAAGATTCCACCCTCCCGCACGGGCGGCGAAGAAATGCAAGAATAATACTGCTTTAACACCCGACGACAGACAAAAAGAGATAGAGAGAGAAAAAGAGAGAGAGAGAGAGAGAGCTCATGGAGAATGGAACAAACGGAAGGAAGGTGAATTATATTCAGTTTGAAACAAGGGAAAAGCAAACAGTTTGACAACATAAGAACCTAACGAAGCATTAAGGAGACAGATTACAATTACCATTCAGATCCAGACAGCAGAGGGGGAGGAGAGAGAGAGAGAGGGTGAGAGTCCCTCACAGCTCGCTCTCACCCAAAAAGCTAAAGGGATGTAAAATTAAAGCCTAAAAGCGCTTTATTGAAACTTATAACACTTCTCCCCACTCTCCCTTTGCGATCCGCATCTTGGATAACTTTCGTTTCACTGACTGCATCGCGGATAAGATTCTTCAGTGAAGGAAAAGACCTATTCATTTTTTTCCTCTCCTCTTCCGACGCCTTTCACATAGGAGTGCAAAAGACATTTATAAATTCGGAATCGGCGCCTGCCTTCGTTTCGTTGGAGTATAGGCAATACTAGGCTTAAAAGCTCTCCCCCCTTCTTCCATGATCCCCTTTTCTCGCTACTTTTCGCGGGATTACCATGACGAGCCCTTCCGAGAATTCGAAAGCTCCATCTGATTAAATTCCCTGTCAAATGCAAGCTTACTGCACTGATCTAATAAAGCGATTCCCTGGGTACCTTGCTTGGTGTTCAATGCCCCGTGTCCCCTCCGTTACGATATACATTGGAGAGGCCTCAAATTTGAATTATCTGTGACTTTTCCGCACTCGACTAAGCTATATACAGAGTTGCCATCGTTGGGTTAATTAATAATGAAATGAATTATCATGTTAATTTACTTTTTGTCATTCATCCAGATTGTTCTGGTGATTTCGAGGGAACAATAGATGATTTAAAGGTTTGTAGATGGCAATGGAATATTTTCACGGGGGATGCTCCTTTGATACAGATAGGGATTTTCATGGCCAATTTATCAAGTTAATTGGCTGTCGAAATTTTCAGGGGAAGCCATCATGGTGCCTATACAATTGAACTATATATTTTTTTCTTTTTTAAATTTCTTTTGAGAAACACATATTTAAAACACGCACTTGCCATTGCAATGAGCAAGTGCACGTTTCAGTTATTTGTTTTCTTTTCAAAAGTCATTATCTACTTTAAAATTAAATATTAATAGATATATAAAACCCTCACTTTCTCGAATTGCAATGTGTAAGTGATGGTTTCAAATTATACATATTTTTTTAAAATCATTATTTAAAAATAATCAAACAATTACAAACTAAATGACCAAAAATCAGTAAGTCCAAGTAAGCAAGTTAGTGAAGTCCCTCTCCCAACTTGAGCGGAGTGTGCACAATTTTTTTAGTTTTATAGTTTTTTTTTGTTTTTTTTGTTTTTTGTTTTATGCTTTCTTTTTTTAATTTCATTTTCCGATTGAAAATACAGAGCTGTGAGCACCGAAACGTTCCGGAGATTTAGTTATGCTGCGGCCTGGTTTTCATTAAAATAACTAATTACTAAAATTATTTTTAAAAAAAAGGGTAATTGTATATTTATCACATTGTGCCGTGCATATATCCCTCCCCGAGCAGCGTCTTCTTTCAAAAACATGAGTTAGAGAAGGACAGAGGAGAACTTTTCGCACTTTCATAAATAGTATAGAGAGAGAAAGACATATTCCTGAATTTCCCTTTGCTTGGCTCAACTTGGCAACCCTATTTCGTTATTGAGGGTCTCGCAAATCTCAGAGCTAATTTAATCCACTCCCCCTTTTCCGCTGAGGGAGCCTTTTAACACAATTTATATACAGCTTCAAAAGTGTGTGGAAGCTAGTGTGAAAAGAAAAGTAAATTATTTTCCTGACACCCGATAGAATCGAGTTTCTTACATTTCATTCCCTCTTATTTTAAAAAGAGGGGGAATAAAGCTGCATTTGTGAAAATACATTGCCACTTTTTCGAATTCCCGAACTGTATTCCAACCCCCTTTTCCCCGTTCCAATTTGCATTTTTATCTAAACGAGCGTTTATTCAGCGAAAAGTAACATGCACTTTTAGAAATTTCCTCGCTTAAAGGTTATAAACTTTTCCGAAAGGAATGGGGCTATTGCACACTTTTGCTATAAGCGATTTAATAGTCGATTATGGCGTAAAAACCTTCAAAAATAACGATGGTGGCACTAAAAACTTCCAAAATCCACTCCTAAACTCAATAAACGCAGTTATTTGCACGAGCGTAATGGTGGCCGAAGGCACTAACAATGGGAGATTCCTATCTTAATTTCGTCACTCTTTCTATGCTGACAAGGATGATTCACAGAGTAATTAGTCATCAGAGTGATGATCCACATCCGATGAATGGTACCGCAACACCAAGTGACACCGGTGTCAAATGAAAGTTGTCTCTTATTGGTCACATCTTGATGGAGTTTCAGAATTGTTAGATGGGAATCTCCCATTGTTAGTGCCTTCGGCCACCATTAAGCTCCCGCAAATAACTGCGTTTATTGAGTGTAGGAGTGGATTTTGGAAGTTTTCAGTGGTGCCATCGTTATTTTTTGAGGTTTTTACGCCATGATCGACTATTAAATCGCTTATAGCAAAAGTGTGCAATAGCCCCATTGAACTGGAGATCTGAAAGCTAAAGGACTGTGTTGAGCACGAATCATATGAAATGAAGGGTGGATTAAA
This sequence comes from Trialeurodes vaporariorum, assembly GCA_011764245.1. Classification (NCBI taxonomy): domain Eukaryota; kingdom Metazoa; phylum Arthropoda; class Insecta; order Hemiptera; family Aleyrodidae; genus Trialeurodes; species Trialeurodes vaporariorum. The sequence goes on along the minus strand of VMOF01000320.1, from coordinate 35,837,234 downwards.
AATATTTTATTTTCTTCTCTTGGACTAATGGACTCAAACGTTTTAAGTCAAAAGTTATCCTTATCACAATATGCCTCAAACAGATCGCATTTTACTGTTAGAAAGAACGATAGATAGCGTCCTAGAAATTATTATAGACAGAAGAATCAATCATGATTACTGGAAAAAATTCAAGATCATTGAATTGGGGGGACAAACAACGAACATTTGAATTACAGGTTTTTTTTTTTTCAACCTGCGCGCTGCGGTGCCGGGTATTGATAAAAGAAGAAAGTAGATAACTATTCGTACATCAGGCGCGTGCCTTGTGGTATCAGAAAAAATGAAGGCGAACTCACGCACTACTCGAACGCAACATATTTTCGTTTACCTATCCGCAACCAATTTTCATCATTTTCGGTGTAGACAACTTATTTGGTTAATCATAAAATGCAATCTTATTTTTCATACATTATATCATTTGCGATGTAAGGGAGGGAAAAATCCAACGTCTTTACATAAAAAATAATAATAAAAAAAAAAAAGAGTGACTTGATGGATCCACACAGTTGATGACGATTTTGACTTCTGAAATCTATTTGTTTTGATCTCATTTTACAGATACACGTTAAAAGGTATATTCTGCTCATTTTTATTTTTCTTATTTTAATACTGGTTTTACATAATATTACTTATTTAATTAGTTAAGTTATTATTTTTTTTTTTTTTTTTTTTTTTTTTAGCGTTTGGCTTGTAAATAGTTATTTATTTGTTTATTCATCATCTATTGATTGCTTGATTTTGTTTCACCAGCACGAGCGATTTTTAAGCTTTTTTCTCAAAATTTAAGATGTAATATGAGTCTGTCTGCCATATAATGATGTTTTTCTTTCAACTTTTCTCTAGACTCTCCTTCTTGTTGGATCAAGAAAAACCGAAAAAAATAAAAACCGTTGAAGACAACCACCATTTAGACCAAATGCATACTTGCAAGTCGATTTTAGACATAAATTAGTCTCCCTGAGGTATAAATTTCGGTTAGACCTAGAATCAATACTTCCATGCCCTCCTCTATCCGAGGCTTTGGAGAAATTTATATGAAGGTCCGAGCTATCTTCAGCGGCAGTATCGTTAATCTCTCCAGTAGACACTCAGAGAAACATTGCAACTATAAATTCAAGACGAGTAATGCGCGGTTCGGTAACAGCCCGCCAAATAATTTAAAGAATTCATAAATACCAGAATATAAGCCAGGAACTCACCTCTAAATTTTTAATGATATCCTTACATCCTGAGGAGGGTATGTAATTTTCAATTTTGAAGACTAAACCGTCGTAAGCTCCATTTTGATAAACAATTCGACCGGCGCTAACTGTTATCACTAACAGACAAAACACTGAAAGAACACTTCTCACACACATGGTTGCGGTAGTTATTTTCCTAAAATTTCACACGTGGCACAGAATGATAAAAATTCAATTTGTTATCTTCACGAAAATTCGCACATTTTAAATTTTGTATTTTTTTTTTATAGCGCCACCACAAACTATTAACTGTCGACCCGGTCAACAATATTAAAAAAAACACTAACGCACAAACACACACAATTCAATAAGTTTTCCCCAGACAATTTTATTTGTGATCAGAAAACAGGAACGGAGTAACACTTAATCCATCGCATCGTATCAGCGGAGACATTTAAACAAAAAAACACACTGAACAGTAAACAACCAAGTATCAACGTTGCTTAGTAACCGGTAAAACCGCGACAAAATAAATAAAACAGAACTCCGGTTGGCTAAATGTTTCACAATCCAAAAAAAAAAACGCTATTCCAGCTTCTGCGTAATCCAACTTTATCACGGTGATTTTTCAATTTAACAATTTGACTATAAGAAAAATTAATAAAAATCGAACTGAATATTATTATTTTGTTTACGAAAATCGACGTGAGTAAATACGACTGCGAGAAATGCGATTGTAGAGTCGACACACACACGTGCTATCGTTGCGAGAGTTAGCGGTGCACTGTCGAGCGCGGCGTTGGTTGGAACTGAGGAGCAAAGCGAGGTTTCTATACCGTGGCGCGTTGGCCGTGCCGTGCTTCAAGCCACACCGGAAAGTGAGAAGCACCGGCAGGGTAGGCACTCTACAGTGAGAAATGGGAATCGTCGGCCCATATCGTGCAGCGCGCGAGAGAGAGAGAAAGATAGAAAGAAAGAGACAGGGTAGAAAAGGACGCAGGAGATATACGCTGTGGGAATACGTAGTATTTTTCTCTCTCTCTCCTTCTCTTTCTGTTTTTTTTTTTTTTAAACACCCCCAACTAAAGACAAAATCACTTTGTCTTACCTTACCTGTTCTTTCGTTCAACGCTCTCCTTTCCAGCACCACAACATAGTCTACAACCTTTCAATAGGATCTACTTCGTCCTCGAGCGATAGTTTTTCCTTCCCTATCCACCAACCTCTACTCATTCCAGTACACTAAATATATTATTACTCTTTTTTTTCAACCCATTTATCTCTCTCTCTCTCTCTCTCTCTCTCTCTCTCCTCCATCCGACTATGCAGTCTCGTGTTCTGATTTTTTTTTTTTTCTGGGAATCTTTCTTTCTCAGCCCCAGCACTCACTATAGTAATATTGTGTAATATAAAAATTACGAGTTAGCAGCTCGAAGTTTTTCATCGACGACCGGGTTACCTATCCTTAAACGCGCGGTTAGCGAGCGTTTATTTTACCCCACTCTCCGTTTATCTTGTAACCCTATGGGCTATTTCCCATGAAATTATTCCGTGTTTTGATTGCTTTTTAACCTAGAGCCTACTGCTACAGAACTTCGGGGTATTTTCTCGATACTTTTCAGTGTATCACCGAAAGATCGTTCTTTCTCTCTTTGTCACACGTTTGAATGCACGGGTAGGAAAAGGATAGATGGGTGGGATTTATCCTCCTTGTCTATCTTTCTTTGACTTATACGTCTTAATGGATAAAGAGAGAGAAAGTGAATTACTAGTTACGCCACTGAATACTTTTACTTCGTCTGTTCATGATCTTCACCGATGCCTGTACTTTTCGACTCATCGATTTTAAGCGCCTCAAGGTTAACGATAAAATTGGATCTTCAAATATCTCCAAACTAGGTTTGTGGTGATCAATGCGCAACAAACATCGTTTTCAAATAATCGCATATTAACGGACACTTGAACTCAAAACTTTCAAAATGTTGTGTATCTTGATGGGAAATGAATTTGTGCGCCTTCAATCATTTGCGTATGCAGAATCAGCTCCGTGGTGTAGGAATATTTAACTACCCGCTTAATTTAAGCAAGTGAACATTGACCTACGTCTACTCGAGCGCCTTCAATCAACTGTGTGTGCAAAACCAGCACCGTGGTGTAGGAATATTTACCTACCCACTTAATTGTAATGATAAGAACAAAGGAAACAAAACAAAGAGAAATAATAATCACCATATGAAATCTGACAGAAATATTTTGAAAAATTGAGACTCAGAAAAATCAATCGAATTATTTCACCACCTCCCTTTATTTTGTTATTGGAAAGTGAAATTGAAACATGATAAGTGCATCGAATAAAATTACTGAATGATAACTGATAAGGAAGAAGAAAAATAAAGAAAACTGTCTTCAGTATTAGTTCTTTCTGTAGTTTGAGACTTTTTTATAGCTTTCACAAATTACGAAACACATTGATGACAGTGGCGGCACTTTCAAACTAAACCAGCATCGAAGATGTAACTTGGGTTAATGGAATCACCTTGTCCAACACTTTCATTTATTTCTTTCCTAAACGTTACCATTTCAATAAAACGATAGAGAAAGGAACCTGAAAGGGATGCTTTTAAGTAGCAATTGATCAGATTTCCGAAAGCATAAAAGATTTTTACCGGTACATCAAGACGATCCTCAGACACACGTAAAGCTATTGAAGTCCGGCCATTTATCTTTTCGAAAACAAATTTAATTTAATCAAAACCCTTTTTACCTCTTCGAGTCTTTATTTTTTTTAAAAGATCCTCTTTTAAAGTCCTCGTTACTAACTACTCAAAAAGAAAAATTCATTAAACTTAACTACCGGAAAATGTGCTCCTTGCCGCGGGCCTCCTTTTAATTGAGTGCCTTCTCGTGTTTTCGAAAGCGAAATCGTAACGTGGGGAACATAAAAGACTTGATTCACTGGAAGATCCAGAATTCATCCTTTTCTCTCTGTTCCTCCATTAGATTGCGTGTGTTAGAAAAAGACAGAACCAGGAGCAGTCATGTGATTTTTTCCCTCTCTTCTATCCTTCTCTAACACATGCGTTCTAATGGGAAGAGAGAGAGAAGGACAATTCCATGGAGCCTCCAAAGGGAGTGCGGCAGTTGAAGTCAGCACGTGCACTCTTGAGTAGTTGAGCTCACTTTATTTTGATTTGATTCGATTATGAGTTTTTACATGCATGCACGGAGAAGATGAAACGTCCGAGTCTAGGCACTGATACGATTTTAAATAAACGCCGGTAATACGATTTTATTGGGTCAATTGTTGTGATTTGTGATTATAAGGAGGCTTTGGCGCGCGCAAATTCTTTGCTTTGCTGAGGACTCAGCACAAACGCGGACTGCACTCCATTCTCCCCCGTTGTTTGAACGAGGAAAACTGCTGAAATATTTGCACTGATTTCCTTTTAAACCTTTTAGACCCAAATCAACTCTGCCAAAAGAAAGAAAATTGTTGTTGTTGTTGGTGCTGTTTTTTTTTTTTTTTTTTTTTTTTTTTTTAATCCTTTGTCTTGGAGGAAAACTGCTGAAATATTTGCCCTGATTTCTTTGACCCTTTCTGTGGTGGTATTATTATTTTTTTTTTTTAATCCTTGGTACACTTGCAATCATGTTCCAAATTTTTTTCTTTTTTCAGATCTTTTCAAACGTGTACTTCCGTAGGTACGGACACCAATTTAACATGGACTCCTCTGGGAAAATCAAGAAAAACGGAGGAGAAATAAATCTGTTTCATGCAGTTCACGTCAACTATTTTACTATCATAAGCGGCGGTAGCCGCACAGGCCCAGTCGGAAAACACCCCTGGGAGGGTACATCTATTTTACGTAAAATGTGTTAAACGGTATTGCAGGAATTTTTCAAATTTGAATTCTCCATATAGGAATATACGGACACTCTTTTATCGATTCCCATTGAACTTAATGGGGTTGAAACAACTATATTTGCTTTTACTTAAAATCAGCTGTACTGAACCAAAAAATTCAGATCAGGAAATTCTTAATAAATTTTTATCATACTAGTTGTGATCATCTGTGCATAGCAACTCGCATTAATATCCATTTAAGATTTGTAAAACGAGCAACGGGGCAGTTGCAAGGGTCTAAAAAGTTGTGTTTTTTATAATTAGAAAATGAAATTATTCGATGAGATGAGAAGTTCTCATCAGAAACCAAAGGCATCTTTGTTCTCATTGAGAACAAAGATGCCTTACATTGTTTAAACGGGCATTCCGTGTAGTAACTTCACTATGATTTTTACGCCTTAACGACATAGTGTGTCCGGCTGTTATGAACGTAAAACCAGGTTTGCTTATCATAAGATACATCTTTCTCACCCCATTCGCAAAATTTCTCATGTGTTTTGACCCGCTGATTTCAAATTCGGCCTTAGTTTTAACTCAAAACTTATACTTTTTTTAGAATTTCCAAATTTTTGCTAAGAAGACGCAATTTCAAATTTACATAAAATCTATATAGGCCAGTTTAATGAAAACTGATAGAATTTGTGAAATTAGCGTCTCAAAATACATAAGATAACGATGCTGAAGTGAAATTATAGGCGTAGAATTATTCTAAAACACTAAAAATTAGTAAAATTAACACTGATGGATGGTGAATGTCGCGGACACATTATGTCGTTTTTGATGCTTATTACTTCTTCACTACGCACACGATTTTTCACAACTTTACACGTGTGTATTTCCAAAACCGGGACTCTGAGGAAAAAACCAAAGGCTCCATTATTCTCAGCTCATCAAGTACTATCAATTTCTTTATAAAAGACACACAATTTTAGAATCTTACAACTGCCCCATTGACGAGCAAATCTCAAGCACATATTATTCGTGCTCTGTTTAGTAATGTCAAATCTACTAATTTGTCTCCGTAATACTAAAATTTGTATATACACCATCGCCAATCATAGAACATACTTCAGTCCAGTGGCGTGCGCAAGAGGCTCGGTGGGATAGGGGGGCGGGGTTCTTCAGGGGGCTAAAGCCCCCAGTCATTTTCAGTCAAACGATCGTCAATGCTACCAACAAAAATCCTGCGTACGCCAGTGATTCAGTCCAACCCTTTGCTTTTAGAGGCTCATAGTGGCTTTGCTTGAAACTTTTTGTTCCTACATACTTTACACAAACCAAAGCACCACCCTTTTCTGCGAGAATTAAGTGGGCTTGAGGTATATGTATTTATCAGGCACGAGTGCCCAGCCTCGTACCGTGTCAATTGTATCGGTTGGATTTCGGTTTTTGTTGTCGTTTTTCATATCGTGCACCTCCATAGCCGTAGCTAGGAATTAGGATATTGTATTTCTCTCTCTCTCTCTCTCTTAGCCCATAAAAACGCATTTGTTAGAAAATGATGGATATAGGGGCTCCGGCTGTCACGTGACTTCAGCCCCTGTTTCTGTCCTTTTCTAACACATGCAGTCAAATGGGCTAAGAGAGAGAGAGACAATATCCTAGCTACGGCTATGTGTCTCTGTGCGTCTTCTTTATTTGCTGTATCTATTGAATTCTGTGTCCCATTTCGTTACAAAAATACAGACAAATAAAAGCTGGAGGTGAAGAAACTGAAAGCACATGCGCGTTGAGATGAATGTGTACCCACAACACAACGACCGCAAAATAAGGTTAAGAGATTAAAACGAAAGGAAAGAGTTCTTGGGGTTTTGAAGGCTGGATTAAGGATTTCTTCCTGAGATGGAGAAAGACGAGAGACGGGCGATATACACAGTGGACAGAAATTTGAAATTTGGCGGCAAAAAACAGCAAGTTAAAATCAAACTTAAATAGTTATCATTTCGAAGCTGAACAGCCCTCAGACTCTCTGTGTACACATTTTTCACCTAAAATCATGGGTAAAAAATCCTTTGTAGTTCCACTAAGTTCCATGATCAAAATTCTGCGTGTTACAGTATATTTCCCACGGCATTTTATAAAATTATAAAGAGTTTCTTGGGACTTTCGTGGAATTTCGAGGGATATTAATGGAGCCCCGTAAGGATCCAATTGATATCCATTCCATGTAATTTCATGGAATTCCGTGGAAGGCTTTCGGAAATTCGGTTCACGAAATTTCGTTCATTTATATGGAATTTTATGGAGCACCACTTTAACCAGCGGGCTGAGTTTTGAAATCGTTGGATAAGGCTAGTAGACTGGAAACACGAGGGTACGTTTAACAATCGATTGTTGGTGAAGCGCTGCTTCCTTTTCGAATCGATTGCTTTACATACAATCAAATGGAGGGGTTACATTGTTGCCAAATTGCACGAGCCGCCCCTGAACCAAGTATCCCTCCGATCCACTTGATAAGCTATCCCCTTATTCTAAGCAGCATTTAGCTTATCGAATGAGGTGGAGGCATACTTTGTAATAGAGCTCTACTTTTCGATAAAAACTTTAGAGGGGCCATTGGCACAGCCCTTCATTTATCCAGATTCCAGTCCACTATAGTCTTTCCAATGCATTCAAAAATCAACGTGCAGGGAACTTGCTCAAGTGAATAATATTTTATCGAGGTCCTGAAGGGTTTTAACCGATAAGTTGTGCAATTTCTACGCACGTTAAAAATTAGCATGTTTGCGGGCATTTTTGTCATTGTTGCTGTTGAGGGTTTTTTTAAACCAATAAATCGGTCGTTTTTACCCACTGTGGTACGAGTGACGGGATCTTCACAAAATCCAAAGTGTATTGTGAACACATGAACGGGTAGATGTTGCTAATCCTTTGAGCCCAGGTAAACATGCGCACCGCGCATGCGCAGGTTTTGGAACATTCTTTTATTCAAATGCTTGCAGACTTCGTATAGCATACTACGCTGGATGTAGACTCGCAACCAACCGAAAGACTCACTGTCAATAACCTTTATTCTTAATAATTCCATCTTTATCCCTTTTCCCATTTTCCTCTCTGTCTGTCCAAATCTGTATTGTAAAATCATTTTTTTCAATATCGAGTCGATCAAACTTTATTTTTATCTTCCCTTTATCTTATCCTTCATCTCCCCCTCCTCCCTTCATTTTCCCCCTCCCCCCTTCCCGCCTTCTCCTCCATACCCCTTTCTTTCCCCGAAATTGAATTCACTCGTCATATACACATAACACACGTCCCTCTAGGTCACGAGAGCTCCGCAATATCGAATTAGCTGGAGAAAGAAATATGTCTTGTTTTGTGTTTTTTCTTTCCACCTAATACCTTTCAAAAAAGTACTTATTGCTGAAATCTGTTGCGCCATCGCACAAAGGTAAAAAACAATGGCTAGAAAATCATGGGAAATGAAGTCGTCGAAAATCATTGTTTTGACCTTTTAGGCTTAATTTAAAACATTCCGCTAACATTTCTAGGTTTGAATTACTTGTTCAAAGTGTTCTCTATCATTCAATTGGTTTTGAATGATTATAAACGATAGTTGATGAGAAATACATTCTTGTTTTTTGGCCACTTTTCGACGATTTCAGACAATTGTGCATTGTAACCATGCTGTAGGATTGACTGGGTTTTTTAGATTCTAACCCTTTTAAAGCCTCCGAAGCTGAAATTTAAGGTTTTGGTTTTGTTTTTAAGAGTTTGACAGTGACGCTCAGGCTCAGAAGATTTTTAAGCTATTATACAAATTCTAAAAGAAAGAGAAATTCAGAGAGAGGGAGAGAGAGAGAGAGAGAGAGAGGAGAGAGAGAGAGAGAGAGAGAGAGAGAGAGACACGAGGAACGCAATATTTTCCAAGACTTGGACCTTAGAATACTACAATCAGAATGGAAAGTTCGGTTCAGTTTGAGGCATATTTTCAGGTCCACGTACAAGACGAATTTCAAACTATTCCCATACAAAGCTGTGTGGAAGACAGAGACAAAGATATTGCTACATCCGCCATTTTTTTGGATTTTTTGGATTGGAAGTGCACAGTGAACTCCCTTGAATCGATATTTTTCATGGGTTTAAATGGAAAAATTCCAGCGTTGTCAGATTGCACGCGACGCCGCACTGCACTGCTCCAAACACTTTTCCTCGAGGAAGGCTAATTATTTTATAATCAATGCTTGCACTTGCATTTCAGAGCAAAGAACTAAAATGCCATTCGGTTCTGTTCCCAAGCGTTTTTACTTAAAACAACGCCAGAAAGTTAGGAAAGTAAGGCAATCGACAGTCTTCTCAAAGCCCGCAGGAATCGGTGCGCTTTCTGAGAGCTTCGACTCTTAAACTTTGAAAAAGTTCTATCCGAATTACTGGCGAAAGTACACTTGAAAAACTTCTTTTTCTTTGAATGTTTCTTTCTCAAGTGTCCTAAGGTCCAACAATCACGCAAAGAGTTGTAAGTCGGTAAAAAGAAGAGCAATTCAAAATGAGAGCTTTGAATACTTTTTTCTCTCCCTTTTTATTATTAATTATTATTGCAAAGAAAAGTTGAAAGTGGAAAGTGGAAAGAAAAAGAAAACAATTATTAGGTACGTCTTGCGTTATTATCATCACTGCATGCGACAGTCTCGAATGAAAAGGTGGTTATAAAAAAAAAAAAAAAACAAAAACAAAAAACAAAAAAATGGGGAAAAGGACAAGCGGCGGATCGAAAAGCAGAGCTGCCGGTTTGCGTATAATTAATGACATTTTTCAATTCACCGATGATTCCACTGGTTGAGGATAGGTTACACAGTTCAGTTTAGGGTTTGATTGTAATGCACGAAAATACTCGCATCTGTATTGTGTAATCTTTCCTCTATCGTTGCAATCGCTGTTAAAATGATTGAAAAATGCGCACGTTTTTTGAGTCATCGATGACTCCACCGGTTGAAGAAAGGTTACACAGTTCAGTTTAGTGTTTGATTTAATGCACGAAAATACTCGCATCTGTATTCTGTAATCTTTCCTCAGTCGGTACAATCGCTGTTAAAAGTATTGAAACATACGTATATACGTTTTATAGAGTCATCGACGACCGACTCCACTAATCCACTTGTTGAGAAAAGATTACGTACAGATGCGAGTATTTTTTTACATCACACTCATACTCTGAACTGAACTGTGTAATCTTTTCTCAACCGGTTGGAATCGTTGGTGAATTGAAAAATGCCGTTTAACATACACAAGACGGCAGCTCTGGCAAAAATGGAAAATAGGAATAAGGACAGAGGCGGCGCGGCGGATCCAAAAGAAGAAGAAGGAAGCTACAAGGAACGTAACTTGTGATTCTTGTGATTCTCTCTTAAAAGGAAAGTTGCGGAAGTTGCGAAACTCATCATGCGTAAGTTTGTCAACACTTAAAAAGGCTCATTGTTCGTTCCGATCTCTTTCAAAGTTTTCATCACTCCGGCGTGGCGCGGGCAGCGGGCGGCCGGCCCGGCCCCTCTTCACTACTTCCCTTTCATATGCTCCGTGCGATAAACAGAGGAACGTTCCTTTAGTTTTTGAAAGGAATGGAATTTCAACGTCGGCATCGGGAGGTGCACTTAGCCGAGTATCGTTTCTCGCTGAAAACTTTTTTCTCTCCCCCTTTGCCTGATGATGCTTCCCGCTTTTCTTCCGTCTTGGTGTTACGATGAGGGAACAGGACAGAACTTTCCGTTTTCTGGACAATTTTTTTTTTTTTTTTTTTTTTTTTTTTTTTTTTTTTTTTTTTTTTTTTACCGCCCATGAATAACCGCCCGCCCGTTGCGTTTAGAGTCTCATTGTACAAGGAAAGTTGAGACATGAGGAGGCATAGGTACTGAGCGTCAAGCATCGCACTATAGTCAAAGATGGAATGAAAAAGGGCAAACAAAAATCAGTGGAAAAAAAAATTATCAAAAATCAGCGTTTTCGACCTTTCAAGCTCAACTTAAAACTTTCCGATGACATTTCTAGGTTTTAATGTATTGTAAAAGTTTTTTTTCGTGATTTAAATTGGTATTGACAGTTTAAAAAGGGTAAATTGTTGAGGAATTTACTTACAAATGTCTGGCTCTTTTTTTGACAAACTCAAACCACAGTGCGTCGAGCGCCGTTACGGGAAGCGTAACAGGACTGTTGGGAACACTTTGGTACATCAGAAGTTTTAAACATTGCTTTCGAATGAAAGTTGATACAAAATTAACAATGTCCACACTTAATATCACTTACGAATGAATTTTAACACGTTTTTGGAAAATTTCTTAAAACTTCTCAGACTTGAGAAAGCCATTTAAGATGAACACTGCACAGGATGTATACTGCAAATATTTATTGGAAATGCAGGCGTGGCGCAATGGCGTACCGCGTACTTTGCCAATGTTGTAATTTGTCCATTTAAACCCATAAGAAAGGTCGAATGCGAAGGTGATGTTCACCGAACACCCGCAATAGTTCGATCTTTTTCATGGATTTAAATGAACGATTTAAATCACTCTGTTGCCATGATTACCATCTAATTCCCCACGACGATAATACTTCAATTCACAACTCAACCTATTTTGTCCTACACACGGATCGTTTTTTATTATATTGGAGAGAAAATCACCAACGGAGTATATGATTGACCCGTCGGATCCAGTACAGTGATGACTCGTAAATTGCGACGTAGATATCGATTCCTCTTCTGCGCGTTTAAACTTATATAGAAAATAATCGATTCTTTAGGGTCTCATAAAATTTTCAAACAATCGATACTTTTGCATTGTTTTAAATGCGAGAGCATTCAAACGATCAGCAATTGTTCGACAAGCCACCACAATAATTCTTAATTTTTTTTTTTTTTTTTTTAATAATCCATGGATCGGATCCAGATCCTCGTGAGAAAATAAAAATCAATCGATCGTTGCTCCCTCCTCATCCGCTTTTTGACGTTCAGGGCGCGGGCCACGAGCGATACAGGCCACGCAGGCATAGGCGCATCAGTCTGTCCATTCCCGAGTCCATCAGCCAACGATCATCAAACCATCGACCATCCACTAACCATCCCATCCGATTGCGACACAACTCTTTCAGTCCTTCAGTTCAGATTCAGACCCAGAGCGTGTAACATGTATAAATCGTTTTCGGACGTGTCACTATGCTTATAACCCCCCCCCCCCCCCCGGCGACCCATCTTTCGCTCTCCTTGACCAATCATCCTTATGAGAAAGGGGGTATCGTTGTGGCAATGAGGTGGGAAGGAGGTGGTTTCTGGATATGTCCTCTGGCCCTCTTCATAGACGCTTCCTCCCCCTCCCCCTCCCCCTCCCTCTGTTGTCGCTATGATCGCCGTGCAAGCATTCCTCAGCGCACCTCTGAGACTCCTTCCGTTTCCAATCAGACGTCGCCGTGAAATTCCGCGTCGATTTGTGAAACAGACAATCGTGGAGACGACAGGAATCGTTGAAAAATTCGATCTACGACTTTGCTACCGCACTAGCATCAGCCTTAGTCGGATATAGGAATTGTCTTTCTCTCTCTCTCTCTCCTCCCATTTAAACATGTGTGGTAGAAAAAGATAGCAGAGGGGCCCATCACGTGACTTTCAGTGGCGTAGCGTGCAATTTGACAACGTGGTATTTTGTCCATTTAAACGCATGTGAAAGGTCGAATGCAAAGGTGTTCACCGAACACCCAATAGTTTCGATATTTTTCATGGGTTTTGATGGACAAATTTCATTGTTGCCGGATTGCATTGTTGCCTAATTGCACGCTGCGCCACTGGTGACTTTAATTCTTATCTTCGTCCTTTTCTAATGCACGCTTCCGAATGAATAGAGGAGAGAGACGGACAATTCCCCGTATCTGCCTATGCCAGCAGAACTGAGGTCTGAAATCTATAAATACGTGGCAACAAATCAGTGAAGAAAAAGTCCTAAAAAGCATAGTATGCTTATCTTACACAGTAGCAAAACTCAATGTTAGAAAAACGGCACATGTCCCCTGGTGGTCGGAGCACAGAACTAACATCTTCTATTTGATTTGCATCAGACGCGACGGTGGCGCATGGCGCCCCCAAGTAGTCGGAGGATATAACAACTCATTTTTCCCACATTGAAAATCGACATTCGCCAAAGCGCTCCTATAGAGTTTCACTATACTGTATAGGATGAGTATACTGTGCTAAAATGTCATCGGTTATTTCTACCTTTAAAGCTTATTTTAAGACTTTCTCGCGACATTTCTAGCCTTAAATTACTTTTGTTCACTGTGATTTTAAATTGGTTTTGAGAGTTTATAAATGATAAATTGATGAGAAATTCAGCGGCGGTTCGTGCAATTTGGCAACAATTCACAGAGAAAAATTTCTGATTGAAATTACGGAACGTATTAGGAATTGGGGTAAAAAGAAATTCCTTTTAAAATAATAAGAATTCTTATTGATTCAACGAGAATTATCGTTGTTCCAATTGAACGTTCTGATGATTCAGAAGAATCACAAGAAAGAATCGTTGGATTAATAAGAATTCTTATTATTTTGAAAGGAATTTCTTTTTACCCCATTATTAATAATACGTTCCGTTATTTCAACCAGAAATTTTTCTCCGTGAATGTTTTCTCTCCATTTAATTCTATATAAAACAATCTATTCGATAGTGAAGCAGCGCTACACCTGCAATCGATTGCTTTTCACACATTAATTCAAATAGAGGGAAAACATTGTTGCCAAATTGCACGAGCCGCCACTGGAGAAATTTACTTTCTGATTTTTGACCACTTTTTGACGATCTCAGACCAAAGTGCTTTGGAAGAAATGCCACAAGTGTGCCAGATGCCAGATAATCTGCCGTTGAAAATGTCTACCCACTCCTTCAAAAGGAGACGGATTTGTCTTAAACCCCGCCATTTATGCTAGTTCGGTGCGAAAACGCGACACCTGTTTGATATTCACTCATAACATTTTTTAAGCATTTCAAGAATGTTTAAATCCAAAAACAATTTCGTGATAATTTCACACCTTGCATCAATTACTGAGATTAAAATAGGGGTTTTGACTTTGTCTCTTGTACTATAGCTTCGGGGTATTGCGAACACATTTTGCCCATTGTGAGGAAATGGAATTTTTTAGCTGGATAGCACACCTGTTTTTATGAGCCCTTATTCCGAATGATTGTGTTCCACTAAACTATGCAAAAGTATCGAGTTCTCAGAGATTCAGTAAATCTCTAGAAGATCGATTATTTTACGTATGCTTAAATGGAGAGAATCCGTTGCAGCCACATTGCAAGAGTCGCTGAGGAACAACCGACTGAAGAAAAAAATAAATAAAAAAAAAAAAAAAAAAAAAAAAAAAAAAAAAAACGGACAAAATCACTGAGGAAAAACCAAGGAAGAAACGCTTTTTGGCAACGCCAGACCACTGTGGTCCCAGGGCCGGATTTAATGCAGGGCGACCGGGGCGCGCGCCCCAGGGCCCCCACCACAAAGCAGGTCTTTTATTTGGTATTGATGGTTGATTAACTTCCTTTTTTCTATCATTACAAATGTAACAGTCCGGCAATGATGAAAGTGAAGCTTTTTGTAAAATAACCCTTAAAAAAATAAAGAAACATTAAAAAATACTAACGAAACTTAAAATTTTTATAAACAACTTATTTATCCGGGTAATAATTTACTTCTTTTGCTCGATATGCCTTTAAAAGTAGAGACTTTATAATTTATTATTCCTCAGATTCACCGGGAGGGGGGCCCCCACCAAAGGTCCGCCGCCCCGGGGCCCCCTGCAACCTAAATCCGGCCCTGTGTGGTCCTTGAATCGACAACGCGCGGACGCAGATATTGAATTTTTTTCGCGGAGTACGTTGACATCTAGATCTGAAGCCGCAGTTTTTCTTTTGAGCTGAAGAAAGTTTTAGAGGGCAATTGTTTTTCACGGTCACTCGTTATCAACACTGATGTTGTCTTAAAACAACTCGAGTCGTAATACTCGTATAATACTTAATATTCATCCATTGACTCGCGTCATTTTGAAAACAATCGAGGAAAAAGTGTAAAGTTTATGAAACAGCGAACTTCAACCAAAAACAACAGCTTTGACTTGACTCGCGGTCAGTTCCTTGGATGATACTTCTGTTTCTCAAAATTTATTCACTATGCAGCAATAAACGTTATGTATATTTAGTCTATAATTTCTTCGTTTTATAAACATTCAGACAAATGAGAAATAGAAATAAAACTGGTCATATCAACAGACCTCCCAGCTGCGACAACCACACGGAAAAAAATCCGGTAGACGCACTATGACCTAGAATTCTTCATATCATCTACCAGGAACAGTGGCGTACACAGGGGGGGGGAGGGGCTAAGGGGGCTAAAGCCCCCTCCCAGACCTTCGATTTTTGTGGGTGGAGGGGAAGGGGGGAACAATTTTGAGCCAAACGCTCATCAGTGCGAGCCCCTCCCAAGAAAAATCCTGCGTACGCCACTGACCAGGAATACCAGGATTGCTAAAAAATTCTCAGCAACCGAGATCGAGTGTTTTTTCTATCATGGTATTTCGACCATGGTAGATTTTTCGACTACCTTGGTAGATTATGGTCAGGTCAGGATAGTAAGTTATCTACCATCATGTCGGCGCCTGCCTTGACACGCGATCGGGAAAACAAAGCTAATCTGTGTGACAGTCTCTTCAGTCTAAGATCTCAATGCCCTCTTGAAAGAGTGCATTGTTTCGTCAGCTCTAGTTCAATGGGTCTGTTGCAAACTTTTTCTACAACGATTAAGAGTGCATAATCCAATGTAAAATCGCCTGAAAAGTCCATTGGTGGCATCAGAAAGTCATACATACAATGCAATAATAAACTCACAAGAGGTGTTTAATGAAATCCAAGATGGCGGAGAAATATCGAGCAATTTGTATGCATGCACCACGAACATCCAAGGATAACCAACTTTGACAACCTCACTGGAGGTAGAGGTCATGTGTTTGATTACGTTGAGATTGATTAATGTGATCGATATTGTGAGGTTGGCTATCCTTGGATGTTCGTTGTGCATGCATACACATTGCTGGATATTTCTCCGCCATCTTGGATTTCATTAAACGCCTCTTGTGAGTTTATTATTGCATTTTATAACTTTCTGATGCCACCAATGGACTTTTCAGGTGATTTTACATTGGATTAATCACTCTTAATCGTTGTAGCAAAAGTTTGCAACTGACCCATTATTCCATTGGAGTTAAACCCATAAAATTACTCAACATGCTAAATTATTTTTATTTAAACGTTCAAAGTGCAGAGTGAGTTCTATGTTTCAACCGCGTCCTTGCCAGCTACACTATGATATGAGATCGAAAAAAAAGTGGCCAAAAACCACTGGAAAAAAAGTCATCAAAAATTATCATAGTTTTCGGCCTTTTAAGCATAATTCAAAACTTGCCAGTGACATTTCTAGGTTTGAATTACTTGTTTCAAGTGTTCTCTGTGATAATAATAGATCTTGAAATTTTATAAATGAAAAAAAGATGAGAGATTTACTTTCTGAGTTTTTGGCTACTTTTGGACGATCCCAGACCATGGTAAGCCGCGGCAATCGTCTCATAGTAAGAGCCCCAATCTCTTCCATGAGCTATACCACATAGCTGTAGCCAGAATATAGATTATCTCTGTCTTAGCCCATTGAAACGTATGTGTTAGAAAATGATGGGTATAGGGGGTGTCACGTGACTTCAGCCCCATGTTTCTATCCTTTTCTAACATATGCAGTCAAGCGAGCAAAGAGAAAGAAAGACAAATTCTTGGCTACGGCTATGCTATACGATCTAGGCGTGTAACACTCTTGCGATTGTAAAATTTCAAGGGAATTGAGTTCGAAGACACACGGGTAACTTCATTACGATCGAAGCCTTTCGAAATTCGGCCCAATAAACTCATCAATTCTGGTTTCGATCACAGCGCGCCCGTGTTTCGCGGCTCAAAAGTAAATATTAATGAGGCCTCGGGCAGCCGGCCTGGAGATAAAGTGCATGTAACAATGGCCTCTTCGCAGCGGCCGGCGCGCGGCGTGTGAATGGCCACGCCACGCCGCAAAAGAGGGCTCTGATTTACATTGTTTATACGATCGGAGGGACGCGCCTCGGTGCTCAATGGTACAGGAACAGGAGATTTTTTGGACTTGAAAAAAGGGGTAATTAACTTACAATTTCCATGGAATGAGTAGGCTGGAACGCTCAGAAATTTTTGTAATAGACAGCCAGTTTTAGTGCGAAGTCAATGTTTACCCAGCAATGCAATCAGCAAATGCCACAACTTGTGTATCGTTTAAAACCATCTCTCTCGCTCTCGTGTCGTGTGACTCTCATGTTAGTTTCTATACGGAAATGACTGGCATTCAATATGGTTAAGATTACCTGAGCCTAACGTGATGCGAGCTTCTCACTTGGTCGTTAGACTCCCTTACTATCCCTCTTTGTGCTGTCATTAATTATAATCAATAAACATATTTATGAATACAACATTATAGTTTAGTTATTAGTACACGTTTAGTGTTTAAGAATTAACACCCTATGCTGAGCTATCTTAAATTTAGAACACTTTTACTAGAGCTATGGAAGGTCACTTCTAGTGTAAAAATACTTGAACAAAATAAAAAGTATAAAGTTCCAAAATTGACTTACAAACTCAATAATTTCCTTCAAATAAAATTCCAAGAAGGCTGTCTTATCAGCGAGTCACAATGGGGGATTCCGATTGATAAAATTTCAGCTTTATCTACGACAAATCACTTTCCTCAGCATAGAATTTTGTGATTATATGGACTCCCCGATCGTGACAACGCCATATTGGAATTTCAATAGAAGAAACATTAATTGAGTTATCAGGAGTCAAATTTGGAACTCTCTGGTGCTCCCGACGAAGTTATTTTCTTGTGTCTTTTTCACCAGAACATACCTTCTCTACAGCTGCAGCAGAATTTTAAAAACTACCCGGAAGATTTGAAATGTTTGAAGTTAGACGTTGTTAAAATCAGATGAAGGTGCACAGTATACTTATCTACACAGTAGTGAAACTCAATGTTATATAGAGAATCGGCAAATGCCCCTCTGGTGGTTCGAAGGTTGGACTAACATCATCCGTTTGATTTGCATTGGATGCAACGGTGGCGACCCTAGTAATCAGAAGGTTGCAACTCAATTTTCCTATTTGATTACATTGAAAAACAACATTCGTCATCTCTTCCTTATAGATTATCGCTACTGTGTAGATGAGTATTCTGTGAAGGTGCACTACTGTTCGTCTAGCTAAAGTTCGCAACAAAGTCTCTAAAAATTACACTGAAGAAATGACAGTTTTGAAGTTAGATGTTTTTAAAATCTGACGAAGATACCCTACTGTGCGTAGTGAGGGAGGGTGACCGACGATACGGAAAAACAATGGAATGCCTATTAATCTACTTTACGCGTTCATACAAAATATGCTCCGTGTGTTGGAAATTAGATAAACCCTCGGTTTTTATGGATGGCACTGCACTACACTGCACTGCACACAGATCTAGTCGCACTTCGAGGTGGTGGTGGGTATATAAAAGGACTGAAGGACTAAATGAGGCGCTAGGCAAGGAGGGGCTGGGGTCGGGCGGGGGCGGGGGGTAGACGATGGAAAGAGGGCACAACATGCGTACACCTCAAATAAATAAAATTCCCTCTTGTATACTTGTTGGGTTATGCGGAGTATGGAGTATGGTCTATAGTCTATAGTGTGGTGTTTGGTGCAGGGGAAAAATACCGGGTTGCCAACAATTTTCGGATTTTTTTTTTTTTTTTTTTTTTTAGGATTTTTGAGATTAAATGAAAAGTAGGGATGTCGTTAAACACAATTACCCAGCTGCTTTATTTGAGGACTCGTTTTGTTGTTTCCCGAGTCGTGGGAAATCGACAGTTTTATTATTTCTCCAGGTTCCGACTTCCTGAATACAAAATTTGAGGAGGGAAGTGGAGAAAAAGCTCGGGTATAAGTGCGGAAATGGCATCAAAAAGTTTCAACTAGCTGCAAATTTTTGGATTGTATGGCGGTGAGCAAGTGTGAGGTTTTCATCAATCATGGACTCAGTGGCGTACACAGGATTTTTCTTGGGAGGGGCTCGCACTGATGATCGTTTGACGGAAAATTGTTCCCCCCCTTCCCCTCCACCCACAAAAATCGGAGGTCTGGGGGGGATTTAGCCCCCTTGCCCCCCCCCCCCCCCCCTGCGCACGCCACTGAATGATTCATAATCCCAATATTCAAATAAAGGTATTATTGAATTTGAATGAACCCTTCTTTATGCATTGCAGTTTGAAAAATTCTTGTTAGAAGATTTAGGCTCTAATAAGGTTTCATTTAAAAAGTAGGGAAAAATAAAAATCGCTGGTTCACGGAAAAAATAGTTGGTAAGATTTACCATAATGATGAATGATTTCTGCACCTGCCAAATAGATGGTAAACTTGACCATATATCGGGTTGAATGAACTAGACACTTCTTCTTTTAAACCTAATAGCTGGTAAAGTTTACCATATTTGTGGCAGGTGCAGAAATCAGTCATCATGATGGTAAATCTTACCAACTATTTTTTTCCGTGTTTAAGAAAAAAATTTCTTCGTCGTCAGAATCATTTTCTTTTGGGCTTTTTGTTTTTTTCAACGACCTACTCCCACTCAAAATGTCATATTTTCCTTATTATCTGTTATACGCAGTGATGAAAGTTCGCATGGACTTCATTAGAGACGTGTACAGTCAGAAACTCCAATGTACCGAAACAAGCCGTCCCCATTTAAAGTTCACTGATTTACATGAAATTTTGTTTAAAATCGTGGAGAAGTCAAATTACCAAGCCTGCACATCGATGATCTAAATTGAGAATCTGTTTTTTGTAGCCGAAGCCAAACAATAGGACTCTTGCAAACTTTTGCTGTGAGCAAATGAATAGTCCAATCTGATGTAATATAAAAACCAGTAATAATCAGGAAACTTACACTGAAAAAGTCTAAAATTCAGTAATAAACTCACGAAACTGCTACAACGGCAAGATCGTAATGGCAGTTCAACGCAGGTATCACGGGAGAATCCTGTCTAATTTGCCATTTTCTCTATGGAAACACAGAGATATGTCTCAATTTAGATAGGTCATCTCCCATGATACCTGCAGTGAATATTGTGATTTTTTAGTGTACTCATCGTTATTTTTACAGGTTTTCATGCAAGATTCTACTCTTCAATCCCCTCTAGCAAAACTATGTGAGAGCCCCATTTGCAACGGACACTTATTTTGCATTTTCACATTCTAATGAATCGAAACAAAATTCCACGTAGAAAAATACGCCTTTTCACGTTGACTGTCGACGATTCCTTTCCAACGTTGGCAACACTGATGAAGCGAGCCTTTGTCGATTTACGGTGGACTTATGGGGATATGGGATTGTCCGGAGAGTTCGAAACGCTCAACGGCTTTGACTCTCGCAATCAGCGCAGCGTCGATCGGTCAGGTTTTGTTGCCCCGCGCGTGTATGTCTCTGTCTCTGTCTGGTGTGTATTGACTGCATTGTGCACTTCTTGTCCTCTCTGTCCTCGTAAGTCTTTGTTCGATGTCACATTTGCTGAGAGATTCGGTTTCCACGATAAGTCACGTTTTTTCCCCTCTTTTACCCCCTCTACCCCCCCGCACTCCGTGGTTGTGATGTGAACTCGGTGAGGATCTTCCTCAAAACGTCAGGTCATTTGCGTTTGGCCCGATTTGACTGTAAAACTCCAAGCAGTCTGGTCTGATGACGAGGACAACACACGCCCGACGTGTTGTTTTTTACACGGTGTGTGAACATAGGCGAAACTTTTTGCAGCTAACTCGTCCATTTAAATCCGTGTAAAAGGTCGAAAGCGACGATAACAACTAGTTCGATATTTTTCATAGGTTTAAACCATTAAATGGACAAATAGACTATTGATATTTACTGAATCTGCTCGGGTGTGCAGACGCAAGTCTCAGCTGTTTTGGAGCTGAGAGCGCATGCAAAAAACCCACCCAAAGCTCAGCTAACGTGAAACTTTATACGATTTTGAAACTATACATAATTATTTTAAATGAACTTTTTTGGGAGTATTATATAACGACAGTGAATTAGAAGTTCTCGGAGATCAACAGTAGGTGAATAAGATCAATTGTAGTGATGACGTCATGCGATGAAAAAGTATGACGTTTTATGGCAGAAATTAGTCTATCAAGTCATTTTATGAGTACATTATTGGTTAACCCGCCCGAGATTTATCTATATGGGAAAAAGGAGTGATGATAGTTTAAAAAAAAAAAAAAAAAAAAAAAAAAAAAAACACGGCATTCGATTTGTCTGCCTAAGGAGTATATTTTCACCAAGTTTTAAGAGAATGCTTAGAGCCATTTTTTAGAAATTTCAACTTTATCCTATTTTAGGGGCAAAATATCCCCTAACAACCCTCAAATTCAATTTAAGGAAAATTAAAAAAAAAAAAAAAAAAAACCTCCTCTAGAACTATCAGAGAGAACCCTCCATGCCAAATTTGAATGCAAATGGACTCATCATAGGTTAGAAGTTATGATGTACCAAAGACAGACGGACGGACAGACAGACATTTTTTGGGAGCATGATTTCTGAGCTCAGGGGGGCCTGAAATGGAAAAAACCCCAGCCTCCAAATTTGTCATGATGACAATACTTTCTCTCCTTGGGGGAAGGGGGGGAGCGAAAAAGTAAAAAACAATGAACTGTTGATCAAAATAAAGTGTTAAATAAAAATCTTCTGGTCAGAGCAGACGGAGCATTGAAGTCTTGAACTAATACACGTTAAGGACAGGAAAGTTATTAGACATACTTATTTAGAATTTGCAGAAACCTTGTGAGGATTTGACGGTTTGTCTCCTACTAAAATTTTGGAGCAAGCTGTATTTCTTCGCGCTCACATGCAGGAGTGTCCTTTACCCGGTGACCCGGTTCTTTTCAAATTCTTCGTCGTGGAGGAGAAATTCAGGGACACGCTATGTGTCACGTCTCGTTTTGTGCAGGTAGAAGCATTTTGTGAGTCCACACCAAGCTGTCTACTAAGCCCTACCGCCCCTACCCCTTGAAGAATCATTTTCCGACGCTCGCAAGAAATATTCCCGACAAGAATCAAAACGGAATAACATCATGACAAAAAACAATAGTAAGAGTCAACATTTTGGACAAAACTGGCCTCGTTGAAACTGGAGAGGGCTCACGTTCACACTCAATAGATCTAAGTTTTTCGTGTAACGGCAATTCACTGGCCTGCTCTCTTCTTTTCTCTATGATTTGCATCTGTTGCGGTATGAATGGTATTCACGAAAACCCTTTTGCGCTTTTCAAGATGCACCATCGTTCGAAGTATTTTGCAAATAAACAACAAATCGTCCAGCGACACAAATGAGGATTATATTCGTTCCAAATGGTACACTCAAAAAAAAAAAAAAAAAAAAAAAAAGATTACCAGAATCATGACGATTTGTGAACCAATTTAAGGGATAGTACAGTTACCAGAATTCTAGTTTTTGTACCATATGTAGTTCTAGATAGTTTTGAGGAAATTCTAGTTCTTTAACCATATTCTGGTATTAACATCAGAATTTTCTGGTTAAAATACTCGACTTTCTGTGGTTTCCGGTAATATTACTAGAATTTAGGAAATTTTTTTCAGTGTAGGATTGTCTTCATGCTGCAGGCCTAAAACTTCTGAAAACCAGGCCAAAATATATGGAGGGGAAGAAGCGTAAAGACTTTTAAAGAGAGGTTGCAGTTAGAGCCATTAATTTATTAACTGTTTGATTAAAGTCTCTAAATAGCACCTTGACAGTACGGCAAAACATGCAATTTGGCGACATCAAATGTTGTCCATTGAAGCCAATTTAAAATATGGAGCTAAAGGCTGCAGAAAGAGCTCATGCCCACCAATGAATCCAACGTTTCGCATCGGTTTAAATAGACGAAATGCAATGTTGCAAGATACTGCATTATTCGCCACTAAAACGGCTGTCACTGCTTAAAATATTTTCGCAAACACCTACAACAGGATTTTTATCTAGATTAGGTCATCAATCTGTGACCGATCCATCAACCCACCGTTCCACCAATCCTCCGTTCCACCATTCCATCGTTCCGCCGCTCCTAATCCACTTCCACATCAACCAACGTTTCATCCGACCAACACAGTTTGGTCCGACAGGAACGGAAGAGGACAGACTCAATGCAATCACGCACGCGCCCAGTTTTTTTTGTTTGTTTTTTTTTTTTTTTCATTTTATTTTGCTCCAATCTGCGAGAAACTGTCAAAAAGTGGAGCGAACAGATCTCCTGAATCCGCATTTCCTCGTCGGAAATCAGTTACGAACTGTGTGTGAGTGTGCCTGTGCAACGACCAATTTATGCGCCCAGGGGAGCAAACATTCAGTGTTGCCGGATGTATATCCTAAAGCAATACAAAAATTATACCGAGTCAAATGTAAAAAAAAAAAAAAAAAAAATCTGAACATTCTGCAATCTATGCAGAATTTATTTCTACATTATTCTCACGAAGATACACTTTCTCGAGGATCCAATTTGATCGCCCGAACAGGCCGAAAAGTAAGCAGAAGAGATAGCGATAATTTCAGTAAAGTGCAGGCGCATCTAGACCGATAGTTTTTGGTGAATTTCCAATTTTCATTCTTTCAAATAAAAACAAAACTTACCTGAGACTTTGACCCTTTTATTCTAAAGCGTTTCTCAATAAGAGGCCAACGCTAAAATTAATTTTCATTCATTTTTACTACGTGAGAAATAACGTTGGAAAATTTCAAATATTATATTGGTCAAGGTGCGCCTACACTTCTAAAACGATATCTATATACATCAAGTGAAATGGGTACTTGCTGCGAAAGGCACTTTCTCAGATGGGGGGGGGAAGTAGGCAACATATTTTTATTACTTTCTCACAACTGACAAATTTAGAAATTGAGTATTGTGATGGCGCAGATTTCTGTCTGTTATCCTAGCATAACTCATGAATTCATCGTCCATAAGTATCAACATTTTGTAGAGAAGTTGCTTTTACCTTTCTCCAGAGGCAATATTTTTTGTCTTTTTCGAAACTTTAAATTGTAGGCAAGTTATGGATGATATAAGATTTCCATTAAATTCAATGAAAAAATAGGTAAAGTAGGTGAACATAGAGAATAATTGGAATTTTTCAAATATAGCTGTTTTAATTTTGATGAAAATTTGCAAAAACACTCTGCAACTACATAACCTACTGTGAAATGAAACCCTTTGGAGGGGGGGGTCTGGGGGTCTCCACCAGAGTAAGAAAGGGGGGTCTAGGGGATACCCTTCAGAATAATTTTGATGTGATAAAGTGTTCGTAGGGGTATATCCTAAAGTTTATAATTTTTCATCGGTTTCATATAGAGCTGCCACTGAACCTTTTCACATTGATGGGCCTCTATCTACGGTCAATGTTGTGTTTCTCGTTCGTTGGGCACCACTGACTCGGCTGTCGTCACGTTAGTCACGTCCGCGTATTAGCGAGGGGAACCGATGGACGGCGACAACGACGGACGAACGGTGGACGCTCCATTCCATTACCCAGGGTGCCCTGCTTACGTGATCCAATCACAGCAAGCGGGTCTCGGTTGATAACTGTCTGGTGTCCAGTGTCCAACACCAACAGCCACGGGTCAGCGCTGCAGCTTGGCGATACTTGGTTATCGATCGATGCGTCCAGGAAGGTGTCGCTCGATTCCTCGGATGTAGATTCCGTTGCAATGGCCTTAAAAAGCATAGAAAAAAAAATAAACAAAAAATAAACAAAACAAAACAAAACAAAACAAAACTTGCAATTGTGACTTGTGAAGATACACAGATGATATGTCCAAATTTGTACGTCCAAAACTTTTAAGTCCAAATAGTAATGTCCAAAACATTAAAGTCCAAAAAATTGGATCCAAAGAGAAAACGTCCAAAAGAAGAAATGGCCAATAATAAAATGTCCAGAGATTATAAGTCCATAAAATAAAGTCCAAATATTTGGAAAGTCTATGGGGCAGATTTGCAAGCGATCAGTATGCAAATGTATCATAATTTTTTTTAATTGAATCATAACCCTGGCAAACTTTTGTCAACAAGTTCGATCAACAAGTAGGCTAATCAACAGGTTGGTACTTTTTTCAAATAATCTGATGGATTTCACAGGAAGATTTATTTTAAGCTTTCTATAGAAGACGAGAATACAATAACTGTACTGCGGAATACTTCTGTCCATTAAATATGGGCCTTTGGACATTTTTTTTTGGACATGGACTTTTTATTCGCGGGCATTGTAGTTCATTGGACATTAAAACATTTAGACGAAATTACCTTGGTCGAAAATATAACTGGACGAATAAAATTTTGGACGAAAAAGTTTTGGACATAAAGGCTGTGGACATATCATCCGGGAACCCTTGTGTATGGGTGTCTGTTGCAATAATTTGATGCAACAATCACGAGAGTCGAACCATACTTAAAATCACAGGAAAATGAAGTTGGGAGCCTCAAAAAGTTCCAAAATTAACTCACAAACTCAAATAATGCGTTTATAAAATTCCATGATGGCTGTCATTAAGCAAGTAAAATCTAATTGCAGATTTCTGTAAACGATCACAGAATAATTCAATCAGAATAAGATTTTCCCTTTAGAGTCGATAGAAAAATTTTTTCGGTCTCTTTTGGTGAATTTTTAAAATGGCGGTATATTGACGGTCCCTATCCTTGTTTTTCGCATAGCTTTGAACGGAAATGGTTTATGGATCTTCTCAAGACGGCCGGCGCGGCGCTGCGGAACAGAAAACAATGATTCAAAATAAACTGACGTTTCCATTCTGATTGGAGTATTCTGTGATAAGATGAATCACTTTTCTCAGCAAACACAGTGACCATTAGATGGGACTCTTCCATTGTAACCAACTCAAAGACAGTCATCTTGGAATATCCTTTCAAATTTAAAATGTAATATTATGAGTTTGTGAGTCATTTTTATGACTTTCCTCTCAACATTTTTCTCAAGAGATGCACACTTCGTGTGACCCTGTTTATTCCTAAAACAAAACTTTTAACCCTTCACTCCCTTTTTTATTTTTGGACCTAATAATAGTTTTCCTGTGCGTTAGACGGCATTGACCTAGGGGAAAAGAATGACCCATTCCCACTCACTTTACCATGTTGTACAACACAGGAAAATAACTGGAACTTCATGACATTGTGTTTGCGACAAAAGAAGATATCGGAAAATAAGAATTTGTTCTTAAAGTAGAATCACATGCAGTGGTGAAGGGTTCAGACAGACCCTTTATGGCTTCACATAAAAGTTTCAGTTTTGATAACAAGTCTTATGAGGGACATATTTCATCCTCAAGTCTATCGCCGCAGTTTTAAAATCAAATTAAATCGGAGTCGATTCACGAGTTACAGTCCAGTAAATCTTCTGCTCAGGACGTAGACGAAGGATTTAAATGAGTAGCCGAAGAATCTGTGGGTTGGGGGAGGGGAGGAGGAAAGGAGGGTGTACTGGACATGCACCGAAAACAATGGGAGCGATGCAGTCGAAGCGGAGCATCCGAATTTGAACTCCATCGCGTCTGGACATGACATGGGCCATGACATGACGGGTGTTCGTCCAATTCGCAATCTGGGCTCTGGAGGGTACTTACAATGTCAATTCAATTATGACGTTCCGACGTTCCGCTATAAATCCCCCTTGCGCCGCTCAGCCTATAGAATCGGATACTCGGTGACTAGAACTGAATAGTGAATATAGTTGAGAGGGGTGAGATGATAAGTTTGTTTCACGCGTCGCGTCGGGGTACATCCTCTTTATTTTATTAATTCCTCCGCGAAACTCCATTGCACAGTGGCGGCTCGTGCACTTTGGCAACAATGTTTTCCCTCCATTTGAATCTATGTTAAACAATCGATTGCAGATGAAGCGCCGCTTCACTATCGAATCGATTGTTTTACATTGAATCAAATGGAAGGAAAACATTGTTGCCAAAGTGCACGAGCCGCTGCTGGCTTTGAATCCTTTGAATGCTAAATTCGTTTGGATGAGGCACACTCAAAGCTCGCCTCGCGTAGCTTGAAAGGAGTCAACAAATCCGTTCGCTTCAAAGCAAGCATGGGCTGCTTTTCCGGGTTTTATAGGTTAGGCTTGAAATTTATGATATTTTTTTTTCGGGCCGTATCGGTAGATTGAGGGCTTATAAACTTATACGCACATGTAAGCGCGTCTTTACAATCGGTATTCGTATCACACGGAAAAAAACTGGTAGGTTTCAAGGTACGTTGCATTTACCACATGATGGTCAAATTACCATACTTGATAGCAGACTCCAAAATCAGCTATGCAGATGGTAAATTCTAGCAGTTCTTTCCCCGTGCAGAAGTACACTGAAAAAAGGAGGGGTAAATTTTACCTTTAGATGGTTCCTATATTGTGTAGTAATTTAGATGGTTAATATTTTTAGCGTGGTGGTTAAATAATACAGGCCTTTTTGGGAACCTTTGCAGTCATAAGGTTAATAATTACAGTCATACGCTTAATATCTAAGATTATGTGGTTTTTTTTTTTTTTTTTTTTTTTTTTTTAAACACCTTCCAAATCGCTGCACAATATTATAACCATATAATTAAAAGTAACATGAACACTACAACTTTTTTCAGTGAACGATAGTGGCTATGAGTGATTCGACGGTAACATGACTTTTAAGTTCAATATTTTCTCGAACCTTTAGTGACCTATAGTTCTCAATGGGCGTTACGCCGTTACGACTACCGGAATGCCAATTCTCGTAAAGCGGTTCTTACTCACTTTTTACGGGATTGCATAGATACGACGCAAAGAATGACGTAACTTAAGGTACCTATTCGATATACTTTAACTGCACTCTTCACGTATGAGTCAAATCAGCGGCGGCTCGTGCAATGTGGCAACAATGGATTCCCTCCATTTAAAACTGTGTAAAATAATCGATTACTTGGTGAGGCGTAGCGCCTCACCTAGTATCGATCTTTTTGCGTACGTTTAAATGGCAAAAGTGCACGGTTGCCAGATTGCACGAGCCGCCACTGAGTCAAATTCTTAAATCTTATTGCTGAAATTAAACTTCAGGGAACGATTCGGTTTCTTTTCAACTTATTGATTGATCGGCTTCTTTCATATCTTTTTCCTCCCCTGGAGTTTTTAACAAAACTGGACGAAAAATAAATACTCTCGAATCATAGCTAATTTATAGGTCTATCTTATATTTTAAGAATATCAACAGTTGAAGAGGGTGTAGTCTGGGTCAGACAACAACGAACGAATAGGGTTTAATCCACCACGCGGGATATTTTTGTTTGATGGCTCAGTTTTGATTATAGCCGTTTTTTGACGGAGCGCCGGAGAATCGCGTGACGTTAAAGAGTCCACTCTTAAAGACAGGGTAGCTACCACGCCTCCGTTTCATTTTTTTCGGAGTTTAAAATATTTTAAATCGATACTGGATCAAACGTAGATTGACTTCTCGATAATTTCTGACCATTGCAATTTATATATATATTTTTTCGTTACGGGAGAGATAGCGTAAACACCACTTTACGATCACTATAGCGGGTCCAGAGATTTAACTTTTTCTTCTCCCATTTGAGTGCGTGTGTTAGAAAGGGACAGACATTGGGCGATCACGTGACTTTCACCTTACTCTTCTTTCATGTTCTAACAAATGCGTTCAAATGGGCACTGAGAGAGAGAGAGAGAGAGAGAGAGAGAGAGAGAGAGAGAGAGAGAGAGAGAGAGAGAGAGAGAGAGAGAGAGAGAGAGAGAGAGAGAGAGAGAGAGAGACTAATTCCTGGCCACGGCTTCGCAGAGACCTTAACCTGGTCGCGATCTTATGTAGGTCCTCAAGTTTGCGGTGCGCGGCAGGTGTACCGTCCACCAGGTTACGGCCACCAACGCGCACCGCTGCCGCCGTGCCGTCGGCAAAACAAAAAGCACTCGACCAAAACAAAAGCGCTTCGCCTTAATGCGCATTCTCATGTCCAACGCCCGCCGCTCAGCGCGTCACGTGACTAAGCGCAGCGTCTAGCGCGCGCACGCGCAGAAAACGGAGGAATACAACAGAGAGCGTGGGTACTTTTTCGTACCCGTATTTGCACTCTGCACTTCCAAGTTTCCGAGGCGACCGCGACGCAACGCGCCTGGGCACAAACACGCATTTCACATACTCACACACACACATAACCGTCGTCGGAAATGTGTCTTTCTCTCTCGATGCCCATTTGAACGCGTGTGTTGGGAAAGGATAGAAATAGGGGCTGTCACGTGACTTCAGCCCCTGTTTATGTCCTTTTCTAACACGTGTGATCAAATGGGCATAGTGAGAGAAAGACATATTTGTGGCTACGACTGTGCACACACTATACGCACTTACATGCATGGTGCTCTCATATATGCCTGCGTCTTTCGGAATGGATTTTCAGAATTTGTGAAAACAATGCAATGACGGTGGAGGACCTTCTTGACCGCGAGGGAAACATTCAGAGAGAGAGAGAGAGAGAGAGAGAGAGAGAGAGAGAGAGAGAGAGAGAGAGAGAGAGAGAGAGAGAGAGAGAGAGAGAGAGAGAGAAGAGAGAGAGGGGAGAGGGGGGAGAGGGGAGAGAGAAAAGAGAGTAGAGGACAACACAAAAATCCACCTGGTAAAGCAAAAACGTGTGTGAAGCCATTAAATGGCTATTTTCTCTCCGGTAAGCACGGCCGGTCACATAATCTTTTCACGTTCGATAATTTTCCATTTTCTTTCCTAAAACCGTATTTAAATCACACATCACACGGATGGATGAGGCAAGCCGAACCGATGAACGATCTGAAGAAGAGAAGAGAGAGAAAAAAAAAAACACTATAGCTGAATAATACAAATAAAGAGAAGTCAAGTTCCATTTGTACTCTCTTTTCTCTTTTTTCCTTTTCTACCATTTGCTTTCCCATCCCTCTATGTCTATCCCGCCCGCTTCCCGCATCATCGGGTATATTCGTACGAAAATTAAGGCTGGTTTATTTCTTTGTGCGTAGTTGTATGGATGGTTGTATACTTCAATATACCTTGTATGCGCTTCGTGCCATTTCGTGTGCTCTAAGTCTTAGCTTGATCTCGACCTTTTGATTCAGAGTCACGCTCCGGCCTCCAGGCCGTGGCCGTCTCGACTCCCGAGCGTACCTTACCTGTCCCTTCTCTGTCCCCTCTAGGGCCTTTTTTCTCACCCCCTCATCGCTGTATCGTATCGCGAGCAGCGACGGACCCTCAACTCGACTCTTAACTCGTCTTTTTTTTTTTCTTCTTTATCGCAGCCTCGTTTTCACCTGCCAACGCCTGGCCAACGGCAGTTATGATCTGTTTTCGTGTTTGCCTATCTTATTAACTTCTTCCACCCGAGTAAAAAAATAAGAGGCAAAGGAAAAGAAAAATACAAAATACAAAATACCAGAGTACAAGAAAATAATACAGACAGGTCTCTCTCGTCCCATATCATTTATCATAAGTCTGTTTTCGATACTTCGTGCTTTATAATCTTTTTTATATATGTTTCAGTCTTTCGTCTTAATAATATCATATCTTTTTGAGTCGAGGGTAGAAATTCAAAATTCAAAATTCATAATTCATAATACCTTCCTTTTGCGCTTCATAGACACGAGTTCCTTTTTTTTTTTTTTTTTTTTTTTTTTTTTTTTTTTTTGTGTGAAAAATATTGACCGACGAAAATAAGCCGTGAACAATTGCGCACGCCTTATGCGTAAGATTCGGTTGCGGAAATTAGGCGTTTTTGAATGCGTAATGCTAATGGAGTAGGGATGGAAATCCTCTTCTTAATCCTCAGTCCGGAACTTCATTCTTGGCTGAGCTGGATTAGAGCTCGCGGCAAATCTGTTGTCAGTTGCTAATCGGATTTTTCATTCATGCCGGCGTTGCTCCTCCCCGATTTTTGCTAAACGATCGATTTCCGCTCAGTATCATCGATAAACTTACTCGGATTTGTAGAATTGGGATACAACTGCAGCGGGTTTGCAAAAATTTTGGACGGCGTAAATCTCGCTTTGTATAAAAAGGTTCTGATCCAAATTAACTACGTATTGAAAGAAGAATTAAATTTTACATCCTGGTTGAAACAGGCGTTGTTCGAAAATATTCAAACCGATAGTGAGCAGTGGCGTAGCGTGCAATTCAGCAACGTCAACGTTGCAGTTTGTCCATTTAAACCCATGAGAAAGATCGAACAACTATGGGTGTTCGGTGAACACCTTCGCATTCGACCTTTCACAAGGGTTTAAATGGGCAAGATATCACGTTGCCAAATTGCACGCTACGCCGCGCCATAGTGAGCTCCGGTAGAGGCTTGTGCTTTATAGCAATCGCAATGTATGCTTTTAGCAGTTTGAATCTATGTATGTGCGAAAATATCAGTCTCTTGGAGGTTCTGTGAACTGCCTAAAGATTGATTATTTATTTTACATAGGTTTAAATAGAGAGAATACGTTGTTACCTATTTGGTGAGCACCAAAATTTCATTCTAATCGACGATTGACAATTCCCGTCAGAAAACCACTTTGTGAGAATACACCTAAATTCTACAAATGTTTCAAGCTAGAGCATATACAAGAAATTTTGCAGCTATTTTTCCTCTGAATGCCTATATACACCTTTTAAGTGACCTAAATTCTCTTTCATATTTATTCATTATTTTGTTCAAGACTGCATTTATTTGAAACTCAAAAGAATTTCGACCAAAACTTTGCAAATAAAATCATATATTTAGGCTCTCCAAAATTGATTGTAATTTGGGGCTAAAACCTA
This sequence comes from Trialeurodes vaporariorum, assembly GCA_011764245.1. Taxonomy (NCBI): domain Eukaryota; kingdom Metazoa; phylum Arthropoda; class Insecta; order Hemiptera; family Aleyrodidae; genus Trialeurodes; species Trialeurodes vaporariorum. The sequence continues at coordinate 35,805,208 of VMOF01000320.1, read as the reverse complement.
CTTTTTTTTTTACAAATATCCCTTTATTTCCTCAAAAATCCATTCGCAGGTAGAATTACCATTTGACTCAAAGGAGGAGCTGCAGACCCCTCAGCCCTCCGGACCCGCAACTGTTCCTGAGTGAGTACGTCTAGCTGTTTACAGGCAAGAATGTAAATTTACTAGTCATAAAAAGAGAATAAATAAAAAAAAATAAATAAAAAAAAAAAAAAAAAAAAAAAAAAAAAAAAAAAAAAATAAGAGCAAAATAGCAGTGATACGGAACTACAGTAAACAAACAACAAACTGACCCGATGAAAGGTGGTAATTTTGGAGAAACGAACGCTTGATTGTCTATTCTTTTGCACCTTACAGAACGAGATAAAAAAACAAAACAAAAAAAACGAACGAAAACGGTTTTTGTGGTCATTGCACTAGACTCCTCTTCGTCAAGCAGGGCTGGTCAACTCAACATTCAACAACGCGCAACGGGGTCTGGGGGTTCAATACGCATAAACAGATATTGCCACGCTGGAAACCGTCATAAGTGTCGTTGGGGGGCAGGGACAGGCGAGGGGTACAGCGTCAAGGGGGCAAAAGGGGGAGGGGGAGGGGGGCTGGACGTCTGGCCGTGTTGTGTCGCATATCAATTCACTTATCGCATTGCGTCGTGTCTGGACTCTCCATCCAACCGGGGGGAGGGGGGCTCTTCACTCCAGGCAGGCATCGCGGGTACTTTAACTTGAGCACTCTATTCCTCCCGTCCGTACCCCGAACGAACAAACTTACGTACGTTACAAAGTTGCAGACCATAGGGGGTGCGGTGGAGTGGGGGAGGCGGGGGTGAACGACTTTGCTTGGCTACTGTACTACTTGCGTCGCGCCGCGTCGAGCGAACTTGATTACTTGATATTCATGACACAAGTTCAAGTTTACACGTCTTGCTTATCCTCCCGTTTGGACGCACTGTGGAACGTTAAAGGATCTTTTGGGACATCCCAATCGCGAATGGGCAGACAGCAAAGATTACGAACGTTGGATTGTCAAAATAGGTGACTGAACAACGAGTAGGGAACAGCTATAGGCTGTTCGAAGAATGTTTCGACTTGACAACTGTAGATTTGAATGAAAATGTCAGGTTCTTTACTGCTATTAACCAATAAGGTTGCTCTATCTGAGGTTTGCAGCTGATGTTTTCATGAAAGCCGTAGAATTGTCAAATTCAATCTTTTTTAGGACAAGCTATAGCACACTATAGTCTGAGATCATCAAAAAGAGGTAAAAAATCAGAAGGAAAATTTCTCATCAATTTCTCATTTATAAACTTCCAGCAATGGCGTACGCAGGAATTGGTCTCTCTCGCTCTTTTCCCGTTTGAGTGAATGTAGCAGAAAAGGAAAGAGATAGGGGCTGAAGACACACGTTCGAGCCTCTGTTTCTGTCCTTGTCTACTCACGTGTTCAAATGAGGAGAGAGAGAGAAAGACAAATTCCTGCGTACGCTACTGAGTCTTCCAGGGTCAATTTTAAACACGGAGGACACATTTATCTAGCAGGTCATTAAAACCTATAAATGTCACTGGAAAGTTTGGGGGGAAAAAAAAGTCGAAAACGATGACTTTCGATGACTTATATATCATTGATTTTTTGCCGATTTCTTCCGAACTCAGACTATAAAATAGTAGCAGCGATTCAATGTGAGAAAAGGACTTCATCTTGGACTTCATTTTAACAAAGATTAAACTTGAGAACATCTAGTGTTTGTACCATAGTCCTTGATTTTTTTTTTTTTTTTTTTTTTTTTTTTTAAGGAAATTCTAGTTCTATGACCATATTCTGGTATTGACACCAGAATTTTCTGGTCAAAGGACTAGACTTTCTGTCGTCCAAGCTTCTGGTAACATGACTAAAATCTCTGGTACTATGACAATCGCTTTTTTTTTTCAGTGTAAATTTCGAAAAATCAGTTAAATAGATTACAAATTTAGATTTTTCTGTTTTCTATCCCGTGGCTTTTTACTTTTGGAGTCGCAACTTTAGAGCAGTGGCGTAGCGTGCAATTTGGCAACGTTGCATGTCGTCCACTTAAAATTATGAAAAACATCGACCTATAGGGTGTTCGGTGAACACCTTCGCATTCGATATTCCACATGGATTTAAATGGGCACAATGCAACGTTGTCGGGTTGCACGCTACACCACTGCTTCAGAACCTTTCGATGCTCCCAACATTATTTTTAAATGATCTTACTCAGAAAATGACCCTCTTAACTACAGTAGCAAAACATAATTGGAGATCCATGGAAACTTTTTTTTTGTCCAGAAAAAAACCCAATTTTCGTACCAATGCGCGTCGCTTGTGCGCCGCCCGCTCTTGAAGCATTTGAAACGTCGAGAATGACCAAAACATAAAACTTGAGCATTCTTAACGTATACAATATACATGCATACCTGCGTTCCGCTCTTATGGACGCAACGAAAATTTTTGACCGCGGGAGCGGCCGCGGCCGCGGCGCGGCGCTTTGCCAGTAAAGCAAAGAAAATACGCACGTTTGTGATTCTTTTGCCAGCCGAGGCTAGCTACCGAATACCGATACCGGAACAAAGGGGCATGATGGGAAAGCAAGTGAGACGGAGATTTTGAGCTAGTGCGTGTTCAAGTCTTTCCTGACTTGGCAAACACAGAGAGAGGAAAAAAGAAAAAAAAAGTAGAAAAAATACTTGATTGATTTTACTGGACGTCTATTATTTTGGCGATAGCACAACAATCTCAAGACTGCGATGAGCCAAATATCTCCTCCATGGATTTTTAGGAAATTCTATAGTTTCTTGACCATATTATTTTCTGATCAAAGTACTATAGACTTTCTGTCGTTCACATATCTTTGTGTTTCTGGGAATATGACGATAGAATCTGGTACTATGACTTTTTCAGTGTAGGGGGTTAAAAAAAATCATCGTAGAAAATCGATTTATTGTATCAACTGGCGTCCAAACCGGAATCTAATTTGAGGTAACTTTCCCTTATAAGCATTTTTAAGTAGGGAAATTCGATTTACCTTGGTAAAAATAACCATTGACTACCATGTTTCTCACTGAGAACTGAGTCACATCATGATATTCTAACAATACCATATTAATATTATAATGATACAACAATGTTGTCATCATGATACAATGATTCCAAAGTGATATCAAAAGAATACCATCATGTCATCATTATATGATATCACATTAATATTTTTCATTATGATAACTAAAAATATGATATGGCTATGATAACATTGTGGTTCTCAATTGACAATTCGATGTCAACATAGTGACAATTTTTTTTTTTTTTTTTTTTTTTTTTTTTTTTTTTTTTTTTTTTTTTTACCAGGGTTATAAAGAAGCAGTTCTTTTTTCAAAATCATTTTATGTATGGAAGTGTACTTCCAATAAAAAAAAACAAAAAACAAAAAACAAAAAACAAAAAACAAAAAAAAAAAACAAAAAACAAAAAACAAACAAAAAAACAAAAACCGCCAATTTCTTGGTTAATATGCCATTCCCATTTTACGTAAATAAGTGTTCTAAGAATTTCGGAAGTTCCACGTTCAGAGGTAAAAATATAAGTAAAGACTAAATTAAAAACCCGATATTCGTAGCGAGAATTTGAGTGTTCTCAGTTTGGCTTTTACCCATCTTTCCTGTATTTTTAGTGGACTGTCATGATGTAAGTAATTAGCCTAACTGTCAAGTGAATTACATCAGGGCTGTAATCATAATAAAGGAAGGTGGTTTTACTCCCATGCTTATACCAACCTCTTTATCCACTTGTTTTGATTGAAAGGGAAAAGGACAGACGTGATGGTAATTTACCGAGGGAGTTGATGTCAGTTAGTTGTCAACTTGCTGAGTAACCACAGACATCAGTTTGGAGGGTGGAAGCAGGGTGGAGGAAATCCTTGCTGAATCAGAATTTGGATTGCATGAAATGATGAGAGAAAAAATATGATCTCATAAAAACCGCCATACAAAGTGCCAAGTGCGGAAATAAGCATCATAGCAGACATCAGAAATTTCAATGCGCGTTACCTCCCCTAAAACTAAAATAAAATAAAAAATAAGTAAAAGAAAGAAAAAAAATGTCAGACACCGTGACAGTATTGCCGGATTTGAGTTTATTCCCAAGAGCTTAGGGCACAGAATAATACAATCAGAACGGAAACTCTGTCGGATTTTGAAGCAAATTCATTTCGCGTCCGCCATGTTGGGATATAGGATGTTCACATCTGGATTCGCGCTCGAAAAAAAAAATTAGGACATGATCCGCAAAATTTTATTCTGAAATGCCATTAGAATAAAAGTGAGGCCGGAAACTTAAGATTTCTTTCCAAAATTTACAGAAATAAATGAGTTTCAATACAAATCATACACGCCGCCATGTTGGGAAATAGGACCACAGCGTTGCCTATTGGTGCCGGTAAATTCCAAACTTGCTTCCATTGGCTCTTATGGGAGTTTCCGTTTTGATTGTATTATTCTGTGCTTAGGGTATTTGACCAAGCCAGCGTACGCCTGGCAACACTGCTGCAGAATGATGATATAATTAAAAGAGCAGGGACACGACGCAGAAGCGCAGCGGTAAAACGCAGAGGAGAGCAAGTCGAAAAATGGCGAATAAATGATGAGCATAACAGGATGTAATGAGCGTCACAAGTTGACAGCTGTGCCGTCATTTTGGTGTTTTCATAAAAACTAAAGGCTCCTCAGCAGGTGACACGCCACCACCCGCCATCTCTCACCATACCACCAACCACCAGTCCACCAGTCCGCCAGTCCACCCACCTCGTCGCGTCGGTTCGGTTTACAGGCAGTCGCATATTCAAGCAACCGCACAGAACTGACTGCAACGACGTATACAGGGATAGGGCCAGACTCAGAAATAAGTTCCAGATTTCAGGTCGCTGTGCATCGTTGCCAGTTTGTTAATTTGTCACGGTTGGCTTCAATGGAGCTCTTGCAATATTTTGCTGAAGGCAAGTGGACTATCTATTCTGATGTAAAATGAGGCGAAAATGACGTTGAGACCAATGTGCTGTATGGTCTGAAATTGAAAAAAAAAAAAAAAAAAAAAAAAAAAAAAAAAAAACAGGCCGAAAATCAGAGAAAAAAAGTCACGAAAAATCCCATTTTTCTATGTTTGAAGCTGAATTTGGAACTTTCCAGTGACATTTTGAAATTGTAACTACATGTCAAAAGTGTTCTATGTTATTACAATTTGTATTGGATGAGCAATAATTTATTTTCTGATTTTGTGCCACTTTTAGACGATCTTAAACTATGGTGCAATGAAAGAAAGTCCAAAACTTAGTAGAGTGATTTAAGCTCAAAGTTCATATGGAACACCCGTGTAAGAACATATAGCTTCCGAACTGGAATAATATGCGACTGTTGCATTTGGTTTCCAAACAGAAAAGTTGAAGAATGGTTCTTACCTACTGTTGATATTTTGTCGCTAGAAACATGGTGGTACAACAAAAAGCCAATACTCATTTAAACATTTTACTTCTAGGTTCAGGTTACCAGAAGAAATCAAAGTTACAACTATAACTCGCTCAAATGCACAGTTGGTAGTTAAATATTCATGCTTTGCGGTGTTTATTTTGCCTATACCGGTAATTGAAGGCGCTCGATGAACCATTATTTTTTCAATGATAACTATTCGGAGTAGCTTCTACTGTCAATGAGAGATAGAGATACAAATTCAGTGGGTAGTTAAATGTTCGTACCATGTGGATTGTGGAGTTAATTTTGCCTATACTGGTAATTGAAGGCGCTCGATGAACCATTATTTTGCCAATGTTAACTATTTGGAGTAGCTTTTACTGTCAATGAGAGATAGAGAGACAAATTCAGTGGGTAGTTAAATGTTCGTAGCATGTGGAGTTAATTTTGCCTATACCGGTAATTGAAGGCGCTCTATGAACCATTATTTTGCCAATGTTAACTGTTTGGAGTAGCTTTTACTGTCAATGAGAGATAGAGAGGCAAATTCAGTGGGTAGTGAAATGTTCGTACTCCTCAGAGTTTATTTTGCCTATCCCAATAATTGAAGGTGCTAGATAAAAAAAAAAAAAAAAAAAAAAAAATAAAAAAAAAAAAAATATATATATATATTTTCAAGAGGTAACGATTTAAAGTAGCATTTACTGTCAATGAGAGATAGAAATACAAAATCAAAAACGCCGTCGTGGTATTGGAAGTGTCAATAGCAAAGATGGCAGAGCTATGCAGGTATCATAGAAGATTCCTATCTAATGTCTCTCTCTTTCTATAGATATTTGAACACACAGGAGAAAGTCCCATATTAGATAGGAATCTCTTATAGTACCTGCGAGCCTCCATCATAGTGAATTTAATTTTCAAGTCATTTTGTGAGCCTATAAGTAAATTTTGTCATTTTTTAGTATACTCATCGTCTATTCCGCTATGGTTTCTACGCTAGCAATTACCATTCAATCGAAAGTAGCAAAAGTTATCAAAAGCCGCATACTATCGTTAGTTTTATCACTTAAGTCACACTTTTCGCAACTCTTATATTTCAATGGGGGCAGTTTCAAGGGTCTGATATGTTGTGATTTTTAGAAAGAAAATGACAGTACTTGATGCGCTGAGAACAAATATGTCTTTGGTTTCCAATTAAGTCACATTGTTCCGGAGATGAGATTTTGGCCCAAAATACATTGTTTTAAAAGGCAATTCTGCGGAGTGGCGTCACTACGCACACGATTTTTTACAACTTTTCACGTGTGCATCTCCAAAACTGGAACGTTTTTGAAAAAAAAAAAAAAAACCAAAGGTACTATAGTTCTCTGGTCATCAAGTACCATCATTTTCTTGATACAAAAACTCACAATTTCAGACCCTTGCAACTGCCCCATTACTCATTTGGCAACCTTACCCAGGAAGCAAAACGGAGGCTTTGGAAGCGCAAACTTAAAACAGTCCAAACTAACATCGGGCAGTTTGAAGAGGGGGCGGGAAAGGGGATAAGGGGGAAGTAGGTAGGGGGAAAGGGGAGGAGGGGGAAGTTGTGAGGGCCGAGGGGGGAAGGGAGGGAGGGAGAGGACCACAGATTCGAAGTAGAAGAAATCGAGAAGGATATTTCGATGAACTTGAGACATGTGTTGTTTGTTAACACGGTAGCGAGCGTAGCGTCAGAAGGCAGCATCTCGAATTCTCGAATTCTCGATTCTCGCCCCTTTCAGCCGCAAAACGACGAAAAAGGAAACCATTAAATCTCTTAGGTCAGGTCAGAGTGTCTTCCCGGATTTTCTAGAAGGGTGGGTGGGGGGGGGAGAGCTAGACTGGATGGATCTGGAGCATCTGCATCTGTATGAAATTCTGGTAACTGGGCCAGGGAGACTTCCTGTTGTTTCACCGCTGCCGTGCCGCCAGGGCTGGGGGATGAGACCAGTTCAATCAATGTGACGTTTCTGAGGTGATGAGAGTCGCGTCACCCAGTGGAAACGAGTGAGAACAATTTTTCAACCCTTGAATGAACAGGATAATCTAGTCTGAGTCAAAGATTATATAGTCAGACAGATGGCACAAGCTACTCTACCCATTCGAGTGGGCAAGTGTTTAAAATTGTAGTAAACCATTTGCGCGAGTGTCGCACACATCAGCGCATCACCATACATATTTGAGGAGAATCGTGAGGTCCATTATTTGGTCCCAGGTGATTTATCTATCGTTCCGCCTAGAGTTAATTGAAGAGGTTTCTTCATCGTACAAGCGAAAAATCTTAATAGTGCCAGATTTGTGGTTTTTACGACGTACAGTACCATTTTCCACAGTGATCGGTCTAAAGCAAAATTTTGCAGTAGAAAAATCGGAACCAAAATAATAAGTTTTCGACAAGTATTTATTAGGTATAAGTACATTGAATTACAAGTGACAGAAAATATCGCATTATATGCGGTATCCGAAAGCAGTAACGTTCTCGTTCCTCACTTCAAATTCCTTACTGTGCATGTTTTTACGTTTATAAATTTACTATTTCCTCTACCCGAAAAACATCCCCTATTGCACCACTGTTAGTCGGAGGAGACTCACAAACACTTACACAGAAACACACACACATTCTTACAAAAATGCATTTGCAGTGGACCTGGAGGAGAGTGATGATGTCAATTTGCAGTTATTCGTAATAACTCACACACACCACCACACCCTTCCACACGCGTGGACTGGGCGCTAGAGAGATCCATGAAAGAATCTTCTCCTTGATGTAATGTAAGTACGGTGGAATGGTTGGTAGATGAGCGGGAGCGAGAGGGGTGGGGGGGGGCAAACCTCCCACACTCGAAACTGCCTTACGTTAGGACAAACACTCTTCTTCAGATGCATCCCTTGCAAGAGAACATAAATCATTGAAAGAGTGACCCCTTTGGTGTGCTTCAACGTGCTTAAGTACGTTCCTTAATGGAAACATTTGTTCAAAAGCTTTGCCACTTTCCGTGGGAATTCAACGTTTGTTTTTAAAACAGAGATCCCCTTTATCCTTTATTAAAATCTTGTGGCGCTTCCACCTCATGTTTGACACTTGTTCAGTCGTCATCTCACTGAAGTAAAAAGAGAGTATGACCGTAGACCAGGATTTTTTTTTTTTTTTTTTTTTTTTTTTTTTCAGGAGAAGCTGTATATCTGGAATTTTTTCGGGGGTGGCTGAAGGTCTCTCGCCCTCTTTTTCCTTCCTTTTTCTTTTTTCTCCCTTTCCCCCTCTACTTCTGAAAGTTATTCCGGCTGAAGTGTAATGTAAGTTATTAAATTATTTAATTTTTTAAATCATTTAATTTTTTAAATTATTTAATTTAATTAATTTCTTTAATTTAATTAATTATTTAATTTAATTAATTATTTAATTTAATTAATTATTTAATTTAATTAATTATTTAATTTAATTAATTATTTAATTTATTAAATTAATAATTAATTGATGAAACCAACCAATTAGTCAAATGATTAAACTAATCAGGATTAGGATTTTAGGATTGAATTAACTTTACTAATTAACTTATTTATTTCATTAATTTATTTACTTTTAATTTTTAATTCTTTTATTTTTTCATTTATTTTAAAATTTATTTGTAGCCGTAACAGCCCCCAGGAAGTGCGCTTAGCACTGTGATCTGAGTGCGAGATTGGAAAAAAAATTGGCCAAAAACCACAACCATTCAACACTATTTAGAAACAAGCTACTCTGTGTGGACGTTACTGAAAGACAGTGGCATTGGGTTGAATATGGCATTTTATTAATTTCAGCTTAATTTAAAACTTTCCAGTGGCATTTCTAAGTTTGAATTACTGTAAGTGTCCTTTGTGATGAAAATTGTGGAGGTTCATAAATGATAAGTTGATGAAAGATTTACTTCCTGATTTGCGGCCACTTTTTGCCGATCTCAGACCATATTACACCAGGCTGCGGCCATGAAAGAGACAGCAATAATATCAGAAGCGGAGTTATATTACCATTACCACATTTCTGGTATTAGTATCATAGTTTTTGAAAATTAGGTGGAGATTCTGATAAAAACTAACATATTGTACTTTTTCTCATTCCTATTTTGTTTGTTTTGTTTTTTTTTTTGGGGGGGGGATAGATTTAATTTCAATTTTTTTCTTTACTTACACCCTATTTTACTTTTGTGTAATTTCATCCAGTTCTTCGTGGAGTCATCTTTTTCGAGTGACCACGTGACGTAAAAAATAGTGTCACGTCATATTTACAAATTATCTAGCTCACGTGGCGTGGGTTGAGCAAATCCAACGGCTGTCAAAAAGACACGAAAAGTGGACAAATCACATCATCCCTGCGGGGGTGATGAAATATTCACGGTCAAAATTTTGCGCTGTCTCCAGGGTCCTGTTTTGCTACAGAGTACAGCCCTGAGCCCTTTTATATCCATCCAGTCGGTCGTCGAATTACAGGCGAGTGACGAAACTTGCCAGTTGTCACGGACCCATTTTCGCCCCCGCTGCCTCGTGTTCAGTTTCTCACGCACGTCAGTTGCCAGCCCCTACCTTTACGTGTATTTCCTCACTTAATAATTCAAAGTGCGTTGCTGAAATCCCCCTCTTCATTTTCAACCTCTCTGTGCCGCGAGCTTTCAATAGCGGCCGGTGCGATCAGGAAAAAATGCATAATCAACGTGTACATGCAGCGGGAAAGCATCCAACTTTGAATAGGAATTCTATGCCTATAGATAAAACAGAAAAAATATTTTTATAGCGCTGACTAAACCTTTGGTAGAAAAATTGCCCATCAAAACGACTTTATAACCACAGAATACTCTACAATCAGAACAAAAATATCCCTTAAGAGACATTGGAAAGAAGAATGGGTCTGTTGCAAACTTTTGCTACAACGATAAAGAGTGTTTCATCGTATGTAAAATCACCCGAAAAGTCCATTGGTGGCATCAGAAAGTCATGAAATGCGATAATAAACTCACAAGAGACGTTCAATGAAATCCAAGATGACGGTAAAATATCGAGCAATCTGTATGCATGCACCTTTAACATCCAAGGATTGCCAACGTTGACAACCTCACAGCTTCAGAGGTTATGTGTTTATTTACGTTGTGATTGGGTGTGATCGATACTGTGAGATGGGCTATCCTTGGATGTTCGTAGTGCATGCATACAGGTTGCTCGATATTTCACCGCGATCTTGGATCTCATCAAACGTCTCTCGTGAGTTTCATACTGCATTTTATGACTTTCTGATGCCACCGATGGACTTTTCACGCGATTTTACATCAGATTGAACACTATAGCGCTGTAGCAAAAGTTTGCAACAGACCCATTTGATTTACCGACGAAAACTGGCAACCGTGCCTGCTCTCTGCCCAAGATGGCGGACGTGCTTATCGAGGTTATATTTACTATCAGGGTTGACGCTTAGCCAATCACAACTTGGCGGTTGCCTTAGATTGCCGGAAATGCTCACTTTTCAACATGGCGGACCCTCAGAGGTACCCAAAGTAAATAATGTTTCAAAATTAATTTTAGAGTATCCGTTCTGATTAGAGTGCTCTGCGCTATAACCAAATCTTTGGTTCACGATTATGCTTCGCCTTCATTTTCCTACCAAACATTTTGTCAGCGTTGCCAAAGTATTTTTCTGTGTTTTTCTGTGTGCTAACTCTACAAATTGGGGATTTTTGAGCCCCTATTTGGGTGGGGGTGGGTCGAGAAATGAATAGCAAATTTCTTAAAGACGCTAGCAATGGGTATCCATTTCTTGATGAGTCTCATTGTGAAGGCGTGTGAAACAGGTACCTTTTCAAGCATAGCAAGTAAATTTGTGAGGACATTTTTGCAAGAAATCCACGCAAATTAGAAGAAAATTAGTAGAAAAGGAACATTTGAAAATTGTAACAAATGGAAGTCAAATTATTCTTCACTTCATTCAACTGTCAACCTGTAGGTTAGGTTACCGTATACGGTAAGAATATGCTGTTGTGCATGGGTAAATATCCCAATACAGCGTTTCCTTGAGCATGTATGACATATTATGTACAATAACTTTCAAAAGAAAGGACCCTGGTGGAAATTCTTCTTATTACATTTTTCCGTTATGTTTTTAATAGACTTTGCGATTTTTCAAGCGGGCCGATCATTTACTTTATCGTTAAACCGATCGTTAAAACTGTCTACGAGTGATGCTGTTGGTCGAAAATTGCAAAACTTGGCTGTTGCTATGGTAACCATCGTTAAGAGTCTCGTTTTATAAAGGCTATTCATGAGTAACCTTTAAAAAACGGACACTATAACGATGGTCACCATAGCAACCGCTACGTTTTGCAATATTCGACCAATAGAATCACTCATACACAGTCTTAACGATCGATTTAACGATGAAGTAAATGATCAGCCCGAAGACGTACTCTAGAATGAGTATTCCTGTACTCTGTTTATTTCTTGAACACTTGAAAGTCACAAAATTTCTCAGATCTTACCAATGTTTGAAGGAGTAAAAATGCTGACCAAGGTCCTTTCTTTTGAAAGCCATAGCACTTAATTAAAAAGTGCTATATAGCAAAAGAAAACGTTTAGACAGTCAGGAATGCACGCGTAGCTTGCCTTTAGTTGCACGAGAATTAGCCACTTATCTCGAATTCTTGAGTGCTAAAACTTTTGCGTTTGAAAGTACATTCAACCAGGTTTTCTCTTCTTTGTTTTTCTTCTTCCAAACAAGGAAACTCTCGTCAGATCTCGTCGAACGAAACTCAACCAAACGCACGTCCGCAGTCTCTCAGCAGCTACTTCAAAAAACATCGCAACTGGACACTCATCGACGGATCGACCCACCCATCATCTTCGATACAATAATTGATGCAGAGGTGGGGATGAGTTAATCAAAAGGGTACACTCACTCACTCACACACACTCACGCACCCTTCAAACACAAACACAGAGCGCGCAAGTTAAAATAATTGACTTCAAAACCATTTCAAAAGACTCATCAAATATTAATAATCCAATTATAAAATACGCGACGAACTTTGAACCCAAGGAAGAAGAGGAGGCAATTCTGACTGCAGACTTGCAGAGAGTGCCATAGAGAAAGAGGGGTGGTGCAGAAGCTGGAATTTAATTGGGGTCGACCCTTTTGGCGTAACGCGTATACCGCGGTCCTATGTGCTCCCTTTCCTCTCTTCTGATTGGTCGGGAGGAGCGAAGATGCACGGCTATGGGCATGGATCTCCACAAGAGGGGTTCGGAGTGACGATGGGGAAGGGGTGGGGGTGAGGAGTGAAAGAGGTGGTGGGGGTGGGGGAAGGGGTGACTTTCATTGAACCTGAACGAGAGGATTATATAATTCGGAAGTTTGGCGTTGACTCGGGGTAATACTTGATAACCTGCATAGTATCGCATTGCCGCCACCCACCGACGGCCTCCGTATTGAGATCAATTAAATTAGGCTGGATTTCAATCTCGGTCTGGGAGTTTGGGCGCAACGCAGGGCTGGTTCAACAGTGCGCAAATATTAACACTGCGTTGGCTCCGAGGGGCTGAGGCTTAAAGTTGAGGGGGCCCGCTTTTATTGTGACTTATTGTGAGCGCAGCTTTTATGCGCTGCCATCCGTGGATAAAAAAAAAAAAAAAAAAGTCCAACAAGCCGAGACCATCGTTGTCAAACTTTGAACCAAATATTTTTTATGGGCTTTGGAGAGAGGCTGAAAAATGATTCCAAATTTTCAAAGTGTGTCGATGGTAGATCCTGATGAACATGGGCGCTAGCTAAAATTTTCCAATGGGAGGAGGCGAAGAGCGAAATTTCTGAACCAAATTTCAGTGAGGACCTTTAATTTTTGTAAATATTTGCTTGTTTTCAGATTATTTACGGGAAAATCGATATTTTCCAAATTCCAGGGAAGGATAACTGCCTCCGAATATCCCCAGCCGGCGCCTGAATGCCCTGGCGGTATAGGGACGCGCCTGGTCTTGAAAAATCGATAACGATCGTACTTCGCGATTCACAAATCGCACTCTTTTTTAGTGTTGTTTATTTTCTCCTTGATCTTAAAGAGGCGCATTCTTATAAAAATTCACTGTTTTAGTTTAATTCTATAGCTTTTTTACTTTAGAAAGTGATTCAATTTTTATTTTTTTTTCAACCGTGGTGCGTCGTGGCTTACAAACTGAGAATAGTTGCCTATCACAATCGTAGGGAGGAAGAGTCCGGAGTCTCCCTTAAATGTTGAAAATTAAACCCTCCTTCATTGCAATTTCAAGCACTCTAAACTTTTACAGTAAAATGAATGCGATCTAATTTATCAGTGTTATTTCTTCATCTTGCAATTTTTGCAAGTTTTTCATCAGGTCATTTCCTATCAAGTGCCATAAACCGGGGGAAAATCAATAAAACTGAGAGAAACTTTTCTCAGAATGGCCTCAAAAATCGATTAAAGAGTTCTTAACAGAAATTCTTGCCTACAATGCGAGAAATTTGCTATATTTTCCCAAATTCCGGCAGTTTCGAGACACATAAATCTGGCACTTATGACCAGAATTTTCTGGCAATTTTGATCAAAATATTCTGGTAAAATATAACAAAGATTTTTTGGTCAATACGACCAGAATTCTATAGTTTCAACTATACCAGAATTTTCTAAAAAAAAAAAAAAAAAAAAAAATGCCTTAATTTCTTTAAGAAATTTTTTTTATTACAAATCTGGTCATTCTTTTAGAAGAACTTAATTGTTCTCACTGCTTATTATTACTCGTTGTTATTTCATACCAGCAGATCATTTACTTCATCGTTAAACCGATCGTTAAGACTGTATATGAGTGATTCTATTGGTCGAAAATTGTAAAACTTGGCCGTTGCTATGGTAACCATCGTTAAAGTGCCCGCTTTTTAAAGGTAACTCATTAATAGCCTTTATAACGAGACTTTTAGCGATGGTTACCATAGCAACAGCCAAGTTTTACAATTTTCGACCAATAGAATCACTCATAAACAGTCTTAATGATCGGTTTAACGATGAAGTAAATGATCGGCCGGCTGTGAAGGAAGATTTACCAATTTTTTGTTTTTGGCTTTTATACCAAAGATTTTCATTCCATCCAGGGCTTGGCATCTATGGTGGGAGGAAGTATCAAACAACAACCTCTCTTCAGTGTTTGGGTAAATAGGGGTAGCTCAGTGATACCATCCCCATCCCCATCCAGCCCTGCTTTAATAAAGGAAGCCTCGCCGCTCACTCGGGAGGAAAAATTAAATTCCCCGTGCACACGTCGCTGGTTTCTATGTTTCCCATAACAGCCCCCACTTTCGGCAACACCCCCTTGCCTTACCCCCTAATATTATTACTCAACAAAAGAGGAGGAATTTTGAACGGTCCTTATTATATCGCGTGAAACAACCCTCCCTGCAATTCTGCGCCTAACATTATTTACCATAACCCTTTCAAGATGAAACTTCTGTGAATGGAGCCAAATTCGATTACTCAGACTGCGGCAGGCGCGGCGGAGTGCTGATGCAGAAAATTCGACACTTTCCTTTGCTAAAATCTTAATTATTATAGTCTTGAGTCTTGATTATACCTTTGAACATTATAACATTTGCAAAATGTTAAAGTATCGATTTGGAGGAGGGTTGATTAAATCGAAGGATCGATTTTTCCCCATAAGTTTCAATATGGCGAAGGAGCCATCGATAAAATCGCATTTCACAAGCCATGTCTGACACGAGGGAAGAGAATATATATGAGTAGTTCCACGTTAACCGGACATTTCACTGACGCCGATAAATGTCATAGAAATTGAATCATGAAAACGTTTAAAGCTACATACCGAATGAATATTTTTGTCAATTTTTTTTTTTTTTTTTTATGCAGCAAGCTCAACAAAAAAATAAAATAAAAAAAAAAAAATACAAAAAACAAAAAATGGTACAATTATTATTTGACAGTTTTCAGAGTCAATGAGCACTGAACAATCAGCTGTAACACGGGTTACGTGGTAAACTTTTAACACAGCCTTATCATGGACCAATTTTGCAGAAAAATCACTTGGAAACAACGTATGGATAATTAGAAAGTTCTAAAATTTCCTTACAAACTCATTAAATGCGTCAAAATTGGGGAGTCCTATTCAATCGAAACTTCCCATGCAGCAAAAAGTGATTCATCATTTAGAGAAAGCTGCGACTCAATAGATGAGACTCATCTCCTCGAGAACAGCTCATTTGACCACCTTTTTTTTGAACTTCGTTGAACGCATTCCTTGAGTTTTAAAGATTTGTTTTTTTGTGTTTTGTTTTTTTTTTTTTATACTTTCAATGCGGTTTTCACGCGATTTTAAACCAGAATGTATACCCTTTTCTGTAGCTGTTGCAAAAGTTTGCAACAGACCCATTACGGCTATTACCCGTAAGCACAATAATCAGGGTGTTTCGATTTCCCACGAATAAAGTCGTCTTGAAAACTCACTCCAGCTAGAAAAGGACAACTCGAAACAATCTGGCATCCACAGGGCATCACAGGGCCGTAACCATGCAGGCAGGCGCATCTGCACTATACCAGGGCAGCGGTAAAGTTACCGCGTGAGCGTGATGCGGTAACGTACCGTTGACCGGTGAAAACCGCGATACGATTGAATTAATTCAATAATTCAGCTAAATTATCGTCAAGGAGGGCAAGGAGAGATTGGAGATCGTATACCTGCGCATCTACTAACGTGTATTTCTCTCTCTTTCTCTATAAGAATTAATGCGTTAGAGAAGGATAGATGGTGAAGGCTATCACGTGACTTTAGCCCGTACTTCCATCCTTTTCTAACTTGTGCATTCAAATAGGCATAGAGAGAGAAAGACTGATTCCTTGATGTGCCGTTGGATACAGTACAGACGGATATAGAACGCATCGCATGCAGATGCACAAGCTATGAGCTCGTAAATATAACTGTGCTTTTTACCACTGCGCAAGACTGCACCGAACCGCATGATCATTTGATCGCACGAAATGTGGAGCGCGTATCTATATGCAAAAAGATCATGAGCCGTGCATGGATTCGCAAGCAGAGTTGCCTAATAACAAGGAAAACTTCAGGTACAAGCTTTTACAAGTAGATATAGGTATGTACTATGGCTTTCAACGAAAGTATCCTGATAGACATTGTCATTTTTTCATTTCTTTCGTTCCATATAGTCCCATAAAGAGGACGTTCTGCTAAATTGGACTCTTATGAAATTTGGAAAAAAAAAAAAAAAAAAAAAAAAAAATTGACAAGCACTTGAAATTTTGTGAGAAAAATACATCCGATTCACAAGTAAAATTCAAAGCTTTGTGAAACTACTTTTTCAAAATTCAGAACTAAAAGGGTTAACAAAAGTGAAAATTGGTGGCTTGTAACTAAGAGTGTTAGCTATTAAGGTGAATGGTGAATTCACCTCCGGAAGTTGGTGATACTTCCCATTTGATTTAATTAATGTAAAGAGAGCATACACTGAGAAAAAAGAGGCTGTTAAAACTATAAGAATAGAACCATAGATGTGTTTCGCCTTATTTCAAAAATAAGATCTATCCTTTCAATAGTCGGCGCGCTTGAATCTACACGAATTCCGATTGTCTCTATAGAATTCCGATTATTTCTATGGGAATTAAAGCGCGGGAATATCCTATCGGAAAATTCATTGAATCGATCGGAAATTTTTCTCAGTGTAGAATTTTCATTTTTAGCATTTGGCAACCATGCTCGCCAATCAGGATTCGCAAGTTTCATGGCGGAGAAAATCGTGAAAGTATAAAAGTCGAGGAAGTTGCAAGTTACCGGGCTGCGAAATGCGAGCAAGAGCGGAAATGGATTGATGGATTTTCAGGACATAAATCTATTGGTTGTGCGTACGTGACGTGAACGGTGAGCCCTGGGCTCCACTAAGTACGAAGCTGTTTTTTTTTTTCTCTTCTTTTATGTAGTAGTAATATGATAGAATAGGTTGTTTGTAACGATACCCATGTTAAAAGTCGAACTCAAAGGTGATCATTGAATTCGATCTTTTTCATAGGTTTTAATGGACAGCATCCAAAGTTTTCAATTATAGCACGCAGCGCAACGCCGGCCGCGCCGAGCCGAACTCTGGATCGAAACGTGGATTTCACTGGACATGAATAATTGTAATTCTTCTGCTTTAAAAAACATTATAATATAGATACTTGTAGATGTTGATCTTTGGTTTTCATATCTTTTGCAATTACACGGTTTCACTCATAGCAACACATGACTCATCACATGGGCAAAAAGGTGATGCCGCCAAAACCCTGCTTGTGACCTCTCTATCGATTCAGCATGAAAAATGGAGTCGATCGCCCTCAAGGGTTTTTTATGTTTTTTGCAATTCGGTCATTTCACTCATAACTTGCTCAATCATTCTCCCTCATTTATTCATCTGCTGCAGCAAAATATAATCCAATTAGTCTAGCCTAACGATTTATAGGCTGAAACAGTTTGTCCTCGGACCAACCAGTTCGGCCAAAAAGTGTTTCGACAAAACTGCGATTATGTGCAGGCCAAACTAGTTTGGCCTAAAATATGTTCAGGCCAAACTGACAATGTGCAGGAATAACTATTTCGCCCTATAATTCTCTAGGCCAATCCGCTTGGGCTTAGGATAAACTCGTTTGGCCTGAAATGCTCCAGGCTAAACAGGTTGGGCCTAGGACAAACTATTATAGTTCGGCCAACAGTTCTCCAGGCCAAACTGAATCTCCTAAAAAAAAAACAAAAAAAAAAACAAAAAAAAAACAAAAAAAAAAAACAGTTTGGCCTATGCTAAACTAGTTTTGCCTAAAATCAGGGGTTTCTAGTAACATTTATGTAGACTGAGTTCACTTGAAGTCACAAGAAAGTTTTTGCAAGGGGAGCAGTGGCGGATCGAGACAATTTTTCCAGGGGGGCATGCCTATGAAATATTAAAATTTGATGCGTTAGAGGCAGTAATCTCGGGCTATTTTCTGTTGAAATAAGGCGAAATTTAAGGCTTGTGCCATATATGCGCCCTTGTTCTCCTCCCCTCCCCTCAGTGGATCCACCACTGAAGGGGAGGGGGCAAAAGGAGGAATGATAGACGAAGAAAACTGGCGAGTGTACGAGATAAAATCGTTGTAACACAGCAGTAAGCGCGTTGCCTAACGGTCGCGGCGCGGGCGGCGGACATAGTCATACAGTATTGTGCTGCTTTATATACATACATATTACATATGCATAGATGCGGCTGAAATCGTAACATAAAAAGAAAATGTAACATTGCTTAGGTGCGAGTAAATACTTGTCTCAAAAGTAAAAAAGGTGGGATGAATGATGAAAAGCCTCCGTCCGACGCAGTATTGCCAGATTGGGATGAAAAAGCCGTACGTTTTACATTGATTTAAATGGGGACGATACGACTTTTTACCCTCGATCTGGCAACACTGGTCTGTCGCCGAATAGTGGATCTAGACCAGTATTGCCAGATTTCGGTACGTAAATTTATTTATTTTACCTTGATCTAATCCTTTCATGCACGCATTTTGGGATCCAAGTTTTTTTTTAGATTTTTTTAGATCGCTCAAAAGAGGACAATTTTTTAAGAACTTTAATGTGCGTCACTGAACTTTTTGCAAAATGTCCATTTAAATTCCATTAAATCGCAGTGACATAAAATGGTACTCATGTGCACTGTGCAGTGTGCACCAGTTCCGATGAAAGGGTTGAATGCCAAATGGGTACTAAATATATGGTCCAAGTCCGCAAATTTGGCAACACAGCAGTGGCTCATGAAACGAGATAAAACAATATATCTTTCATTTGAACACGTGGAAAATAATCGATTCTTACGGGGCTCTACTAAGTTATCCAAAATCGATACTTTGGCATACGTTTAAATTGGAGAAAAATGGTAATCTAGATTGTTCACGAGCCGTTACTACTGCAACGAACCTCCGAATATTCGATATATTTGCATCGATTCAAATTGGAGCAACTAACTCAATGAACCTACGCCCAGCCATTCGATAATTTAGGATAAGTTTGAATGGGAGAAATATTATAATCGGTAGTACACGAACCGCTACTACAACAGCAAAGAGCCTCCGAATATTCGATACTTTTGAATAAGTTCCTATGGGGAAAAAATGATAAACGGGTTTTCAAGAGCTGCTACTATCGAATTACTTCTAAATATTCGATACTTATGTATCGGTTCAAATTGAAGACAAATCATATTCAGCGGTTGCTTATGATTTACAACTAACTCCCCACGGAAAAAGGTCCATGTAGGTCCATAAGGTCCATAACTAACCAATTCCCTGTGCAGAGTGTGGATATGTATGCGGATCCATTTGAATATGTACGGATCTGTAAGGATATCAACACGTATACCCATAAGATATCCATACACATCCGTATGAACCCATCCATACATATCCATACTCTATACAGGGAATTGGTTATTGACCTTATGAACCTGTATGGACCATTTTTGCTAGATTCAATGAACCTCCAAATATTTGATGTATCAATGGAAGAAAAATCATATTCGTTGGTTGCTTATGAATCACAACTATAACTCCCCTGGCAAAAATGGTCCATCATACAGGTTCATAAGGTCCATAACTACCCAATTCCCTATACAGAGTATGGATGTGTATGAGTCTGTAAAGATATCAACACGTATACCCAAACAATATCCATACGTATCCATACTCTGTGTAGGGAATTGGTTATGGACCTTATGAACCAGCTGTATGGACCATTTTTTCTACGTTCAATGAACCTTCAAATATTCGATACTTTCGCATAAAATCAGAAAATGAAAATCAATTGTTCACGCCGAGCCTTTTTATTTTCTCAACGAACCTTTAAATATTCGATACTTTTGCATAACTTCAAATGAACCAAAAATGAACGTACATTTTTCACGTACACTGTTCGAGCCAGTGTGTGCCGGTGTGTCCGTGCCAAGTTGTTTTGCGTCGCGGTCACCCAGTCAAGATTTTTCCCGATGAAACAAAAAAAAAAAAAAAAAAACAAACAAAAAAGAAAAAAGTGAGGAAAATCTTGACGGCTCAGGTAAAAGCAAACACATCCTCTTGCACTCCTGCAGGAAAAACATGTCGATGCATGGAAACGAACGCGCGCGCTCGCCCGCAACACGAGAAATGTGTTGGGATTAAATTGTAATTTACAGCTTGAACAAGTTCAACGTTTAAAGAGATGTTTCCATCGTCCGTGTCCGTCTCAGGGATGAGATGAAAACAGCACAAAGGGAAGAGATGGTGTCGGGGAAGAGCCACGGAGAGGGGGGAGGGTTATATTATTTATGCACCAGGTCGCGGAAACTGTGTTTACACTGTGTAATGGACCTTCATATCTGGACCTGTGATCTTATCCAGTTCGCGCATCTCTCTTTCTTTTTCTCTCACACTCACATTTGCTTAAGTTGGTTTCTCTCTCTCTCTCTCTCTCTCTCTCTCTCTCTCTCTCTCTCTCTCTCTCCATCCCTCTCGCAGACTCCTTTCCTCTCGCGTTTACTTCCCGACGACGACGTATACATGTATATTTGGTTGTGTTGTGAATATGTTCGCGGTTTCTTGTCGCACACATTTCGGACCGGGGGAGGTTTGATTTGACTGTTGCCAGATGGACGAATTTCAGGGGAAAAAAGATGGAGAAAAAAACTACTTGTCGTTTTGGACTATCTAAATTCAATTTTCAAGGTGTATTGCTGATGGGTCTATCCCCCTTGAAATCGCGACAATTTTTTGTAAAGGTAGTTGCATTTTGACACCTTTGGAAAATGTGACGAAGAAAATTAGGACGCAGGTACGACGACCTTCAAAAGAGAGTCCTCTGATCGAAACCGCCCTTGATAATTTTGTCCATTCTTTTCCTAAGAGTTTTAGATTTTTTTAGACATACCCTCAAGCGGCGATTTTGCAAGACTCTGAAACACCATCAGAAAACTGAAACATTCTTTAAAACTGGTGAAGAAATGGAGATATAAAAATTTACGGATACTTTCTTTTCAAAGGCATTGCACTTATCGCGTAGTGGGGGATATTGCATTAAAATTAATTTAAGTGGGGATTTTTTTTTTTTTTTTTTTTTTTTAAATTTCGAGGCCATTATATTTGAAGAGTCCAGGGTAAGAACGATACATTTCACAAAAAAAAGGCTAGAGGCAAATCTAAGGGAGGAGGGAGGCCTTAGGTAACGGACACCCCCCCCCCAAAGATTCAAATTTCACCTCTTAGCAGAAATACCCTACAATTGCTTCCTGTTTCAAATTTCAAATGTTATAGGCATCTCCACGTTCAGAAAGTTTTCTGAATCTATTACTAGTAATAGTCTCTTTGCAAAGCTCCTTTTATGATCGTGTCTCAGTACCGAGCGTTAAAGCCACTGGCTACTCGCACAATCTATCTGCCAATCATGCTTCTCTCAATTAAATCAGTGTAAAACAATCGATTCTAGAAGGGGAATATTGTCTTTCCAAGATCTCGATTATTTTACATAGGTTCATATGTGGAGGAAACGAACACATTGTTCCCAAATTGCACGAACTGCAATTGCTAATAAAATGTATTATTCCGTGGAATTCAGACAATCCGGCTACGTGACGAAATCGGGTAGATTTACGTTACAATTTGACAGATACTAAGCGAGTCGGTGCATATCATGTGGCAACCCTTTCGGAATCTCGCATGGCCGAGCTCGATTCCCGAGGGATCTGATGGCAGCTTTCGGTGAGCGAGTGTGAGTGTGAGAAAACGCTAGACATTTCAATTGCCCCCAAGACTCTCTTGACTCAAGACGGCACAAGACTCATGCAGAACCCAAGACACGGCGGTTCAAAGACCTGTTGCCAAAGTATATAGAGTTTTAAGTACCTGCTACACATACATAGTGCACAACTAAACATTCACTTGATTGCCTCAGAGCAGTGGCGGCTCGTGCAATGTGGCAACAACGTATTTTCTTCATTTAAACCTATGTAAAACAATCGAGCCTCAGGAGTTGCAATTGCACCCCCAAGATTTCGATACTTTTGCATAGGTTTAAATGGCAAAAAACATGGTTGCCAAATTGCACGAGCCGCCTCTGCCTCAGAGCTGCCGTTTTGTGTATAATTAATGACGTTTTTAAAGCATCCGATTGCGTTGTGCACGGGTGCAAGTTTTTGTGATTTTTGTGGTTTTTGGCGTTTCTTTGAGATGCAATTTTGGCTCCTAACAAATTTTGTTTGATGGAAATTCCGCGTTTGGACGTCACCCAATACCGCCTCTACTCACACCCGGCTGCTTGTTTTGAAAAAGTGGGGTTAGAGTTTGTCTTGGTGTATGTAAGCTTATGGAATGCTTATGGAGTTATCGAGGATTTTGGTTGGTTTTTTGAAGTTCAACCAAAATGAGAAAAGTACGTCGGTAATGAAAGTTTTGGGCTTAGTTACTTCCCCAAAGCAGTAAAAGAGTTTGAAGAGTGTGTTTGGAGCGGATAAATCTCGATTTTGCATTTCACCAATGTTTCATTCTCCATAAGCGTAAGTATACCAAGACGACCCTAACCTCAAAGAAGCAGCATGTTATGTTTAGAGGCGGTATTGAGTCACCGGTAAACTTTATTACACAAGTGTATCTCCAAAATCACGACTGTCGAGAAAAAACAAAAGGCACCGTTGCATTTAGCTCATCAAGTACTTAATTTATCAAGTATTTTCATTCAGCGGCGGTCCGAGATATTTGACAACCATGTTGTTTGCCATTTGATCCTATGATAAAGTATCGATTCCGCAAGGATTCAGAGAACCTCCTAAAGATCCAATATTTGACATGGATTTAAAGTGCGAGAATCCGTTGTTGCCACTGTTTCCTTTTTCTTAATAAAAAAAAAAAATAATAATAATAATAATAATAATAATAATAATAATGAAAAAAAAAAAAAAAAAAAAAAAAAAAAAAAAAAAAAAAAAAACCCTTAAAATCAAGACCCCTGCAACTGCCTTATTACAAAAAGAAAAAGACCACAGTGCATAATATTGAAGATTTCCTACGGCTGTACCAACTATCCTGTTGTCAACTCCTTCTATATCACGTAGTGAACGGGTTCAATACGAAGTCAACTACCATACCCATCTCAAACACACACATACCCAAAACGGATACAATGACAAAGTAGGCGCATCTAAGATTGATAAGGTAAAATATATAAACAGAAGGATAGCGAAAACTAAATCTGAATCGAATGAAAAAACACCCAGACGTGAATCTTTGAAAAAGATCCCAAACACATTACACATTCTCATTTCTTTCTTCTCTTTCTTTCGGGATGTCATTTCATTTTGGCAGCGCATCCGATCGTGCACATCAGGCACAAGTTTTGCTAGCGTTGCCAAATTTGGCGGGAAGTTCAAATATTTTACCTTGACTTAAACGGGAATGTGCGTATTCAACTAAACATATTAAACGCAATAAGGCAGCCCCGTGTGGGTTTCGCGCCTCGTGCAGTACTAGCGGGCGAAGGATTCTACCGTTCTCTCTCTCTCTCTCTCTCTCTCTCTCTCTCTCTTCTCTCTCTGGTCATTTGAATGCATATGTTAAAAAAGGATAGAAGAGAAGGCGAATTTCATGTGACTGTCACTAATCTGTCCTTTTCTAACACACGCATTCTAATGGGAGAAAAGAGAAAAGGACAGATTCCTGGATCCGCCAATGTCGTGCAGTATGGTGCGGGCAGGAGCATCGCGATGGAGTTTAGGTTTACCATACGGCATATACAGATACCTCGTTTCGGGAAACTGTTTTTTGACGGATAACCACCAAGTCCATCATCAATCATAAAATAATGACTGCAGGCCGCTGTTGAGGGGAATGAAAGGAGAAAAAAAGGCGAAACTAGAGACTCGTCGCATCACACGGCGCTACGGTTTGCTTCCAACCATAGTAGCGCACCGAACAGTTCTTCATATCTCTCTTTTCTCCATTAAAAAAGTATGTTAGACAAGGATGGACAACGGGATAAAACCCACTCTTTCTGTCCTTTCCCTTCTTATGCATTCAAATGGGAAATGAGAGAAATGGAAGAGATTCTGGTTGCGCCAGTGCTTCCAACGCTACCACTTTCCAACGGTAGAGCTCAGAGAACCGCGGCTGCAGAGTGACACAGGTGCGCCTCGCTGGGCATCGGGCGGCAAGATTGGAACCCATCAGTTTTCATGAATATTTTTCGTGCGACGGATTTTTTAAATCGGCTCCTCCTCCGTGAAAGATCGGAGGATCGTAAAGACTAAAAATATATTCGAAATATTTACTGATCGAGTTTCAGTTATCCGAACAGCCGAACAAACTATACACGCACGCAATAGCGCGATGGAGAATTCAATATCTCTCTCTTTTCTGCATTGAAATATGTGATTGACAGGGTTAATAGAACTTCTTTTTTTAGTCCATTGGGAAAATATTCTAGTAATTCTAATGTGAAGTGTTGCAAAAATAGCGATGGGACACTTAATGAGTCTAAAACTCACTCCTCGCAGAGAAAACTTTGCTTAAAGTCCAGATTGACCTTTTAAGGTAAGTTTTGCAAGCCCCAGCAAAAGAGCAAACTGTTCTTTTGTTTGGGGGTGTGAGACGTACGACTGTACTTATAGTTGCATGCATTTATACGGGTGGTCCATCTGAACGATAAAACTCCTTTGAAAAAAAAGTTTTTTTTTTTTTTTTTTTTTTTTTTTTTTTTTTTTTTTTTTTTTTTAGGAAGTACAGACCATATTTTTTTTAAAACCATTTTAGGACTGCAGATCGAAAGCATTCAAGAGGAAGAAGTTTGCCTCAAATATAGATGTTATACGTATCATTCTAATTTCGAATAATGCTAATGATATTTTCGTACATGAAATTCTCCATTAACTCGCAGTGAACAAAAACTCTCTATATTCATACTGTAACCATCGATTTTCACAAGAAAAGGAATTTTTCACTTATATCATAATACCATAAAAAACTGGTTCCCAATTTGCTTGAAAAATTTAAAGAAGAATTAAGACGTTTAGAGGTAATTCCAGAAAAAGCGACGCATCGGAATCAACCAGACCACCATACCTCCATACCAAAGGATCAAGGTAAGTTCCAACAGAACGTGTAAAATAATATATTAAAAAAAATACCTTGCAAAGCTAAAATCCTCTTTTACAACACGCTTTAAGTGCTATTTATTGATTTTATTGCGGAAAAATCTGCCAATTCCAGCCTCCACCGCTTTCCTCTCGTCCTTTGCAAATCGGTAGCCGAAGCTTGTCAAATGAGCGTGGAGCGGCTTTCGAGAGGTTAGCTTTAATGCGAAATATCGCGGTGGATGCAGAGAAAAGAAAAAGAAAAAGAAAAAACCGCTTTTACACCGAAGCAGACTCGGATGACAAAAATGAGATCAGTCTGAAACTTTGATTTATAATCAGCAGTAAAAAAAAAAAAAAAAAAAAAAAAAATTAAGCGAAAAACGCGCGTGCTCATAAGCGAGACAAGATAATAGGCTTAGAGAGAAAGAGAGAGAATTTTTACCCTCTCCACTTCTTTCGCTTCTCTCTCTCGTTCTCTTTCTCTCTTACTCTCTCTTTATCTTACTATCTCTCTCTCTCTCTCTCCCTCTCACCATCTCTCTCTCTCTCTCTCTCTCTCTCTCTCTCTCTCTCCCTCTCTCTCTATCTCTATCTCTATCTCTCTCTTTCTCTCTCTACCCCTCTCTCAATTTCTCTCTCTCCGCCGTTTTCTTTCTTTTACTCTGTTTCTTAACTCTTTTTCTCACTTTCTCTCTCTCTCTCTCTCTCTCTCTCTCTCTCTCTCTCTCTCTTTCTCTCTCTCTCCCTCTCTCTCTCACATACACACACACACACACGCTATCTTTCTCTCGACGTTGCTCTGTCTCCTCTTTTCGAGTCCCATTCCTAATCCATCCAGTTCACGACGATGCGAAAGCCGAGCAATAAATGAATAATATATGTATAAAGTTTGTATATAGAAATATAGATATACGTGTATTCGTATTAAGTGCACACTTTTTTCGAAATTAATAACCCGCATCACGATCGGGAACCCTCCGCTCCGCTCCTAGCCCGCCATGCGTAAGGATGAATTTTTCATGATTCGTACACACACACACACACACGCACACTCACGAAAGCAAAATAAGAAGAAAATAAGAAGAAAAGCTGTCCATATTTTTTTGCAATATGTCATATTTACCCTGCCCGCAAGATGGGTGGGGAATCGCGGTATGAATACGGGGGAATCACTGGACCAGTAAGTAAGGGTGAGGGGGGCCGGGGGGACCCGCCGCCCGGTGCCCCCTTCTCGAGAAGAGCTATACACGACGCGCAGCGCGAGCTCCTGGAATTATGTCACGGAGAGACAAATGCATCTGAGCGTGCTCATCCTCTCATCCTCATCTTCACCCCCAATAGAAAATTTCGAGATGAGCCGCGGATCCTGCTTGTGGCCACTGTCTGCAGGGTCCACGTTCCCGCCGCGCCGCGCCGCACCGAGACGACCAAAACGCGGAATCGTAAATTCGTTTTTAAATGCGCGCGCGAGACATAAGAATTGCATAAGCAGGTATTATCTCTCTTAATACTCCGCACTCACTCGAACCTTTTGGGGGAGAGGGGGGGCGAATGAGGGAGTGGTGGCAAATGGAGGAGAGGGGGGGGGATGGTAGAGAGGGGGGTCCATGGGGGGGTCCGTGGTGAAGAGATTTCTTGTGAGTCCGCAGCATCTTCTTCCCCACACAATGCAAACTTCTGGACTCCTTTGATATGGGGCGCTCTGCTCTACGGCTCCTTCGGGCATGATGTTGGTTTGCGGGTCGCGCATGCGCAGAAATAAAGTAAAAAGATCGGTTTTAAAGCGGCACCGATCAATTTTGAACGCTGCTCTGTTTCGCAGTGTCGATGTCGCGTCGCGGTCTGTGTCTGACCTAAAGATGCTAAAAGAGAAGAAGATGCGAAAGAAGTAGGAGGAGGAGGAGGAACACTAGCTCCTACAGGATCTATACCTTTCTCTCTCTGCAGCCATTTGAACGCGTATATTAGAAAAGGATAGAAGAGAGGGTGAAAGTCACGTGACTGCCCATAATCTGTCTTTTTCTTACTTACGCGTTCAAATGGGAGAATAGATGATAAAAACAGACTCCTACATCCGATGGTTTTATAGACCTTTTCTAAATGTTCTTATCGTTATAGTTTCACTACATTTTACATCAGAATAGAAATTCCATACACCTATAGCAAAATCTTGCTAGAGCTTATAATGAGGCTCTTGAAAACTTTTGCTGTGAGCAAATGAACTGTCAAATCTAATTTAAAAACCAGCGAAAATTATGAAAATTACACTACGAAAGTCTGAAATTCAGTATAATAAACTCACAAAACTGCTATAACGGCAAGATCACAATGGCGGCTCAACGCAGGTATCATGGAAGATTCTTGTCTAATTTGTCTTTTTTTCTACGGAAAAATAGAGAAATGTCTCATATTAGATAGGAATCTCCCAAGATACTTGCGTCTTTCCGCCATTATGAGCCGGATTCTGAGAGTGAATTTCGTGATTTTTTAGTGTAGGTACTCATCGTCATTTCCACAGGTTTTCATGCGAGAATCAACTCTTCAATCCCCTGTTGAAAAATTTTGAAAGAGCCCTATTATACTTGATGTGGTTTCGTTTTGATAGGCAGAAATAAGGGCCTCTTATATTTCTCATTATACGCGTGAAAAAGGATATTGCCGACGCGACGCGGCTCAATAAAATGTGCGCTTAGTTCGCGGAAAGCAGAGCTCTGTAAAGGAAAGAGCAAAGAGCAGGTCAGGTACTCGAACAAAACTGATTATCACCTGGCTATTATTGTGGTGTGCCTTGGCGGGCGCTAAGCCTAAGCTCCGGAACAGACGATAGTCATAAACAAGATGGAATGGCGCAAAACTTCACAGGTCTGACCAAAAGTCATTA
The DNA here is from genome assembly GCA_011764245.1 of Trialeurodes vaporariorum. Lineage (NCBI taxonomy): Eukaryota > Metazoa > Arthropoda > Insecta > Hemiptera > Aleyrodidae > Trialeurodes > Trialeurodes vaporariorum. The sequence goes on along the minus strand of VMOF01000320.1, from coordinate 35,776,702 downwards.
AAAGAGCAGACGAGACGAGACGGTCTGACGTAGTTCTAGTTTTGAAAAGTTAGTGAAGCAGAGTTATTAGGTGACGGTGAGGGTGGAAGATTGTATGGAATTTAATAGACCAGTGGATCAGCATTACACTAATACACTTAAAACACTTGTGTTCACTCGTGAAGCTAATAAATATAGATGGAAAATTAACAAAAGTGAACCGTTGCAGACTTTTCCGATGGGGTTTTTTTTTCAGAAATAGACTGTGTGTATGTAAAATGACTGACAGTCATTCAAACATATCGACATTGAGGAGTTCTTCGGTAAAAGAGGGTGTAAAACAGTGGGTGAAATTCTGATCAGGGAAACTGGGGTTTCTTAATTATATCTAACAATGGGGGTGTTGCAAACTTTAGCTATTAGAGATTTAATGGTCGATTGTTGTGTAAAAACCTCCAAAAATAACGATGGCAGCATTAAAAACTTCCGAAATTCACTCCTAAACTCAATAAACGCTTTTATTTACGCGAGCGTAATGGTGGCTGAGGGCAGTAATAATGGGATATTCCTATCTTAATTTCGTTATTCCCTCTATGCCGACAAGGATGATTCACAGAGTAGTTAGCCATCAGTGTAATAATCCACATCCGATGAATGGTACTGTGACACCTAGTGACACTGGTGTCACATGAAATTCGTCTCTTATTGGTCATTTCTTGATGGAGTTACAGTGTATTGTTAGATGTTAGATGAGAATATTCCATTATTACTGCCCCAAGCACACAACCAAGCAGAGACAAAACCACGAAAACAAAACAGGTAAACAACCGAAACCGGTTGTGTAGCATGTAGCATCTTCAAAAAAAGTTATGTGGAAAATGCGTTTAGAAAAAAATCCAGTGCACCCCTAATTTTGGTCGCCTCACCTCCTCGAGCCGCCGCGCCAGTTGTTTTCGGAGGATTTTTTTAATCTTTCGCCATAATACGGGTCTGTTAGCGAATCCTGCAGTTCGTTAACCCTTTGCTGCGCATTTTTTTTTTTTTTTTTATCGTTCGAAAACATGATTTTTTCAATTGATTTTGACTCAAATGAAAGGGAAAAATTGTGAAAAAATTCCTATAGCATTAATTCTTGCACCCCAGAGATCTGCAAAGTACTAAATTTAACATGGGCCAGTATAGGGAGAAAATCAAGGTCAAAGGGTTAAATATGTTTTCTAACGCTCAGATGGCGCCCAACATGGGGTCTTGCTTCCTCAGAGTTTGGTGAAAAACTGAAACTTTTTCTCGATATGTGTCGGAGGGATGACGACGTGGAAAAAAATGATATTTTAATATTTCAAAATGAAGGAAATATATTATGTGCCTCAGGGGTGCCAAGGCGCCAGTTAACGGTTAAGATCATATGCTGGTACAACCAGACAGTCAGAAGTTATGAGGAATCATAAAAAGATCGAATAGGCAACGCAGCACCAAGTTTATGATTTATGGTTCTACGACTCGTTTATGTTTTCTGCAACGCTGTTACTTCACGCGCTTTAAGCTCGCGTCTTTTACACGGCGGTGGTGCGGCAGGCCCATGCCTAGGCCGGCTCATATCCATGCTCAATACTCATATAGGCCCAAGTCAGTCAGTTTACCCTCCCTCTCTCCTCACCTCTTTTCACTAGACTGCTTGCATGCGGACAGCTCACCATGACGCATAAAGGGCCAGTTTAAGGGCGCATGCTGCTTACACGCAGAACATGACAACACGTAGCTAGACTGCACCACTCACTCGCGCAGCCCCCCCCCTCCCCACCCGCCGCCTTCACCACCTTACAGGTGTGTTGTTACAGCAAGATACCAGATACCAGATACGTCACCGCGCGAGCTTGGGTACTATCTTTACGAAAATCTGTTCCATGCATCCATTTTTCAACGCACTCTTGACTCAAGATGGCCCTATCCTTCTACTTTTCTTCGATGCCATGCTATATAGCAGGCTAGGCCAGGTTGTCAGATGATTCGACGGAGGGGCTGCTTGCAGCGTAGACTGTTTTGAAATGGACCATATGATCCATACAGGCTCATAAGGTCCATGACCAATTCCCTATAGTGAGTATGGATATGTTAGGATCCATATGGATATGTATGGAGGATATGTAAGGATATCAACACGTATAATACCCATACGATATCCATACTAGTGGTGGCACGTACAATTTGGCAACAATGTCATTCCCCCATTTGATTCTATGTAAAACAATCGATTCGACACCAGAAGAGCTTCACCAGAATTCGATTGTTTAACATTGCCTCAAATGGAGGAAAAACATTGTTGCCAAACTGCACGAGCCGCCACTGATCCGTACATATTTATATGGATCCATGCACATTCATACTCTGTGTAGTGTATAGGGAATTGGTTATGGACCTTAAGGACCGGTATGGAACATTTTTGCCAGGGTTTTAATACCAATCGATGGATCAATGCCTATGATTCGTGCTAGTTAGCAACCATGCTTTCTTCAATTTAGGCCCATCCAAAAGTAGCTGGTCCGTGGTTTGATGTACCTACCTACCTCCTGAAGATAGATTGTTTTATATAGGTTTAAATGGAGAGAATCTGTTGATGCCACATTGCACGAACCGCAACTAGCTGATCAATGGGCAAAGACTCGTTGCAAAAAGAAGCTGCAAACTTAAGGCATTGAACTCCTCTTCGAGTTGTTTGTTTAGAAATATTCTTATAATTTCGGAAACAATTTATTTTGAAAACTAACGTCCTCTAGACATCAGGGGGTTACTGCTCAGAAGATAAAAAAAAATAAAAAATAAAAAATAAAAAGGTTCAATGTAATTTCCTGTAAGAGATTTTTCAAAGGGAGATTTTGGCTTGAAAACTAAAATATCAATGTAACCTTTTGGTTACAAGTATAATAATGGACTTGGACTTTCCAAATTTGGAAATAATTTTCCAGACCAAGTATAAGTCAGGTTAGATAACTCCTATACGCGGTCAATATGACTACAGTTCCTATCAACACCACCTAGCTGAAAACGACATCTTCAAAAATAGGCATTTTTATTACCTACAAGTAATTCGAGGCCAGTGGCAGATTCAAAAAGTTTTTCTTGGGGGAAAAGGCACCTTTGGCAAATAAGCAGCATCTCAAGGTGCATTTTTGGGTTATTTCCTGTTGAATAAAGGCGACTTTTGAGGCCTCTGAATCTGAAGGGATGAGGTGGCACAACCCCCCCCCCATGCGCGGTAATTTAATTCATTCTTAATTTATTTATTTATTTTTTAAATATTTTTTATTTTTTATTGATTTGTTATATTCTAGTTGCGGCCCTGGATTTCTCGATCCACCATGCGGTCATTTAATTCATTCTTAATTTATTTATTTAATTTTTAATTATTTTTTATTTTTTATTGATTTGTTATATTCTTTTTTGTTATTTTTTTCATTTAATATTGTTTCTTTTTTCATCACGGGATGTTCGTGAATTTTTCCTGTGATTTGGCAACTGTGCCGCAGTATAGGTTCTTCTGTCCTTACGACTCTACGTCTAAAACCCAATCTTCTCCGAAGAAAATATGTAATATCAGCATACGAAAAATAATATTTACAATACGTGAGAGCCGTAATCGAATTGATGAGGATCTTATAAGCAGGTTGTCACTGTGATGCTTTTTCTGTTTTTTCCCCCTTTCCAAGATGATTTTTCAACAAAGTTTTGACACTTCATAACCCTGTCACCTGCAGTGACCAATTTTTACCGAAAAAGGCTTCCGAGAATTTTTTCAAGGTGTGCGTTAAAGGACTCCATGCGGATTGGATTGGAAGATTAATGACGCAACCGACCGACGGTGGCGCGCTATAGGTGCTATTTATAATAACTGAAATCTCATCAATTCACACGAAAGCCAACGAAATTAAAGGATGGAGTTAATTTTGTAGACGTTCGGGTGCCTTGTGCTCGGTGTGGCCGTTGCACTGTGGTCTAAGATCAAAAATTAGTGGCCAAAAACCGATGAAAAAAAACAGCGGCGGCTCGTGCTCGTGCAATTTGGCAACAATGTTTTTCCTCCATTTGACTCAATGTTAAACAATCGAATTCTGGTGAAGCGCTGCTTCACTATCGAATCGATTGTTTTACATAGAATCAGATGGGGGAATGGCATTGTTGTCAAATTGCACGTGCCGCCACTGGAAAAAAAGTTATCAAAAATTATATATTTTTCGAGTTTTTAAAGCTTGATTCAAAACTTTCGAAAGAATTACTAAGTTTAACTTATCTACCTGTTCAAAGTGGTTTCTGTGATGATAAGTGGTTTTGAAATTTATAAATTATAAACACTTTATGAGCTCTGATTTTTCGTCACTTTTTGAAGACCTCATGGACCACAGTGCGTTGCATTCTTGAAGTTTGTTATTTTTATTTATTACAATTTAGTACATTATGCCTCTAATTTAGGGCTGGTACAAGTCAAAACATACAGAGAACCAAAATTAAAATTAATTAAAATTAATACAGACAACCAAAATTAATTTAAACAATCTAGGTCATCCACATGGTAGAATGCCTTCTGTAGGACAAAATTTCTCAGTTCTCTCAAGAATTTGCCAATCTGTCCGTCCCCAAAAATATTCTTTAAATTTGGAGGCAGTCGGTTGAAGAGCTGCACAGCAGCAATTTTAATATTTGAGTCAGAGATGGAGAGGCGGGTCACTTCCTGTGAAATAAATTTATGCCTGCTATTGTACCTGTGCTGTGGTCGCATGTTCTCAGGGGATATTAATTTATTGTAAGCTGCATACTTTAAACATTCAAAAATATATAGAGATGGTAGGGTGAACAATTGGTGCTTCTTGAAAATTTCTCTGCAGGAGTAGTTGTAGGGTAAGTTAAAAAGAATTCTGAGAATTTTCTTTTGCTCTATTAGCAGAGAATTTGCATGCGGACTCCTGCCCCATAGGATAATCCCATATCTAAAGTGAGACAAGATGTTTGCGTGGTAAAATAGGAGGACACAATTTAAAGATGTAACTTTTGTGAGATTTCTCAGGGCCCACTTTTGGCTCTGTATTTTCACAATCAAATGATCAATATGCGGCTTCCAATTTAGTTGATTATCAATATGAATCCCTAAGAGCTGGGCAGATGAAGACAAAGAAATATCTAAAGAGCTACTTAATTTAACAGACTGAGTAGGAAATTTAACATTAGCAGATGGTACAAACCCTAGAGCTTGGGATTTCGTTTCATTAAGAGCTAAGCCATTGATGTTAAACCAAGTTTCTACCTGTTTATAGAGAGACTGCACTTGTGTTAGTACATCCTTACTAGAGACAACTGATGAGGTGTCATCAGCAAAGAGAAAAATTGGGAAGTTGACATAGTTTGGGAGATCATTGATGAAAATATTAAATAATAAAGGGCCAAGAATAGACCCCTGAGGAACCCCTGCCATGACTTTGCGACTCTTAGAAAACACCCAACCATCAGCTGTGTTTATTTTGACTACTTGTTCTCTATTTGATAGATATGAAGTCATAAGCTGAAGAGCTGTGCCTTTAACACCATAAATGTCCAGTTTCCTCAAGAGAAGTTCATGATTAATTGAGTCAAATGCCTTTGCAAGGTCAAAGTGTATGCTAAGAGCAGGAACCTTGGATTCCAAGGCAGCAAAAATCCTTTCTAATAGCTTTTGAATAGCTTGAGTTGTTGACTTATTTTTTCGAAAGCCAAATTGGTTTTCACTTAGTAGGTTGTTTCTTTCAAGATGGTAGGTGAGTTGATTATAAATAATTTTTTCAAAAATCTTTGCAATTGTGGGGAGGACAGTAATAGGGCGATAATTTTCGATATTTTTAATGTTGCCTTTCTTAAACAATGGGGTTATGGTTCCTAGTTTCATAAAATCAGGAAACGTGCCCTCATTAAGACAAGAATTAATTAACTCTAACAGTGGGTGTCCTAATATGACAAAATAGTCCTTAAATACAAAAGTGGGGATGTTACCATTTCTATCATCTTTGCTAGGTTTCAGTTGAGAAATAACAGAATGGAGTTCATCAATACTCACAGGTCTAAACTTAAACATAGGTGGAGGTGAAGCCAAGGATCGTTTTGTAACATCTAAAGCCTCCCATATTGAAATTTTGTTCGGGTGGTTTTTGGTGGCCATGCTAGAGAAATAAATGTTAAACTCATCTGCAATATCTTTAGCTTCGCTGATTGTTTTGCCACAGCTAATAATGGATTCTATTAATGCCTGTTTCTTGTTCTTAGTTTCTGAATTAATAATATTCCAAGCCGTTTTCCCTTTATTTTTTGAATTTTTAATTAAAGAGTCATAATGAGCCCGTTTCTGCTTGTACAGCTCTTTCGCCAATTTTTTATTAGCCTTATTGCTAGCTTTTTTAAAAGTTCTATTTCCTGTTTGTTTAAAGAGTTCTATGTCCTGTTTGTTTATTTCGGATTAACCACTGTATAATGGGAGGGGGGACTGGTAGTGGTGTCTCTTAAACTGCGTCTTAATTGAGTATTCAATCTATTATGACAGGGCAACCCGAAAATGCACAATCTTGACACAATCTATTGTGTAAATTTTTATTCGAAGTTTGAAATTCAATGTAAATTTCGGAAAATGAAGAAGCTAAAATAAATATACATATTTAGAGTCGCCGATTTTGATTAGAGCATTTTAGAATTCTCCTTTACATTTAAACTTAGGCTCTAAACTCTCATTTTCGGTGACTTAGACCAAAATTGATAACAGAGAAGAAGTCTTTGCGGTTCAGCGAAAATTTGGTATCAAAATGGATTCATCAACTCAAAAAGACATCTTGAAAGGTATCAGAAATCGATACTGGTTCTTCAGACGGTTTTAGTATGGCTTTATATAAGTAGAAGTCAACGGTTAGTTAACGATGTTGGTTAGTCATCGGTTGCAATCTGGTGTGAAAAAACTCTCGTGGTCTACCAAACTATCTTTCTCATTCTCACGTGATCCTCGTGTATAGGTGTCTCTTTCTTGTGTCAAATTTCGTATACACCGGGCCTTGTTTCACTATTTTTTTCTCTCTCTCCCTCAAATTCGCATTAAAATGACTTCAGAAATTCAATTCTACTAAACATTTCACAAAAAATGTCTCTAATTAAGCACGATTTGAGTAATGGCAGTGTAATAGTAGTACATATAGAGGTCACGTGATATAGTGAGTGAGATCGCTTGGAACACTTAATGAACAATTCACCAGACGACTTCATCTCTAAAGTCTTCGATTGGATCTCATTCGACGTAAAAAGAATGACTTCTGATGTCTTACTACCTCTTACTTCTGCATCAACGTGACGTAATTCCTTTCATGATAGTATGCTTGCAGGGGACTTAGTTCTCATGGTCTTTGGCAACAACGGCGAATCGTAAAAGAGTATGATGCACAAAAGACCGCTTTTAGACAAGTCGTACTACATGAGTACATGGTCGTGACTTGAAATGCGCAGAGGATCTCTTGAACAGAGGATGGCGTGGTAGACATATGGGCCGGAGGCTGTGCAACCATAGTGAAGTGAAGTACAGGACAGTGTTGCTGTTTATCGGATAACTATCCGTTTTTTTCTCATTCGACTTAAGATAAAATTTGGTAATTTATAGACCAACCTGGCAACATTGGTAAAGGGTTTGCTGACTGCTCACCGCTTCGTTGTTAATAGACTGTTTTAGTGATGAGCGGGAATTTTTAAAATCCACGAGTCTGATTGGCTCGGGAACGACATTTGATTAACCAATTTTGAATTTCCCGCTGCTCACTACAAATTTCAACAAGTACAGACTTTCGTACCATAAGCACAGAATAATACAATCAGAATGGAAACTCTGTCGGATTTTGAAGCAAATTCATTTCGCGTCCGCCATGTTGGGAAAAAAGATGTTTACATCTGGATTCGCGCGCGAAAAGAAAAATATAGGACATGATCCGAGAAATTGTCATTCTGAATTACCAAAAGAATAAAGGTGAGGCCGGAAACTTAAGATTTCTTTCCAGAATTTACAGAAATAAATGAGTTTCAACACAAATCACACACGTCCGCCATGTTGGGATATAGGACCACAGCGTTGCCTATTGGTGCCGTTAAATTTCAAACTTGCTTCCATTGGCTCTTATGAGAGTTTCCGTTCTGATTGTATTATTCTGTTCCATTAGTGGCGGCAGCCATACAACTATAGGCGCGTCATTTCGAGTTCGGCTTGGGGGAATGGGGGGCGAAAATGTGATGACCTGTTTTTGGGTGCTTTTTTTGCTCATATATATTATTTTAGAGCCTTTACAGCCCTGTATACCCTGTAATTACGGCCCTAAATTCCAAAACAAAAAATTATGATGACCACCAAATTTTAGTTCGATTTTTTTTGCTACACCAAAAAAAAAAAAAAAAAAAAAAAAAAGTCAGCACTTTTTTACTTTAAGCCAAATCTGAGGGGGGGGGGGGTCAACCCACAAATGACGCCCCTGTAATCTGTATGCAACAGACCAAGACCAGGGACCAATAAATGTTCGGTACAGATGGTCCCCGAAAGACTTTGGATGGTGAGCGTTTATACGCGTGCTTTTAAATGGCTTTAGGTGCACACCAATCATCTGTGTGCAGGACCGTCTGTGCCGTACATTTATTGGTCCCAGAACCATATCGGCAAGAAGGGTGGCGTCCGCATCCCATGTTATCATGTTGATTCTCGAAAAAAAAGTTAGCCATTCCACGATCGGCTAATCACGTGGTATTTAGTGTAGTACTTACACATATTGTCTCTGGGGTTGACAATCAACCAATCCCAAGTCGGTTGGTTACCAAATCGCCGAAAATTCTCATTTTCTAAAATGGCGGGCCCGAAGATACCCGAAGTATAAAAAAATGTTTCAAAATTAATCTAGAGTCCCTGTTTATCAAAGCTTCTCGCCATGCGAGGTTCCGATTCTGATTGGCTACTGGACTTTAGGCTGTCACGAAGCTCGAGGAGGCGTTCTGTGCAGAGGCGGCTCGTGCAATATGGCAACAATGGCATCCCTCCATTTGGTTGTATGTAAAACAATCGATTCGAAAGTGAAGCAGCGCTTCACCAGCAATCGATTGTTGAACATAGATTCAAATAGAGCGAAGACATTGTTGCCGCAGATGGCACGAGCCACAACTGGTTCTGTGCTATTCTCTATAAGAAGACCGTTGGAACTCACCCAACGAGGCACACCCCCTCGGCGAACCCAACCAATCAGAGTGGACGCCTCCATAGAAATTCTTCTTCTTCATGCTTTACGTGGTGAGACTCTTTCATATACAGGGGCTCTAAATTAATCTAAGTTTTCTTTTCAGATTGCAGTATTCTACGTTAAGAGAATAAAAATTCATTATCCCGTAATTTTCTTTTCCTTTGTATTTGGCAACCCTGTAATCAGAGTCAGAGACGTGAGTCAGAACTGTAAGAACAGGCGCAAGGACAACACGCAACGTTAATCTGAAGTGCACGGAGTTCTGTGCATGCGGAGTCAGCTGTGAACGGTGGTTCGTTCAGAGCTTGCGGAAAAAGGAAAAAAAATCCTGCACCAAAGTCATTTTCAAAAGGCCTGAAGATTTATTAAGGAATCCTTGGCAGTGGAGCGGCCGGCGCATGGTCACTGATTTTGTGTGAACCGTGGCTTAAGTTTCACCGGCGGTCATCGCGTCTGCAAGCAAATGGAAACATTACGAACGTGGACCGTAATTGCAGAATTCTTGTAAGAAAATAGAAAAAGAGAGGGACAAAAAAAAAAAAGGAAAAAGAAAAAAAATTCTCTAACTTGAAGCTATTCGCGAATCGGAGCGTTTAAAATGCCCGGTCTTCTCCGCCCTATCACACGCAAGTCGTGGCTGTCACAAGCGTCGATGCCAAATGCACGCAGATTTCACACGTTTGTTATCTTTTTTTTAAACAATAATAATAATAAGAAAAAGATAATCATTTTTCAAAAGGACGGCGATGAGCTTAAATCACACTCGGTTTTTTTCGTTAATTTTTGTTTTGTTTTTTTTTCTCTCAGTTTTTGTTTTGATACTTTGCTCTAAAAGCCATGGTTAGAATTTGGCTGTTGCAAGGTTTTGCTGTAAGCAATTGCGGGCAGTTGATTTTGATGTAAAATGCTGCAAAAATAACCATGTGACCAACCATCAGTTGAAAACGGGCAATTCAGAGACTAATAAAAAACCCTATTTCATTGATCTTGATGACTTCAGAAATCTTGAGATTTCTCTATCAAACAAACAGCACTTTAACATAGTATCAATTTTATCGAAATTAAATTGAAAGCTCCGAGGATTGGTTATTTTCAATATAGGTAATCACGGAAGAGATATCGATTCGATACATTACATTATAACATGTGATCCACCACTGACCGGGCTACGTGGTAATATTCGTGCAGCGCTTCTCGTTTTTCAATTATCCCTCATGGATAATTTCAAGGGTGGAGGAAATAGGAAAATACTTTTTTTTATTATTTTTTTTTTTATTTAACCCCTATGCCAGTCTCTTGAGATTAGCGAAAGCTTTATAGTTTCTCCCATTTGATTACACGACTGTCAGGTTTTCAACTGCGAATTATTTTTCCCAGGCGAAATTTTTTCTGGGTCCTCCAGCTAACTCTAGTTCACTCTCTTATCCCTCACCCTTCTCTCATTATAGTTCTCCTCGGACATTCCTTTTTTTTCTCCGTTTTTGATCAAACATCTCACAGTAGATCCAAAGTTTCTATTTCTGACGATAAAATTAATCGTTTTTAGTTTTGCTATTTTACTGAATCACATACACCCATCAAATCTGATTTCCCTGGAAAAATCTTCCATGAAGTTCCGTGATGAAAATTACTTGCTAAAAGATGTTACTTTCAATGGTTAGCCCTTTCAATACAAAACCCGAGTATACACATTCCTGTGATTAGGTCTGTCTCACACACACAATTTCAGTTTTCAATTAACAATAATTGCGACTCCAAATTGATCATATTTAAAAAAATCTGTCTCCTCGAGTTCCTTCAATCAATTTTATTTGTAAAAATTAGCATCGTGGTGCAATAATAATTAACTACCCCTTTGATCTTTTCATGCACGCATGTGATTTGACTTTTTTTAAAGATTTTTTTAGACCGTTCAAAAGAGGACAGTTTTTCTAAGAATTTTTATGGGTCACACACTTTTCTGCACAGTATCTATTTAAATTCCATTGAATCCCAAAGTATTTACATAAAATGGTACACATGTGTATCACTTCCTGTGAATGGGTTAACTTGAGCGAGCGAATATTGATTTGTCTGAGTATAACCTGGTTCTTAAAAGGGTAATAATGTTGATTTTTGTTGTTGTGGCCTATCTGCAACTAATTGAATACCTATATTTATATTTCTCGGATCAATGTGCGCCAGTCGGTAGGAATGTTTACGTTGCGTTTTGTCCAGAAAAAGTGCTCACGCGTTGATGCGTGAATGTTGTATCCTTGGAACGGATCGGCTCGCCAGGAATTCCGAACCACGGACTTTCATCAAGCGGGGATGTATCAAAAAAGAAAAAAAATGTATGCGAAAAAGAAGTTGCAGTAGGTAACAACGCTGAGTTGGCTAAGTGAGAAAATAACTGGTCGAAGCGAGGAAGTCAGAGGGTAGGGTAAGGAAAGGGCCTATTTTTCATTTCCACCAACTTTATGTTAGACAACAAAGAGAGAATGGAGCTCTTGCACGGTTTTGCTGTAGCAAAATGGAGTATCAATTCCAATGTAAAATGCTGCGAAAATAACGTTCAATGAGACCAGTAAAAAAGTCTAAAACTCACTCCTCGCAGAGAAAACTGAACTTGAAAGTTCGGGTGACTACTACTGCACTTCTACCCTTGCATGTATGCACCAACCTCGGATTCGGACCCCAAACAATAGAACATAACCTACGAATTTGAACAATGAGATTAATGAATTTGCTTTAAACAAGTAAATTTGAAGGAAATAAAGGTTCAATTATACACATTTTGTCTCTATAGGAGCACGGTGATAACTTCAGGAAAGTTCTACGTTTCGTAGTAAACGAGGAAGGCAGCACTTAATTTCATGTCCTGTTCTTTTGTTTGGGGTCCGAATCCGAGGTTGGTGCATACATGCAAGGGTAGTAGTGCAGTAGTAGTCACCCGAACTTTCAAGTTCAGTTTTCTCTGCTAGGAGTGAGTTTTAGACTTTTTTAACGGCTTCATCGTTATTTTCGCAGCATTTTACATCAGAATTGATAGGCCAGTTGTCTACAGCAACACCTTGGAAGAGCTCCATTGTTTCACGTTGCAGAACAGCGGTAAATGTCGATAAAATAGTCACAAAACTCAAGGATTGGCTTTATTTTCCGCTTAGTTTTCATTTTCGTTCAAGTAATTTTTTCGAGACAACTTTGCAACAATTTGTGGAGTCAGAGAAAATTGAAACTTGATCGGGAAACGAGAATTTTTGAAAAAAACAATTGCAGTAATCAAAACTCGAGAGGAGCTGATTCGCTCAGCGTCCTAAATGCGCAATAGCGATGGTGGCTCGTGTGCTGTGCTTTGACAACAATACTTTTTCTTCATTTGATGCTATACGTAAAATAACTGAGAAGTTTTTTGGTTAAATGGGGCATAAAACAGTGGATGTGCTCATTCATAAAACCTGATTTCAAAAGGTTATTTTGTGAGTATGAAGGGTTGGATTGGGCTCTCTCAGTCATCTGAAGATTCGACTAAACACGCTCTATAATTGTGAGATGATTAAGAAAACCCAGTTTTCTCATCAGAGTTTCACGCAATAACAATTTGGAATCAGGACTTTTGAGCTTGAGCACACACCCACTATTTTATACCCTCTTTAACGAAGAACTCTTTTATTGATACTAGTGGTTACAAGGGCGATACCTGGCCACGTATGCAAAACGCAACGCACGAGACCATTATTTTAACACGTGTATTAGTTGTTGCGTATTGCATAGCCTGGCTACATGCAGTGACGTAGTGTACAATTTGGCAACTTTGTAATGTGTACATTTAAACCCATGTAAAAGGTCGAATGCGAGGGTGTTCACCGAATTCAAGTTCGATCTTTTTCATGAGTCGATAGATTACAACGTTGCCAAGTTGCGCAATACGCGCCACTGGCTATAATGTACCCTTGTCCCCACATACCTAGCCTGTCTTTAGTCAACTGATAATCTATTTTGAGCGGGAGTAGCAATCTCGTTGTGCTGTTGTTTAAAACTGTAATACTGTGCGTTGCAAGTTGCATACTCCTTTTCCTTTATTTGCTCTACTGGTAGTAGGTACTGATTGGCTACAAAGGGACAAGGTAGCCCATCTTCCGTCATTCGTATTTGTTTGCAGCCAATCATTTAAAAAAATAAGAAAAAAAGGTTTGTTTCGAAAATTTTAGATCGGTGACAATCAAATTGGCACAATCCTCTAACAATACTATAGATAAATATTTAGTGCGATATATAAACTGAGATAACTGGTTAAAGAATTGTTCACTTTCATAGACTCTCCTAAGAAAAGACTAATGTTTGATGAATGAGCTAGTTAATCAAAAATCAAAAGAAAAGAAATTGAAAGGGAGGGGGAAAACAACTAACTGACAGGCAAAAGACAAACCGGTTTTTCATTCACATTATTTTGAGGTTCGGTAATGTTTAATTTTTTTTATTTTATTTATTTTTTTTAAGAGGAAGAATGATAAAAAATTATCTTTCTTCCTTCACAGCCCTTTAGTGGTCACTGAACAGGAGAGGAAAATGCGATCTCGGAAAAAAATAACATTTTTCACAAGCAAATTTCTGTCATGAGAGAGAGAGGCATATGGAGAAAAAGGACAATGAATAATAGAATTGGCGAATCTCAAGTCGATTGCGACTGGAGAGAAGTAATGAATCACTGAACACATTTAAATATTGAAGAAGAAAAAATTAAACGGAGAACGAACCTACGCCGAACCGTGTACGTGCGTGTAGATATATAAGAAACACATATTGTGAGTTAACACGCTTGAAAATTACTTGAAATAAATTGGCTGTCACTTTTGTGATCTATACCGAAAGAGAGAAAAATACTCCAAAATCTTCCAATTGTATAAGCTTGTACCTACATCTTGACTTGTTGCAATTCAGCGGTCGGCGGTCAAAGGTTACTGGCGAAATAAAGACGCTGTACATATTGCCGGATTTTTAACATAACCTTGCGATCACAGCTGTATCATTTTTTATTTTTTTTTCAAATTTACAGTACTAATACAAATTACCTAGTACTAAACACTTACTTACTATACATTTGCGTATCCACATGTGCTATTGATAAACATGCACCTGTATTTTTAACTTTTGTTGCTATCCCAGCAACAGATTATCTTTGCTGGTATAACAAGCAGTGGCGCACGCAAGGGCTAAATCCCCCCCCCCCCCCCCAGACATCCGATTTTAATGGATGGGGGAAGGGGGGATAATTTTCATTCAAACGCTCATCAGTGCAAGCCCCTCCCAAAAAAATAATCCTGATGCAAGTGACAGCAAGTGACATAATTAATTTATAGTATGCTACATAAATAATGAGAAATTTACAATGGGGGTCTGTCGCAAAATTTTTGCTTTACAGCAATAGAAAAGGAAAATTTTGGTGTTAAATTATTGAATTCAACGTTGAGATCATCAGAAAGTTCCAAAAGTGACTCTTAAAATCAATAAATGAGTTTATAACAAACTCCAAGATGGCGGTCAAATAAGCGGATCACAATGAATTAGTCCCATATAATAACCGCAGCTTTGTATGCCGAGGAAAATGATTCACCATAGAATTAAACAGCTGCATAATGAGATGTTTTCCCATTAAGGGATATGCTCCCTCATTTCAACCATAGCTCATTTGACCGCACCGCGCTGTCTAAGAGTTATCTTAAAACAGCGTTCGTGGATTTATGAGTGGATTTTGAGACTTGCTGATGCTTTCAACGTAATTTTTACGCGATTTTACGCAGGGAGACTGTCCATAACATAACGCTGTAGCAAAAATTTGCAATGAACCCAATTCCGATTTCTGCAACAAGAGTTCATTTCAGTTCTTTCCTAACTGAATAATCGGTAGATATTGTAAAATAACGTTTAACTAGAAATTATGTTTGGAATCAATACTCATTCTCGGACGTCGTATTAGGTTTTTTGTTTTGTTTTTGTTTTTTGTTGTTGTTGTTGTTTTTTTTTTACTGAATGCGTGACTGCACTTGATACACCAAGCAATTTTGCACACCATTTACCTCCGATGAAACCTTTACGTCCAACAGCCATTGGACCCAAATGGAAATGAATCAAACCGTTCACTCGGAAGTCCATTCAAAAGCCAATTGTGCAGTTGGCTGTTGGTTATTTCCTTCCCTGTGCTGAAAAGTCGGATAGTATTTGAGTTACGTGAATCTTAGGAATGAGGTACGGAAAATTGTCAAACGAGTTCTTTTTTTTTCTGTCGTGAAAATTTTCAACTCGAGAAAGCCCTTTTGGCTTCGGTATGGAGAGGGGCGGGAGGGAATGAGGCAGGAAATACTGCTCGCGATTCACGATGCTTGGCTTTCGAGACACACCAACAATCGATTATGGTTGTTCGTTTGTGTATGTATACGTACGCTCGGATTCTACTCTCCTAGAATTTGCATACCTCGAAGAGAAAAAAAAGTCATGGTGACGGCAGAAGAGTTTCTCGGATATTTAAACAATTCGATTTGTTGGATCCGCGATTTATAACGCCCTTTTTTTCACTATAGTGGCGTTCCCTTCTTCCTCCCGCTCAAACACCCCCCTTCCCTCCTTCAGCTGGTTCTTTACGCTGCTTTGAGATTAGCGCCTCGCACTCCTTGTGAGTCGAAAATTAATACTGCTCATTAGTCTTTGCCTTTTCCTCCCAAACCCCCTCCCCTTCCTTCTTCCATCAGCAGTGTTGTCAGCTTTACTAAGCGATTTTTATTATGAGTTATTGTGCATTTTATTATCTCACCCGAACTGTGGTTTGGCAACGATGGATGACACTGTACCTGAACCTCGGAATTTGTATCCGTTCTGCGAGGTGGAGGCGGGAAGAGTAACTCAATGATGAGAGACAACAATAAAACAACGATCCTGATTGGCTAGAAATGGTGTTTTTGACTTTGCTGTTCGAGTTCGGTGTCCTCCTAAAAGAGGTTGATCCAGCTCCCATAAGGAGTGGGCCCCTCGAGTTTTCAAACCAAACCTTTTTAGATTGATAGAGCTACCTCTGGGGGTTCTGAAAAGGCCCAGTTTTTTAATTTTGACCCCATAGACACGGGGGGGCGGGGGGTCAAAGGTGAAACCTTTAAACCGTTATAACTCCCCCAAAAATTAAGGTATCAAAACGAACTTGACGCCAAAAGATAGAGCATACAAAGAGCTTTCTAACCATATACAGGTTTTTAAAATTCCAATAATTTTAAGTCCCATTTTTGGCGATTTTTCGAATTTTCAAAATCAAAAATTTTGATTTTTCGATTTTTTAAGGGAGGCGGATCCTGGCTAGGAAAACGAAAAACTGTCAGGTTAGTAGCGAAAGTAATGACCTTTTTAACAGCGCAAACCGCAATGTGGGGAAATGTTTCGTTCCAGAGATATAAGGCCGCAAAGTTGACGCGTCGAGATTTCTAGCGCTTCTCGAGGCGCGCGCGATGCCTGCCGACGGAAATTCACGCACAGGGAAACTGCATGACTTGAATAAATGGGAGGGGAACATTGGAAGACGCTTCTTATCACATACATTCATTAGATTTAGGGTTTATACTTCCATTTCATTAACCCCCCCTTCTCCTCAAAAAAGAAATGAGCCGCGGGGCTAAAACTGACGACGGCGCAATCACACTAATAATCAGAAATTAACGAGATCCAAAAAAAAAAAAAAGGAGACTCACCAATGTGGCAATGTATAAAAAAATAAATAAATAAATAGATAAATAAATAAATAAATAGATAAATAAATAAATAAATAAATAAATAAATCGGCGCAGGGTTAATAATTGAACCCATTTTTTACAGTATTCATAACTATAGCTTAACATACTTATATCCTATGTTTGCTCGTTAAACATCATATGTTTGAGTGTTTAAATGTTTGTTTCATTTACTGCACTACTCTTGTTCATTTGGTAACACTCGTTTTTAGGGGGTCATTCGTTGGATGTAGGTATATCTCGCGTATTATCTGTTAACCTGAAGGAAAGCTGCTTCTACAGGTATCTACCGATGATGACTGTCCGTAATTCTGATACAGAAAAAGATAAGATGCATGTGATAGACGTCAACTTGCATCTATGTTTATTTATCTATTTATTTATTTATTTATTTATTTATTTATTTATTTATTTATTTTATTATACATTGCCACGTTGGTGAGTCTCCTGTTTTTTTTTTGTTTTTTGTTTTTTGTTTTTTTTTGGATCTCGTTAATTAGTGTGATTGCGCCGTCGTCAGTTTTAGCCCCGCGGCTCATTTCTTTTTTGAGGGGATGGGGGGGGGGGTTAATGAAATGGAAGTATAAACCCTAAATCTAATGAATGTATGAGATAAGAAGCGTCTTCCAATGTTCCCCTCCCATTTATTCAAGTCATGCAGTTTCCCTGTGCGTGAATTTCCGTCGGCAGGCATCGCGCGCGCCTCGAGAAGCGCTAGAAATCTCGACGCGTCAACTTTGCGGCCTTATATCTCTGGAACGAAACATTTCCCCACATTGCGGTTTGCGCTGTTAAAAAGGTCATTACTTTCGCTACTAACCTGACAGTTTTTTGTTTTCCTAGCCAGGATCCGCCTCCCTTAAAAAATCGAAAAATCAAAATTTTTGATTTTGAAAATTCGAAAAATCGCCAAAAATGGGACTTAAAATTGTTGGAATTTTAAAAACCTGTATATGGTTAGAAAGCTCTTTGTTTGCTCTATCTTTTGGCGTCAAGTTCGTTTTGATACCTTAATTTTTGGGGGAGTTATAACGGTTTAAAGGTTTCACCTTTGACCCCCCGCCCCCCCGTGTCTATGGGGTCAAAATTAAAAAACTGGGCCTTTTCAGAACCCCCAGAAGTAGCTCTATCAATCTAAAAAGGTTTGGTTTGAAAACTCGAGGGGCCCACTCCTTATGGGAGCTGGATCAACCTCTTTCCGAACTTCGAATCTTCACTCGAACTCCATAATAAAATTCGATTTGTGACCGGAAGGTTATCAGAATAAATGGAAGAGTTCAGACCAGCATAGTGGCGCGGCTTGAGAATGTCGATGTATAAAGATTTATTTTTACTCCATATAAACCTATGGAAAAGTATCGATGCTTAAGAGGGAGATCGGATGTTTGGATTATCGAACGACATAAATACACGTCTTTTATGACTCAAGAGTCAAGGAGAAAATTTCAATAACGATGCCGTATTAACACGAAATGAAATTATTTCTAGACCACCCAAACTCAACAAATTTCTCACAGTAGATACTCGAGTGTTGCAGTTTATTGTCAATACAATTCTCTTATAAGTAATAAAGTAATTTGAGGTGGAGGAGTTACGTGGACGAATATTTGAAAATATCTGAACCACGAGACGATATTGAAACAAATCTTCGTTATTCGTAACGAGATGGATAAAGAGTAGTTACTTTTTTTTAGTAAGTAAAAGTGTCGTTAAGGATCGTCCTTGGACGAGCCTAAAAAATACTCTAAGCTTCATTACTTGTACGTACTTTATAGGGCTTAAATACCATCTATGGAATGTTCGATTGTGACCAACCATTCCAATTTAAAATCTTCATTAAACTCCATGGAATAAGAATACTTGGCACCGATTTTTTTCCTCGCATCCGATATCAGTTTTCAATTATGGAAAGGTCTGATCCGCACCAATAAAGAGAGGGTTTAATGGACACTTGAAAATGAAGTCAAAGCTGAAATGTTCCTCTAATTCCTCTCAGAATCGAATTTCTTCCAATCTGAACTTATTTTTAATCGTCAAATAAACAAAATGCGAGTCGTGAGGAGGTATTTTTGGAAGAGAATAAGAGTTGAACTGCTCACAATGGGGAAAAAAACACCGAGTTTTAAGAAAAGCATTACCTGCACAGTGCACAGAAATAAAGATAATAGAAATTGAATGTCATCAAAATAATCGAAAATGAGAGAGAAATATTAATTTGATAGATTGAGTTATGTAGATTGTACGATTTGAGAACAAATTGACCTATTCTGACATTTTTCTAAAGTTAACATCTGACATTTTTTTATGTCCGGAGAATTCGAAGCTTCAATCCACAGTGTGGTGGTAAACGAGGAATCGAGGAATGCATAATCGAAGTTGTATTCCGAAAGAGGTTGAGTGATCGAACGATTTCACACCTTGGAAAGAAAGGGGGTAGGCATCCTCCTCTACTTCCTTGAAACAGACGAAGGATCATTTTAATCCATCCTTTTAAAATCTACAGGATTTGGAAAGGATTAGGGAAGCGAAAATTTCTTGCGTAACTGAGTTTATACAACATCTCAGAATATTCAAAGTTGAGATGTGCGGATTAAAAACCGAGCCTTTGATAGAAATGCAGATCGGAACTCAATTTTGCAGCTGTTGAAAAGGATGATTGCCGAAAACATCAGAGTAAACATTTGGTAAATCTCGAACGCCAAGTTGGTTTTCGAAACTGAAGTTGAGTAGCTGGCAAAAAATCACACCCGAGACTTTCCCATATAAACGTATTGGTTAAAAATATATTAATTGACAATTGTGTCCAACCATAAAAATGAATCTTCATTAGGGCCAAATGAGGTAACTAAAAAGTATAGGTCAGGGGCGAGCCTTGCTTTTCAGAGAGGAGGGGGGGAGGGGGGGGCAAGAATACAATCTTGCCGCCCTCTGCGAACAAAATTATAAATTTGATGATTTTGTTTTTGTTTTTTTGTTTGTTTTTTGTTTACTGTTACACGTTGATTTTGCCGCCCTCTGAAATTCATTTTGAAATTTGATAACCTTTTTTTTTTCTTTTGGTTGTTCACCCTGATTTTGCCGCATGGGGCAAGGGTACCCGCTGCGGCCACCCCCCCCCCCCCCCCCCCCTTCTGGTATAGGTAAATGACACGCTAGCAAAGTTGTAACTTGTTAGTGTGACAAATCACAGTTAAAATTTTGCGGAACTTCTTTTAATACATTTTATTATTATTATTATTATTATTATGATTAATTACTGAGATTTGTCACACGGGCATACGGTGACATTTTTAAGGTTTCTTAATTGAACACCTTGCCGGGAGAGGGCAAAAAAGAAAATGAAAACATTGAAGAAAGAAAGCATTTGAAAGTCTAAAAGTGGTTGAAAGCAGACAACAGATAAGAACAAATCTTTTTATTTCCTTCTTCGAAATATACTCATTTTTTTTTTCTTCACTGAAAAAAAAAGCGATTGTCACAATACCAGATTCTAGTTACATTACCAGAAGCACAACGATATGTGAACGGCAGAAAGTCCAGTAGTTGCTGGTGCTATAACTAGAATATGGTCATAGAAATAGAATTCCCTAAACATTTTCAAGAACTGTGGCACAAACACCAGAATTCTGGTACAGGTTCACATTCTGTCATACTCCTGGTAATCTTTTTATTCAGTGTTATACGCCATTATCTCGACAAGGTCTTTATTGAAACTTTCATTGTTTACCTCGGATTTCCGTCACAAAAATTGACTAGTCAGTTGATCGGGTTAGCGGCGAAATTTCAAACTCATTGAAATTTTATAACTTCGAGTAAATTTCTCTTTAACATCCTCTTTCATCACCTGAATATAATTTGCTGGGATGCTGACGAAGGAAGTATGCATCTTACTTGGAACACGTAATATGACTTGAAACACCTGGGAACTCCTCTCCTGGAACGCGGATAGGGACATGTATGCATCATCAGAAAAATACGCTCTTACGATATAATTTTTTTTTTTTTTTTTTATCAAAGAACTCTTGCTATAGAGTATGAGTTGGCAATAGAGGAGAAGCTTGCTTCCGCCGTGTGTCTCATCGGAAAAGAAATAAAACGGCGTTGAATCACGCAGCTTTCCTCTTTTTTTTTAACAGTTTTTACCTCTTTTTCGTGGAAACATCGATCCGATCTATCGGAGCATTGGGTCTCGTGATCTCGTCTTGAACCGGATAAATAGTAATCGAAGTGTCCAAATTCTGGCAGGTATCGATTTTTATCCACGTATAATGGACCGGTTCATCGCTTTAGGGTCGTAACAACGTTGCCGGTTTTATCGGTTGAAACGGAGACGGAGACCTTTTTCCTCCTTATGATGATTTTGATCTCCATCTTTCCGGGCGCTTCATAGAACTCAGAAATGATTTTTGATTGTGATTTTGTTTTTGTTTTTGTTTTTGATTTTTCGTTTTCGTTGGATCAATTATTTACCACCAGGCACCAAATTGAGACCCCTATTGAATTTCTGTCTAAAGTCGAATCAAATTGGCAGAAAGTTAGACTTAAGGATTTTTGGTAAAAAAAACTTTTTGAAAAGTTGAACTATAATAAAGTACTTATAAGTAATCCAAAATAAACATCAGGTAATTTTTTATCTTAAATGAAAAAAGTCTGATCAAGGCAATTTTATTTGAAGACAATGTCCCACCCCTCCCCAGCCCAATTGACCTAAATGTGTACAAATAAATTCCTCACAAAACAGCATTTTCAAACGGACTCAGTCAAACTGATCCGAATGTCTGACAAACTTTTTTGGAGGGACGCAAGGGGAAATAATCAGTTTCTTGAAATTGTAAAGTGATGGTATAAGTTTAGGAAGCAAATTGTATAATACGTATCAGTAGCGAGGCGTGACATTTGGCAGCGATGTAATTTCTTCATTTAAACTCATTGAAAGAATCGAATGCTTCGGTCATCGGCGATGACTATTATAGATGTTTCGACCTCTCTAATGTGTTTAAAGGGGGGAAAGAAATGTTGCTAAATTGCACGCTGATACGTATCTACAGTGGCGGCTCGTACAACTTGTTAACACTTATCTCCCTATGTTTCAATCTATGTGAGACAGTCGATTACTGCAGGTGAAGCGCTGCTTCACTATCGAATCGATTGTTTCCCATACATAGAATCAAATGGAGGTAAAACATTGTTACCCGCAGTTGATTGAACGAATTTCCCTTGTATTGGGAGGATTGAGAAGGAATTGCGCTCTTTGTAATTTTCTCGGCATTTTACAAAACAATCGATAATCAAAAATCAAATATGTTGATGTTACAGCTGGCCCAAAGTCATAATGTAGAACTGAACAATTCACAGCTTCACTTGTTTGTCACAGACAAATTTACCATGGAATTTGGGAGTTCCATAAAATTCATACAGAACGGCAACTCTGCTTCCAACTCACCCACAGTGTTGCCAAATTGGGGGGGGGGGGAGAATTCAAAGCAATTTACATTGAATCAATGGGAAAATGCGTAAAATTATATCTGAAAAATGGCAGCCCTGCTCACCTATCAAGAACTCGTCCATACAAATTAGTCCAGTTCCCGCACAGACAGGCCCTGATCTTCGGGTCGATTCTCAACTTCTGAAGCAATAATCGATCTTTTTTATCGATTTTAATAATACTCCAGGTCCATTATAGTGGAGGCCACGAAAAAGGAGTAAGAAATAATCTCTCAGACTCTTTAATTAATAAGCGTTGGTATATTGCTTCGCGCCGAACACTCTCTCCTTTTTATTTTTATTCATACCAAGTGAGTCATGCTATCATAATGTCGTCCTGTTGGCTGTTACCGAATGGTGTTTTCGGTAAAAACGTAGGATTATGCTCGTTTGAGTATAAGGCGGATGTGTTTGTTGGACTATTTTTCTTCCTTTTTATTTGTGTTTAATTTTTATTGTGCTTCTGAGAAAACAAACTGACTCAAAGAGAATTTAACTTGAGTCATTTGGACTTTGTTCTCGGTGGCTCGGGCGTCTGTCTGGTATAGGCGGACACAGGGATTTGCCTTTCTCTGTCTCCTCTCATTTGAATGCGTGCGTTAGAAAATGATGAAGATATGGGTGAAAGGCAAGTGTTGGCCCCTTTTGTTTGCTACCCTTTCCTAACAAATGTGTTCAAATGACCAGAGAGAGAGAGAGAGAGAGAGAGAGAGAGAGAGGAGAGGGGGGGGAGAGAGAGAGAGAGAGAGAGAGAGAGAGAGAGAGAGAGAGAGAGAAAGAAATTCCTGAATCAGATCTAGGATACATTGGTGAATCAGGAGGGAGCCCATAGTCATACTTATCGGCGGCTATCTTGAATTTGGGAACTTTGAAAAACTAATATCAAAAATGAATTTAGCGACCCAAAAAATCCCCTTCTACCAAGTTTGAATGAATTTCATCCATTGTTGGTGGAGCAACGAAGTTTTTCGTAGAATCGAAAGTCGGCAAAACCCTATTTTTGGCCTAGATCTGAAACTTTGCGCGGTCATAACTCTTTAACGAAACGTTTCTCGGCAACGCGGTTTGCACCAATCAAAAGCCTTTATAATTAGCTTACGTTACAGAAGTTTTTTGTTCAGGTCCCTACCTACATTGCGCATATCTTTCAAACCCAAAAAACAGTTTTTAGAAAATTTCAAAAATAAAAAAAAATGGCAAAAACGGGCTCAAATATTTTTTTAAACTAAACATTGTAGCAGATCAATCGGAAGATCTTTATAAGACGCATATTTTGACGCAAAGTTCACGTCAATATCTATTTTTTTTTTTTTCAAAAATTATGGAGCATTAAAGGTTTTGACTTTAACCCCCTGCCTTCCCGCTCCCAGTAGACCAAATTTAAAAAACTGCACATATTCTGAAAGTTGACGCTTAGATCTATCATTCCTGAAAAATTCATCCATTTCTGCGGGGGGCCACTCCTAATGGTAGCTGGATGGACCTCTTCAATTGTGTAAGTTGCCAGAATTTCTCTCTGGGAACTTTTTATCAGGCTATTTTTATGATAGAATTTTTTTCTCCATGTCTTCTGGACCTCATTGAGACAAAATTACCGAAATACCTTAATGCATATGTTTGCAGCATGTTTGTTTTACCTGCATGCATGCAGTCATTGCAAACTTCTCTCCCTCCCTCCTTACCTCCCCCTCTCCCTCTCCCTCTCCTCCCTCTCCCCTTCCTCCCTCCCTCCCTCTCTCTCAATCTCTCTCTCTCTCTCTCTCTCTCTCTCTCTCTCTCTCTCTCTCTCTCTCTCTCTCTCTCTCTCTCTCTCTCTCCCTCTCACACACACACATACACACATTCTCCCATTTGATCGCGTGTCTTAGAGAAGAATAGGACAAGGAGGCGAAAGTCACGGGGCCGCCCCTATAATCTCTGTCCTTTTTCAACACACACGTTCAAATGGGCAAAGAGAGAGAGAGGAACGATCTCTTCTCTCGTCTTCCTCTTCCGAGTTCTCCCTGAAAAAACATGAGTATGGGGACTCTCGAAACGTTTCACGGTAGGTGGTAGCAACTTTGGTGTGCGTATATACGAAGGTGAGAAATGTTGATTTAGGTTCTGCGGTGTTATTAGTTTAAAAAGTTTTCGGGTGGGAGGGGGAGAATGGGCGCTCTGGGGGTTGACTTATGACCGTCTTTTAATATCCATAAATCAACTCCTCGGTATGCTTTCGGGAGGAGCTCAAAAGCTGCGGTGAAAAAGGAACGGAGGGATAGAGGAGGAAAAAAGAAAAAGAAAAAGAAAAAATAAAACAGAGGGAAGCAACTCAAACTCGAATAATAATCAGATGCGCTCCAGGTTTTAAATATTATAATAACTGGAAAGTTATCTTGTTTATTAACGGAGAGTTGGGATTTATTTTAGTCCAACTGTAATTGTTTCACTTTTTGGAGAACACCCGGTCCTCCACTGCTGCAAGTGCGATGTTGTCAAATTGGAGCTCGTTCTTGTATTTAAAGTCCCTTAAAACCTATAATTCCACCTAATTTTTCCCCTAATTTTTCTTTTAAACCCGTAATAACCTTGAAAAAGTTGCACAGGTGAAAGTGTAAATTTTACCTTTAGATGGTGCTTATACATTTAAGAATCTTGCAAGAAAATATTTCTTTTAAAATCGAAGCGTCTTTAATGTGTAAAATTAAGTCATTCTGGGTGTAATGGTACGCAGGCGCTCTCCAGAGTGAAACTTCTGATCAGCAAATCGTTTTTTCCTGCGGAAAATCACTTTTAGGTTAATGAGACCTGATGCTTTTTTTCTTTACACCAAAAATAAGTAGGTAATTTCGAAATCAAGAGAAATAAGAAACTTTGTAAATAGAATAGGTTTGTTGCAAACTTTTGCTACAGCGTTAAGGGAGGTCGATTCATATACAAAATCGTCTGACAATCACATTACAAGCGTAAAAAAAGTATCATCGTTTAATAAATTTCAAATATGGCAGTTAAATGAGAGGGTCTCAATGGGGGAGTTCCATCTCATCGCAACTCTGAATGCTGAGGAAATTGATTCATCATGAAGAGAGCTGCAATAAATGAGTTTCTCCCGCAATGTGACCCTATCATTTGACCGCCAAATTTGAATTTTATTATTATAAACGCATTTATATATAGTTTGTGAGTGGATTTTGAGACTCTTCGATGTTTGCACGGTGATTGTCACGCAAATTCAAGGAATCGACACTTCTTGACGCTGCAGCAAAAGTTTGAGACAGGCTCATTTTATCAGAGACGAGAGAATATTTGGGGGGGGGAGCACCAAAAAAAACAACATGTACTTGCTCTTACCAAGCTCTCTTTTTTGTTTTTGTTTTTGTTTCTGTTTCTGTTTCTGTTTCTGTTTCTGTTTCTGTTTCTGTTTCTGTTTCGGTTTTTTGTTTTGGTTATTTTTTGTTTGGTTTTGTTTTTTTTCTTTTATCTTTAAATACCTTTTTGTCCACTGAGTAGATAATTAAATAGGCGCATCAATCATGATTGCACTTTTGCAAGGAATGAGGTTAATCTTCCAAGCAGATATTGACGTTTTTTTAAGGCTAACTGATGGATTTTCAGCAGGCGCGTAAAGTTCAGCGTTAAAGTTCAAAATTCCTTAGAGGAACGGATGCGAACAGTCGGTAGCCCTCCCCGAAAAAAAAATTGTCGACTTCCTATAACTCTTCACGTGGCAAGCCTGCTGCGTTCCTGAAGATGCGCGCGCCGCGCGCCGCTCGCTTGCGGTAAACCTCAAGAAAACTACAGTCAGTAGGTGTTCCCTGGATGTTATCCACTTTATCTAGTATCTCGCTTCGATCCCAAAACATTCATCTTAACACCATCCCCTTTTTGTTTAAGGCTTTCCACTGTCCACCTGCTGCGACCAAGTATCAAGTATATATTATCTGCGGACGACATCGCATAGTAACGTATCGTTAATCGTATCGATGCTACATAACTTTTAAAACCCCCTAAATTTTGATCTCGGGGGAGGAAGGTTTGGAAGGTGTCACGGAGGATCCTAGAGATGAGATGGAGAGAGGCCAAGAAAAGAAAAAGGGTCCAGCCGAGTCGAGAGGAGCCAAGTTCCGAGGGGGTGCGACCAAGTCTTGAGTATCATTTCTGGAGGCCCTTTAATTTGGAATCTTGGAGCATCGCACATAGCTCGGGGGAAGATGAATGGGACAGATCCCAGCGGGTCTCGCTCTCTCGCAGGGGGGCTCCGCCTATATAACGTACCCCTAAAGCCGTAAAGGCTCGAGAGGGCGGGTGAGGGTGCAAAACGAGCATCTAAACGCTCTCGTTATCGTGATTTGAGTACTTTGGAAGAACCTATGTTGCCACTTTTTACGGTTAAAAAAAAGTTATTTCTTTTATTGTATTTTGTTTTTTAACCCTTCACTGCGAGAGGATTTTTTCCCAACCAAAAATGGATTTTTCAATTCACTAGGTATTCAAATATGTGGAGAAAATAGCAAAAAAAAAAAAATACAAGCCTGTTTTTCGGTAAAAATTCTCATTTTTCCATTTTTTACTCGTTTCTTCACACGTGCTATACCACCGTAAAAAATTACGGGAAATTTAAATTTAAAAAAAAAAAAAAAATATAATAATTGTTTACTTTGGTTGGATTTTTCAAAAAGCAAATGCCAAAAGCTTGGAAAAAATAATCAGGTTGGGTTTGAATTAGATACGGGGGAAATCCCCCCCACCCCCACCGCCATAATTTCCATTATTATAAATGCATTATAATGAGTGCGTGTTGGTAGTCTTTTTAAAAAAAATTTGAGCCCGTTTTTATGTTTTCTTACATAATGTGACACTAGTGATATAATTTGAAATAACTGAAAATATGCATTACAATGTCTGATACAGGGCATTTTACACCATGTAACACCGGTGTCGCACTATGCATTGAAGCGTTAAACAGTGTTGACGATGGACGATGTTGATCAGGAGTCGAAACAAGTTAGAGAAAAGTCAAATTCAAACTTTGTACTATGAGCCTCAAAAGAAAGTCTTCTCATCGAAACGGTCCTTGATTATACTTTCCAGTATTTTTCAAAGAGTTTTAGATTTTATAAGGAAAATACTTTCAAATGGCAATGCTGTTAGACTTTGAAAAACCTGAAAACTCCAAAAATGTTTAAAGCTATCCGCGAGGAATGGAATAATGAATATTTCTACTAGGATAATTTCTATTGAAAGTCATGTTATACTCAGTGGCGTAGCGTGCAATTTGGCAACGTTGCAGTTCGTCCATTTGAACCTATGAAAAAGATCGAACTAGTGGGTATTCGGTGAACACCTTCGCATTCGATCTTTTGCATGGGTTTAAATGGACACAGTACAGCGTTGCCAAATTGTACGCTACGCCACTGATGGTACGAATCAACGAGATATACCAAAAGAGGGGCTAATACATGTTATATATAAGTCCGATAGTCCTATCTCAAAGTGTGATAACATGGACGATTTAATTCTGGTTTCTTTGCCTCGTTTAATTTTTTACATTTAAATAAAAAATTGTCATTAATTAAGAGAAAATTGGTTTTTAAATGAAAGTGCAAGTGTTTTAGAGTGGCCATCTGGACACTGAATTTGAATGCGCAATTATCCAGGTAAGAAGATGTTGCGTGTTTCTGGCATGTGCAAGTTTCTTTACGGTGCAAAAATCCTTAAAAAAAAAAACAAAAAAACAAAAAAAAAACAATTACGACGGTTTCTGTGTCCAGAAAGCCACTCTGAAATACGTGTACTATCGTTTAAAGCTGCAATTTCAAATGGATGTATCAAAACTTTTTTTTTTTTGTTTTTTGTTTTTTTTTAAACTTTAAAGTTAAAAATAATATGTGGTGAACTAACCAAGCCCGCACCGAGCCCGCGTGAAAATGTCGACGCTTCACAAAATTCAAATATGGCGGTCGAATGAACATTGAACAGGATCACAATGGAAGAGTCCTATATGTATAATGAGTCTGTTGCAAACTTTTGCTACAACGATAAAGAGTGTTTAATAATATGTAAAATCACCTGAAAAGTCCATTGGTGGCATCAGAAAGTCGTAAAATGCAATAATAAACTCACAAGAGGCGTTTAATGAAATCCAAGATGGCGGTAAAATATTGTGCAATTTGTATGCATGCACCACGAACATCCAAGTATAGCCAACCTCACAATATTGATCACACCCAATCACAACGTAAATAAACACATAACCTCTGAAGCTGTGAGGTTGTCAACGTTGGCAATCCTTGGAAGTTAAAGTTGCATGCATACAGATTGCTCGATATTTTACCGCCATCTTGGATTTCATTAAACGTCTCTAGTGAGTTTATTATTGCATTTCATGACTTTCTGATGCCACCAATGGACTTTTCGGGCGAATTTACGTACGATGAAACACTCTTTATCATTGTAGCAAAAGTCTGCAACAGACCCATTGCTGCTTTATTCGCTATGATGCATGCCTTTTTCTCAGCATAGAAAGTTGCGATTACGAGGGACTCCCCTATACTGTGATCCGCTCATTCGACCGCCACATTTGAATTGTGTTAAACGCATTTATTGATAGTTTGTGAATGGAATTTGAATTCTTTTCGATTCTTTCGATGTGACTTTTACGCTATCCTACATCGGAATCAGCCCTCCAAAAAGCTGCAGAAAAAGCTTGCAACAGACTCATAGACTGCAGAGCTGCCGTTTTGCGTATAATTCATGACGTTTTTCAATTCATGGATGATTTCACCGGTTGAGAAAAGATTACAGAGTTCGTTTTAGTGTATGACTGTACTGCACAAAAATACTCGCATCTAAAATCTATTCAGACTAGATAAATTATAAAATAAAACCAAAGGTGCTTACTCATGTATATTGTTTCAAATGATCATTTCGGGTGTTCTCACCCATCATCAGTGATTATAAGGAATAAATGTAGAAATCACTGTAGAAATGTTATTATCACTGAAGATGGGTGAACACCCGAAATGATCATTTGAAACAATATACATGAGTAAGCATCTTTAGTTTTATTTTATAATGTGTCTAGTCTGAAAATTTCTGGTGCAAAATGCGAACCCTGGTAAAAGTTTTTCATTGGTGACCAATAAAACGGTTCCAATTCTCCAGTGACCAATGAATTTTTCATTGGTGACCAATGTAATTTCATTGGTGACCAATGTAATTTCATTGGTGACCAATGTAATTTCATTGGTGACCAATGTAATTTCATTGGTGACCAATGTAATTTCATTGGTGACCAATGTAATTTCATTGGTCACCAATGAAAAATTCATTGGTCACTGGAGAATTGGAACCGTTTTATTGGTCACCAATGAAAAACTTTTACCAGGGAAAAACTTTTATAAAATCTATTCTCAATCGGTGCAATCGCCGTTTAGTTATTAAAATATCCGAAAGTTTCCTAAAGTCATCGACCACTCCACCGGTCGAGGAAAAGATTACAGATGCGAGTATTTTCATTCATTACAGTAATACACTGAACTGAACTGTGTAATCTTTTCCCACCCGGTGGAATCATTGGTGAATTGAAAAATGCCATTAATTAAACGCAAAACGGCAGCACTGCAGTCAAAGACCCTTGGATTGGCGAATGGCAACGCTGCATAGAAGGAAGAAAGCCTGGAGAGATGGTGCATGATTTCTGATATCTTTTCGGAGAATATTGCATATGATCTTCGATAGGCTGCATCCTATAGCCGGAAAAGGAAGGTGTTCGAGAAATCAATTAGGCCAACATTTTTCTGCCGCGCGTTCGACGATTCTGTCTCTAATTTTTATCGTTTTCTCCTCACTGTTAACCTTATTTTATCTTATCCCGATCTGTTTATATACATTCCACCACAGTTCCAGAATTTTCAAAAATCATCATGTGTCCCTAAGTTTTGCAATACCTCGCCCTAATTGGGGACATTTACGGAAGAAGCGTGCCCATAAAACAACAGGTGCGTTCTTCAGCTAAAAACCTCCATTTGCTCGCAGTGCAAAATTCTCGGGAAGAACACACCCGTTGTGTGATGGGCCCTTTTTCCTCAATTATGGATTTCTCACTGCGTTTTGAGTAATAAATCTTCATTCTTCCCTCTCTCGAGACTTCACCGCGTATTTTAAATCCGATGACGGAATTTTCTGATATACGGTCGTGTGCCCATAAAGGTTGTTGTCGACGGTCGGCGGTGTCTCTAATTACTTTTGGAGCCAATTAAAAAACACGGAGAATCCCCCCCCGCCTTTTCTTAAGCATAATCATCGATAAGTATGTATTTAATATACATATATTTATCGA
This sequence comes from Trialeurodes vaporariorum, assembly GCA_011764245.1. Classification (NCBI taxonomy): domain Eukaryota; kingdom Metazoa; phylum Arthropoda; class Insecta; order Hemiptera; family Aleyrodidae; genus Trialeurodes; species Trialeurodes vaporariorum. The sequence continues at coordinate 35,745,911 of VMOF01000320.1, read as the reverse complement.
TTACTTGAATCATTTGTATTCAATTATTCGAGATTTATTTAATTTTGTTTTTTGTTTTTTGTCTTTTTTTAATTTGTAATTTATTTTTATAATTTTATTGGTTTGTTTATATCAACTCACTTTTTGACAGAAACGGTTCATGAGCTCACACCCTGCTAGTTTAGACGTATTCTGAATAGCAAATATATTTCCGGTCACCGTGTTTGGTCTTTACTTAAAGAACATGTATTACATGTTGCGATGCATCCTTCTAAAATAAAGAGGCTTTCTCTGCTAGGCTTAGAAAATATATTGTTATCAGATGATTTGACCAAACTATCTCTGTATTCAATAGGGATTATCAAAAGCGGTAATTAAGGACCCATCAAATCAGTAATTCCAAAGATCGAGTTTTCGATAGAAAATTAAATGGTGCGACTGAGCTACAAAACAATTTACACGGATAATCCTCAGGAACAGACAGAGAGAGGGGGGAGAAGGGGGAAAGGGAGAGTGCTATAGGTTCTCTTGAGTAGACTGTGTGGCTGTCCACTCTGTAGGGTTAAAATCAAAAAGTCGAAAGTAACAAAATGGGGAGGCAGATTTTAACACGAAGAACAAACAAACAAGACGGATGGTGTATGCTGACTATTGTCAAGAAAAATATAAGTATTGAGTGATGGACCGAGGTGTGCGCATCTTGAATATTTTAAGTCTTAAACAAATAAAGCCCAAGAAGGTGCGAAGAGGGAGTCCTCAGATTACCTGCTGACAGCCAGAAAGTCAGCCTTAGGCATTGCGCTGAGTGAAGGGGTTTCTTCGCGCCCGCCGGGTCGAGGCAAGACGGGGTGGTTTCCCTGAGACCTTAAAACTCTTTAAAGACAAATAAAAATTGTTCGACTCGTAAACAGTTGTTCCAATCTGACAGTCAAAGAGATCCATCAATAAATGAGGATTTACATCCTGGGCAGCGTTAACAGTCCGTAAGAATTCTCACTTTCAGTACAAATCCGTTTTTAATTCCTCGTTGTCTCTGTCACGCCCCCCCCCCCCCCATCGTTACACCCTCTTCCCATTTCACATTCGTTTTAGAATGCTCTCCTCTATATCTGGCTCGTCAAACGGACGCGCTATATAGTCTGAGATCGAAAAAAAGGGCCAAAATAGTGGCGGCTCGTGCGATTCGGAAACAATGGTTCCCCTCCATTTAAATCTATGTAAAACAATCGATTGTAGGTGAAGCGCTACTTCACTGTCAAATCGATTGTTTAACATAGAATCAAATGGAGAGAAAAAATTGTTGCCAAATAGCACGAGCCGCCCGCTGGGCCAAATATCGGTGAAAAAAAGCACTGGCGGATCCAGTGGATTGTCTTTCTCTCTCTCAGTCCATTTGAATGCGTGTGTTAGAGAAGGATAGAAGAGGGGGCGAAAGTCACGTGGCCGCCCCTTATCTGTCTTCCTCTAACACATGTGATCAAATAGCCGTAGAGGAAGAAGAAAAAATTCCTGGATCCGCAAGTGAAAAAAGGTCATACAAAATCGTCGTTTCGACCTATTTAAGCTTAATTTAAAACTTTCTAGTGACATTTCTTGGTTTGAGTTACTTGTTGAAAGTATTGCCAGTGCTTTAAAATGGTCTTGAAAGTTTATAAATGAAAAACTGACGAGAAATTGGCTTTCTGATTTTTTGTCCTTGTTTTTGACGAACTCAGACTATATTGGGACACCCAAATCCAGACCCGATGACATATTAAGTAGATCTGTTTTGATTCTGCGTTAGTTCGATTTGAGAGTATAGCTAAAAATAATCCACTGGAAAAAAGACAAATACGTAGGTATAAAAATAAATAGATGAATTGTTTTGAATGAATAAATATAGGAATATGCTTTTAAATCCAATGACAGAAATAGTTCCCCTTTTTTGTTTGTTTTCTTCTTTTTTAATTTTCTTGGGCAACCCCTCTTGTCGAATTGAATAAACCAGTATTATTTCATGAATTCAGAATGTTTCTTGTACAGCTCTCCCTCCCCCATCCAGCCCAATTAAATTAATTTTTAAATCTATACGATAGTAGTCAAGGGCCAAGGGTGTATTAAAAAAATTCCTGGGGTGAGAGGGGAGTAAACTCTCCCGGGGGAACCTGAAACTTCAATTTTTTCCCATTTTTTGTAACTTTCAGACACTTTGCCACCATGACCCCTCTTATTTTGTCGTTTTACGGGGAGTAATGTGGAGGCGCAAGTGATCGATACCAGTGGCATAGTCAGAAACTTTTTGAGAGGAGGGGGGGGCCAAGGGTCTGAAGGCGACCATTTCTCAAAATAAGTTATTAGTAAATGCGAGAATCTTTTTTTTTTTTTTGATAAATAATGTCGATATATCAATGAGGGAAAAATTATTAACGGATTTTAATAAGATGTGACTACACTAAACCAGCAACCAAACACTATGATGTGCATTTTTTAATCAATCCATCGTTTGTTGAGCCTGCATCTGATTGGTCAATTGATATATCTCACCAGTTGAACTGCTCTCTGATTGATTCATTTGAAAAGCCCGCGCTTAATATTGAAAACGGTGCACCGCTGCCCAACCGGCCAACCCAGCCATGGGAAAGAGCGCAGTCACCAGCGCGCAGTGTCGTGCTGTCTCGTCGGACAAAAGGACTTGTGCAGCATAAATTGAGATTGCGCAAAAAAAAGGAAAAATGTCCTCCGCGATAAGGAGATCGCGAAATTTCTGCTCCACGGAAAAAGTGAACAAGATCCCCCCCCCCCTATCTCGACTCTCGTGAATGCACTTGGAATTACTAAATCTGCAGCCGGTTGTAAAAAAGGTTACTATGGCAACCAGTTTTAAGGCTGATTCTATTGTCACGTTTTCCACCGTTGTCGGAGATGACATTCACTCTTCGCGGCACTCAGGAGCCCTTAAATGACTTCGCTCCGTTTGCCGAACTGAGAGTAATGATTAAAATTATGCTACCGATACTATCTACTATTGCAACCATGCATACACAGAAAAAACGGAGAAAAATACTTTGGTAGCGCTGGCAAAACCTTCAGTAGAAAAATGACCCAGAAAAAGACTTTAGATCACCCTGGTAAAAATGTTCCGTGTGATTTCCATGGAAAAAAAATTTCCATGTAAAATTGGTCACGGAAAACATTTCCATGGAAAAAAAAGTTTACACGGAACTTGGATTTTCCATGGAAAAATAATATTTCCGTGACCAATTTTACGTGGAAATCTTTTTTACACGGAATTATTTTCCATGGAAAAATAATATTTCCGTGGCTTATTTTCCATGGAAAAATAATATTTCCGTGACTTATTTTCCATGGAAAAATAATATTTCCGTGACTTATTTTCCATGGAAAAATAATATTTCCGTGACTTATTTTCCATTAAAAATCATACTTCCGCAACTTATTTTTCATGAGAACTGAGGTGAACCCGTTCTAATTTTCCATGGAACTAACCCACACAAAAAATGACCAACACAATCCAACATTTTTTGTCAAAACTGGAACGTGTTTGAATGCCAGTCTACCAAAATTATTGAGGTGGTCCAACAAAATTATTTTGGCAGTCTGCCATACCGACACTTTCCAATTTCCGACAAAAAATGTTGGACAATTTTGATCATTTTTTCTGGGGAAAAGTTCCATGAAAATTAACAAGTCGTACTCACAAAAAGTAAAAATAGTAACTCATCCATGCAAAAATCTATCATTATACAGTAAAATCACTCACCGAATTCGACGACAATCTGAGACAGATGAGGGCATTTCACTTCACTTAAAATGAAAACATGTTTTTCTCAAAGCACTAAAACTATATCACAATGCTGAATAATAAACTTAGTAGATTTAAAATCTCCGCACGATTCAAAATGGCACAAGATGCTATGCTCAATTTTATCTGGCTAAGTCTAGCACACCAATTCACTGCACTGCCAGAAACTTGGATAGTTTCGTACTATTTCAGATACGACTTCTAAAACACAATAGGAATTAAAACAAGAGGAGCCGTGGTATTTAGAAAACTTGAACTTTGGTGCGACACCTGTCAGGACTAAATCTATCTGCTTTTACGCTCAGCCATTGCTAATTTGATGATTTTTGATGATTGAAAGCTTTTCTGACGTTAACCTATGACAGTATGACTCAGAACCTTTCAAAAGTTGTATGTTACAGGTATTCAACAGAAAAGAACTGGAACGCTCCTTCAAGCTTTGATCTGAGAATATCAAGACTCTGGAAAACAAAAAATCTCAGATTAATTTCACTGTACAAGATACGACATAAAACTGAAGCAATTTGAGGATCAGGTCAGCTGAAAAGACGTGTGCCTGCACCTGAACTGCATCAAAACACATCAATGAACAGCTGGTTCGCAACAATTCCAAAATCTTTGTTAATTAACTGCTCACCAATGTGTTTCAATGCATTTTTGGAAGCTTTACGCTGCTTGTCAGGATCTGATACTCTGAATGATTCTGTTATAATAGACGGTTTTGATGCGGCAATACAGCAGTCAACGGTTTGCCATCAACTCAAAGCACGGTCAGCACTCAAAGGTCATAATTAGCTGTGAAACAGCTCCCGTAAAGTTCCAAACTATCTCTCTCCCCTTCATTCTCACTCTCACATGACCTTCATATGTATCTCTATCTCTTGAGTCAAATTTTACATACATAGCATATTTCATGGAATATTTCCCTATTTTTATAAATATTATTTTTAATTATTTTTAATTTTTTATTGAACTGCAATAAAATGACTCAAGAAATTCAATTCTACCAAAAACTTTCACAAAAAATGTCTCTGGTATAAATGATTTAAGCAATGAGAGTGAGATAGTAGAACTTACAGAGGATTTAGGTGAGAGAGAGGAATTAGAGAGTGAGTGTGAGAGAGGGAGTGAGAGGGAGGGAGAGAGAAGAGGTGGAGAGGAAAAGAAAGAGAGAAGGGATAGGGGAGAGAGAGAGAAAGAGTGAGAGGGTATGGGGAGAGAGAGAGAAAGAAAGAGATAGGGAGAGAGAAAAAGTGAGAGAAGGGATGGAGGAGAGAGAGAGAAAGAGTGAGAGAGGAAGCGGGAGAGAAAGGAGAGAGTTTGGGTCGCTATTCAGAGACTTTTCTCAAGATCTGCTTGACTTGGCTCGAATTGAGAAATACTTAAGCCTACTCAAGTCAATCGAGGAAAATTGCAATTCAGAGGCACTCACCTGAGCAATTCTTGAGAAAGCTTGAGTTTAGTTCACTTCTAATTACCTCCTTGAAACTTATCTTGAGAGGAAAATCATATGTTATAAACCAACTCTGAAATGCCAATTCATAGCAAATCTTGCTTGATAATCCTTTGAAACATCCTTGAGAAATCTCAGAGACAAATAGAGACCCAGCACGTGCTATGCTCCCCATGTAATGAAAGTGAGGCAAGTAAAATGGGTTTATTTTTATCCGCGGCTCAACAAAACAACAGCCAATTGTCACCTAATGTCAAATGGTGAACATTTTTCAAATAAAAAATCTGTCGAAAGAACGCCAATTTAAAAGATAAAGAAAGCCTAACCTATGTCCATCACTCAACAGTAGGCGACTGTCGGTTGTTGTTTCTATGAGACCCGAGGACCCCACCAAATTTAGGCATTAAAATTGGTCTCTTACTTGTCTTTGGGAAATCTCAAAGCGATTTTATTGTTCACAGTACATCTGATTAGCAAGTTGAATCCAGAAGTCAGGTCATGTTTAAGCCAAGCCTTGGAGATCTCACGTAAAGTCTCTGAATTGTACTCTTTGTTTAGAATGGTCCACAAACTTTATCACCGTATGACATCATCGCTAAAACTGGCTATACGTTTCAGGTAATTGCAAAGCAAGAATATGGAGGAAAACATACATCAAATAGCAGAACATAAGCACGGTGCCTTTTAAGGTGAGGAGACTTCCACAAATCAGTTGAAAAGAATTGACGACGGTAGTGACCTTTTGTCGACAACTCAAAAATTTGCTAACCTACAGCAGAGGCAGTTTGAGTACCAGATTCTGAAAGGTGGCGGTGTTTGCTTTCGAAGTGCATTAAAAGGCATCAGTGAGCGCGGTTAGGTAGTGTGATTCATTGCTAATAAACCACTCACTGATGGGCTTACATGCAATTCAGAAGCAGGTACCACTGCTCGGAACCCGATAAGTACTCAAATTACTTCTGCTCAAACATAACCTAACCTAAGTAGGTACACAGAGAAGACTTCATGAAAATTGAGCACTTTAAGATGAGGAAATTGGGAAGGCTCAGATATTTGTCACAGAACACATTAGAAATATCTTGATCAGGAATTCATCAGTTTGTTCCTCAAATGAGGCTAGAAACCACTAATAGTCAATTGCTGGTGATCTCGACAGTTACAGGTATGTACTTACATGTTAAGAAATGAGGAACCTTACAAAGACTTGACGGCAGAATGAAGAGTGGATTAGATTCAGGCATAGTAGAATAAATACGCGGGATCTTAGAATAACTTTGAATCAGAAGTTGGGAGCCTTTCAGGTGAAAATAACTGGGAACAGACGGGATAACACGCATCTTTCCATTCCAAATTCCAATCAAAACAGTTAGTTGAGCAGTTGATCAGAACAGGACCAAATACACACTCACACAAGCATACATACGAAAGGACAGAAACACGTCTGGGATTGGCCGGCAGTTTGAATCTGTCCAATCAGCGGTCGCGTACCTACTTGCGGAGACTCGCGCCACTCGCGGAGAGTCTTGAATGATCGTATGTCACGTGACTCACGAATTTGTAAACAATAACAACACATCGTGCAAATATTCAGTATTCGTGCTTCCGATTACGTTTCTGCCTTAATTACTTAATTGTACTGCGTTATTACCGTTTTGGAATTCGGATATGCGGAGTGAGTATGTGCTCTCAAGTGATTCAGTTGTGTCGATACTACTCAGTGCTCAGATAAATCAATTACTGTATGAGATCAGTAAGGTTTGGAGTATGAGAATGCCGGAGCCCTCCGGACAAAATATCATTAGCCTTTGCAACCAATTTTTTTAAGTCTACCCACCTCGAAAGGCCTCATTCATGCCTGTATTCTCCTAATTGATTAATGTTTCCTTTCTGATTGTTGCTTTGCAATAGACTGATTTAGTGAGTCGATATATCGTGCGATTATATGCGATATACTCGTCTGGACCTATCGAAGTTCCGACTGGTTCGATATACATGGGTTTTCCCATAAGGAATCGGAATGCGATTTTCAAGCGGAAATTTCGGCCTTTTTGAGACATTTTTTACACGTCGGAGGTTGCGATAATGGAATCTACGTATCCTCAAGTGCCAGGAACCAGCATAAAATAGGGTGATAGCGCAAAATTTAAACTAGTTATGCCGCATATATCGAACCAAGTCGTGAAAGTGAGGTTATGGCACCCCATTGTTTACATCCTTCCTTCCAACCTCTATGAACTGCAAAAACTTCCATAAATTTCGACATTTAGCTGTTATTTCTTTAGAACTTTTGGAGGAATAATATACTAGAGTATTGTAGTTCACCTGCTTTGAAATTTTGAGCTCCAATATGCTTGATATTACTCAACAAGTTAGTGTTTCCTCATCACCGCAACGGTACAGAATCTTAGTAGGTACTTTATTGTCGTTTGCCTAGCCTAAAATTTTATCGCTGGGTTACTAACACATCTAAATTACAACAATATGTTCTTACCTTCTATCTGTAATTCAAATCTAGACAAGTTAAAGGGGGAACACTCAAATAAAGCTAGAGGAAGGCTACAGTCAGGAACGTGTGGGAGGACGGTTGATTGATGACGGGACTGAATCACCCTGCCGAAAGGTTCTTTACAGTCGACAATGTTTTTAGAAGTATGTTATTGAAGGGTAAGAGGTAAATGAAGGATACAAGCATCAAAAAAACGAACGAAACACCGGCAGGTTGAAGAATATGACTGAAAAATTCAAACGAAAACTCGGGTAGAGTTACGGAACATGCCTTTTTCTAAAATCTGTGGTAATGTCAGGCATTACAGGGCTCAAAATGTTAGTGCAAGTGTGCTACTATACTCTGACACATAATTCCTCCAAAAGTTTCGAAGAAATAACTGCTAAATGTCGAAATTTATGGAAGTTTTGCAGTTCATAGAGGTTGGAAGTAAGGATGTAAACAATGGGGTGCCATAACCTCACTTTCACGACTTGGTTCGATATATGCGGCATAACTAGTTTAAATTTTGCGCTATCACCCTATTTTATGCTGGTTCCTGGCACTTGAGGATACGTAGATTCCATTATCGCAACCTCCGACGTGTAAAAAATGTCTCAAAAAGGCCGAAATTTCCGCTTGAAAATCGCATTCCGATTCCTTATGGGAAAACCCATGTATATCGAACCAGTCGGAACTTCGATAGGTCCAGCCGATTCACTAAATCAGTCTATTACCTGAGACTTGAAACCAATTATGTCACCTTATGTACCTACTTACAGTGAAATTAATATGAGGTCTCATAATGTTTGGCAGTCCTACCATTCTCCAATAGGAGCTAGAGATTGCATTTCCATTCTTTTCTTGTTGAATTCCTGTAATAAACAACTTGTGAATGGCTCTCACACATCATCGTAGGTTTATGTCAAAAAAGCTTTCAATCATCACAAATTATTGAGCTGTAGCAGTCGCTACACCGCAAAGAAGCTGGACTCAATCTTGACTGGTTTTGGCATCAAGATTCAAGTTTCCTGAGAAGTGTGTCTGTCCTCTAGTCCTCATACATACTGCATTTAGTGGTTGCATCTGAAATAGCAAGAAATTATCAAATATTCTAGAGCTGCAGTGAATTTGTGTTCTCTACTTGTCCCGATGAAATTATGCTTATGAGTGCCATTTTGAGTCGTGCGGTGATTCAAATCCTTCAATTATGTCTACATCGTGAAATAGTTTTGGTGCAACGTAAATAAAGTGAACGACAGGATCCACCTCATATCCAGAGATCTCAGATTGTCATTTTCAAATTCGGTGAGTGATTTCTCTTTCTAATGATTTGTTTTTGCATGCTCAACTTGTCGTTTTTATAGAACTTTGGTCATAGAAGAGTATATAAATGAAGACAGGCAAATCCTGTGAAGCTCAAACCTAGTGCGCTCAGTGAGTTCTGATCTAAGTACTTGCATGAATGAAAGTGGTCGATTAGCAAAGTGAGCACGTGCAGGGCACATTTTTCCATTAACAGAGAGTGGGACGTGAGAGGGAGGGAGGGAGGGAGGGAGGGAGGGAGGGAGGGAGGGAGGGAGGGAGGGAGGGAGGGAGGGAGGAGAGAGAGAGAGAGAGAGAGAGAGAGAGAGAGAGAGAGATGAGATAGACAGTGTGAAGAAGGGGAGAAAGAAAGAGAGAGGGAAAGAGAAAAAGTGAGGGAGAGAGAGAGAATGAAGAAAGGGAGAAAGAAAGAAAAAGAAAGAGAGAAAGAGTAAGGGAGAGGGGATGGGGAGAGAGAGAGAAAGAGAGAGAGAGAGGTAGAGAGAGAGAGAGAGAGAGAGAGAGAGAGAGAGAGAACACAGAGAGAGAGAGAGAGAGACAGAGACAGAGACACATTAACATTTTCAAGAAAAAAGAGTGACTGACTTATAATAGTTCAAGTTTATCGTTTAAGCATTTGCTTGTGATGCGGTCAATTTGGGTTCAAGACTCAAATCGAATAGATTAATTTTTTAATACAACTACAAAAAGTTGTGTGAAGACTGTGGGAAGCATGAAAATCTGCAGTTAGCACTTTTGGAGGTGATGGCGGACTTTGTACCCTCTTGCGACTCTTTGCAGCCGCATTGCAAAATTAAGTAATTCGCTGTGGGTCTTGAACTCAAATTGACCACATCAAAAGTGAATGCCCATAGCCAGTCAGTTACACTTTTCTTGGAAATATGAATGGAACAATGTGCTGTTATGTGATTATTTTGCTGCGGGAAGACTCTTACTTTGGCAAGCAGCTCAGAACCCATTAAGCGCGCTAGCATGAGGTCCGTGAAACCTCAAGTTTTCGGTAAAGGATATAAAATTGAGGCTAAAAGTATTTTGAATTTGCATCTAGGGGGTAAACAAGGCAAATTAATTTTTCCCCAGGGGAGCCATGGAAGGGCTTCTATCTTAACATTTTGAATTTTTTTCTTCCCTTTGATGGGCATCTCAGTAGAAAATTCTGAAATGTTTGTTGAGCGGGTTGCATACCTGAACCTGAAATCAGCATTTTAAGGGAAAAAAGTCGGTTAAGGAGGAAGAAGAATTCTCAGGCTGCCATTGTTCAATTGACTGATTCTTTGGCTTGTTTGATGGATAATGTTCTTCTCTGCAACAGTGCAGAAGCTTATTTTGATTAGAAAATAAGCAGTCCATTATGTACTTGGAGCAACTGCGTGCTTAAAGTGTTGTATCTTGCAATTAAATTGTGCTCAAATGTTCCGTCAAATCATCATTGGCAGTATTTTTGTCATATTTTTTGTTTGAGGTAATTATTTTTCCAGCTTAGAAAGCCTGGATATCTAATTCTGCATTTTTTTTTTTTTTTTTTTAAATGTCTGAAAAAAGCTCTCTTATATAGAACCTGAGATTTCTTATCCCTCTTGGTGGTAAAATGCAAAAAAACGAAGTGAGTCCAAAGAGAAGAAGAAAAAAATGTTAAATGGAGAAATTCTTGGACCTCAAGTACAACATTCGACTAATTTTTCAACATTTTTATCGAGTCCTTGAAAAAAAAAAAAAAAAAAAAAAAAAAACATCATTTCAAAGAGAAGATTCTTGAATAGGAAATGAAAAAATCCTAATTCTTGTTGACTTGTGTACCACCTTAAATAATGCCTGTGAATAGATTGCCTGGGTTTCATACACTGCTCATTGTAACACCATATTTATTTTGTTGAAACGACAGTGATTTCCATGGTCTTTAAGTTTGAGTTCCATGGAACTCTCTGGACTTTCCGTGTTTTCTGACAACAGTTTCATGGAAACAATATTGTTTCCATGGAAATCAGTACTGTTCCATGGAAACCAGTTTTTTCCATGGAACTTTATTTCCATGGAATATCAATTTCCATGGAAATCAAAAACATTTCCATGGAAATTAGTATTTTTCCATGGAAATCAGTATTTTTCCATGGAAATCAATTTCCATGGAAACTGATTTCCATGGAAATCAAGAATATTTCCATGGAAATTAGTATTTTTCCATGGAAATTGATTTCCATGGAAACTGATTTCCATGGAAAAATACTGATTTCCATGGAAAAATACTAACTTCCATGGAAATCTAGTCGATTTCCATGTAAATCTAGCCGATTTCCATGGAAACATAGCCAATTTCCATGGAAATCACATGGAACATTTTTACCAGGGCAGCCAACCAAATCTTTGGTTCACCCAAAAAATCTGTTTAGTTAGGCGTGCAAAATCTCTGGTAAGCTCCAAGCTGTGGCACAGCCAGGATCTTTTCTAGGGGTGGTCCGAGGTCCGAAAATTATCAAGGGGGGGGGGGGTCCAAAGATACTAATTTGGTCAAATTTGTCTGAGAACGCAAAAATTCCCCTTTTTGTAGGACAAATTTTGCTGTCAAGGGGGGCTGGGTCCAGACCCCCTGGACCCCCTCCCCCTTGCATGGCTACGCCTTTGGCTCCAAGTAAAGACTTAAGCTGGGTCATTTTTCTACCAAAGGTTTTGTCAGCGCTACCAAAGCCTTTTTTTCTGTTTGTTCTGTGTACCATTGGAGGTTCGTGCAACATTTGGCAACCATGTTTTTCCCATTTAAACCTATACAAAAGTATCGATTTTTCAGGGATTTTGTTAATCCTTTGAAGATCGACTATTTTAGTTATATTTATACGGAGAGAGTCCGTTGTCGCCACATTGCACGGACCTCCATGGAACTGTACGTCTCTTTTAATTCCGTATCACGGGATCTTCAAATGTTTCAAGAAAACACGAGTTTTCCAATTAGTTCAGAGGGTTTTCTTGATATCTTTTTGGCTTGAACTGAAACCACCCTCACTAGATTCAATTTACAATTCAGAAACACAGCTTGAGCCAAAACGCCCTTAGATTTCTCGAGGAAGTGTCGAATTTTCAAGTGAGATTAAGATACGAATTCGGAATGTGCAATTCAAAACAGCCTCACACACGGAAAAAAACTACGGTGAAAATAACCATACGGATACCTGATTTTGGCACCTGCTAGATGTTATGGCAATGTTAACCAGAAGTATACTATGTTTTGACTAGGTACTAGGTGACGTTACCTGATTGCATGTCAAATTTACTCAAAGTATCGGTAAACGTACCATACTTCTGGTCAAGTTTACCATAACATCTAGCAGGTGCCAAAATCAGGTATCCGTATGGTTATTTTCACTGATCTTTTTTTCCGTGCAAGTCACATTAATATTAAGGTACGTCGTCAGCTACCTTGAAAAAAATTCAAGATATCTCAAGAATTGCTGCGGTTTGCGTCTCTAAATTGCAATGTTTCTCATTTCACTAAACTCGACTCGTCTTGAGTATTTTTCAATCTAAGCGTATTGTAATTGAAATCTCAAACAAAGTCTCTGAAACGCTTTCTATGTATCCGCGATCTTAAATTCAAAAAATGAACCGCCATGGTGAAAAATATTTTAGACTATACGTACGTGTGCCTATGGTTCCTGGGTTGGGAAAATTACACGAAATATCCAACAAACCAATTTTGTCTTATTCTTTCAAGATCATCCATCAAACTATGATGTACATGATGAATTCGCGTATAAAAACCAGAAAAATTTCCTTACCTGCAAAAAAAAAAAAAAAAAGTGATAATGAAAATAATAATTGTGATCTTATAAGAAAGTGAAATCGATGATTTCTTTTCTTCGAAGTCAGACAACAACGCAAACTAGTCATTGTAACTGACTGTCCATAACTGGTTGAGCTCGCTCTATTTTTCTGATTACATTGAACAAACAATCGCGGAATCGAAGATTTTTTTAGAAAAATATCATCTCTTGACACGAGAACACGACAGTGTGTATCAATTTATTCATAAAAGCTTGAAAAAAAGTCTAATTCAAGAGAAAGAGTAGAGTAAGAAAGTAGTCTCGAAAAAGGGTAGTGAGGGGCGGAGAAGAGGGAGGGGGCGGAACAGTTTAAGCGGATGAAGGACATCATAGACGTGAGCGGGCAATAGTATGAGCAATTCTCGATACAAAAGAGAGAAAAAAAAGTAAAAATGTGAGAGCAGATACAAACACAAAGGGAGCCGGAACATTGAAAATATGAATCCAGTTTTTAGTGTTTAATGGGGGAAAAAGGTGTACCTGCATAAAATGATGTGGGATGAGAAATCGAGATGGTCTTCCGGACAAAAAAAAAGAAAATCCCATAAAAGATCAGGTTTGCTCGTCCGAAGAAATCACAATGTGATCACAAGGTTTGAGGCATAGCTGCAGCCAAGAATTATTGTCTTTCTCTCTCTTTACACATTTGAACGCATGTGTTAGAAAAGGATGGAGCTAGGGGCTGTCACGTGATTTTAGTCCCTGTTTCTGTCCATACGCATGTAAAGAGAGAGAAAGACCAATGCTGAAGATCTCGAAGAGCACACCTGGTGTTTTATCGATCCTTCTGAAGAGTGTCCCCCGTCGTTCAAAAGTGGAGGCGGCCGAATTCAAAGAGAATTATATACTTTCGCTTGTATCAACTTTTTTATGATTTTCGTTTTTTTCTTCCCGGACTATTTTTTTCGACACTTTTTAACAATATTCAGTACCTTAGATGTTAAATGACGTCATACGAGTCCCCTGCCGAGGGTTTATAATGCTTACATTGAAGGACATATATGTATATATATTTCTGAGGGGTAAATCTGAGCACCGTCTTCCACGCCGAGGTAAATCTGAAACCATAGACGGATGTAAGTTGCAGTGGAGTCATGATTGGAATTTCAGGCTCGCTTGTATCGTGCATTTGGTTCTAAATAAATTAGTAACCTCGAAATCAACGCTTTAATTTCGCAGGTTCAAGAAATTTGAATCGATAATACCTAACCTAACCTCACCCATGGTCCTATTAAAATCAATGGGAAATTGGGTCATAAAAGGGCAAAATTTAAATATTTCAGATAAGGATCTTTAGGTTATTGGGATACAAATGTGAAAAAACATTCTGGAAGTAGCCTACCGTAAAATTAGCCTCCTTAAATTTGAATAAGATAACCCTTAAGACCCCTGAATATTAGAGGGGGTCGGGGGTCTCCTTCAGCATTTAAGAGGGGGTATGGGGGTCTCCTCCGATTGAAATTGTGTGAGAAAGTGTTCACTGTTCATAGGGTATTCCTTACATTTTTTTTTTTTTTTTTTTTTTCATTGAATGTCGAGACATTCATTTCAACCAAAAAATATCGCACAAAAATGTCTCTGCACACGATTCTGGCAACGAGACTGGGATACATCAGTACGCAAGGGATCTTACAGTCGAATAAAAATAACCCTTAAGACCCCTGAATATTAAAGGGGTCTGAGGATCTCCTTCAGCAGTTAAACTGGGGGTCTGGGGTCTCCTTCAGATTGAAAATTGTGTGAGAAAGTGTTCATAGGGCATTCCTTACAGTTTATTTATTTATTTTTTCATTGAATGGTATTAAAATAACTCGAGACATTCATTTCAAGTAAAAATATTGCACAAAATGTCTCTGTACACGATTCTAGCAACGAGAACGCATGGGATACATCAGTACCAGAGCTGCCATTTTGCGTAACAGAATGATATTTTTCAATTCACCGATGATTCCACCGGTTGGGAAAAGATTACACAGTTCAGTTCAGTGTATGATGGTAATGCTCAAAAATACTTGCATCTGTAATCTTTTCTCAACCGGTGGAGTCGTCGATTAATTTAAAAAAAAAAACTTGCGGATATTTTAATTAATTGACGGTGTTTCCACCAATTGAGAAAACATTACAGATCAGAGTATTTTCGTCCTGTACAGTTACACCTAAACTGGAATGTGTAATCTTTTCTCAATCGGTGGAATCATCGGTGCGTTAAGAAATGTCATTAATTAAAAGCATAACGGCAGCACTGCAGTCAGTGGCGTCGCGTGCCATCTGGCAACAATGCGACTCATCCATTTACACTCATTGAATAAATCGAATTTCCCTAGTGCACTGTGCACCCCCAGAATTCGACCTTTTTGCATAAGTTTAAATGGATATCAAGCTGAGTTGCCAAATTGGCAACCCTGTTCACACGAGCGTGTCCGCGTCACGATCAGAGATCAGAGCAGTTCACATCATCCCACGCCCCACGAAGTCGTCCCGATCCCGATTCCGATTTCCGAACCATTGTTGCCAGATTGGGGTGAAAAAGCCGTACGCTTTACATTGATTTAAATGGGAATGATACGGCTTTTTACCCTCGATCTGGCAACACTGTTCCGAACCGAACCGAACAGAACGAGACCCAACATGAGAGGTGAGTGTGAACTAAGCTAGGTGTGACTTTGCGATTGTGTGATTGTGTGTGAATTCTATCGTGAGAGTGTGTGTGTAAAGGTGTGAGGTGTGACACTCAAGTGATTTTCATTCGAACAAGCACACACACACACACACACACACACACACACACACACCAGCTTCGTCTCCACCCGTCCAGACCGACCGATCGACCATCCTTTGCGCGGAAAGAAAAACATTTCATTATCCTAATATAACATAAATATCGGTTAATTTATGAGAGAACACGAACGCCGAACCGTTTTGTCAATTTGTTGATTTAATGACGGTGTTATTTAAGACTTCGCGCACAAGCGCTGCGCAGCGGTCCGGTCCGGTGGACAGGATATGTTCGGGCCAGTCGCGTATGTCGGTCGAACACCAAAAGGTCTGTGGCCTTGCTCTCTGTGGCCGAAAGGAGGAAGGAATCCCTCTTCGATTGGATGATGGACGGTGAGATTGTTTGGTGTCATCGCTCGAAGTTTTGTTTTTGAATCTTGAGTAGTGGTCTTTGCACTTTTTTTCTTATTCATTGAGCGTCTTTTTTTATGCTCATATTCGATCGCGTGGAATCTCATGGAGAGATGGAACGGTTTGATCCACGATGAGCAATTGGTTGGCTCACTGCTATCAAGCACATGACCTTGAGGACCATTTTTTTTTTGTTGAAAATTGTGCCTGAAATCATTTTTCTCGACAAATATAGAAACTGAAAAAAAAAACAAAAAACAAAAAACAAAAAACAACAAAACATTTTTTTGTTCACAACCATTCACAATCGTCCGTAAAAATCCATGTCACGATACTGTGAATCTTAAACGGGTGAAAAACTACTGCATATACAGGGTGTTTCAGACCACCCGTCCACTATCTTTTTAGCGAAAACGGCGCAAGATAATGAAATTCTGACGAAACTATTCCAATGTATATCGACCCCAAAGAATTCAAGGAAAATATTGCCGACCCCGAAAAACGGCCCCTAAGGGCCTAATTGGGCCCCTAAAAAGGGCCAAATTGCTGTTTCTCAATGTTTTCTTATGGGGCGGGTGTTTTTTTATTTCAGAAATGAATTGTACGCCTAAAAATAAGCATGTTTTAATCAGGGCATAATTTTCAAAAAATGGCCCTTTTTCAAGTTAGGGGCCGTTTTTAAAAAAAATAGGGGCCATTTTGAATCGCTCGCTGTGACCTTGAAAATTGACGGATTTCAAAAAACTAAAAATATTCTGAATCAGCAGATCAAGGGCTTTCATTTGATGTATCACAACCTTATTTTCTGCTAACAAATATTGGGAGCCCCCTCCCCCCTAAATTTTGGGGCTTTGGGGGCCTCTACGAAAAAAATTTCAAATGGCAAGGTATAGGTTGTGATACATCATTGAAAAGCTCTTGAAAAGACGAAAAAAATGGTCCAAACCGGAAGTCAATCCGATCATTTTAACGAGAGTTACGGCCTGGCCTCTCCCCCTCAATTTTGGGGCTTTGGGGGCGGGGCCCCTTTGAGTAAAATTGGAAATGGCAGGGTAAAAATTTTTTAAATCATTCGAAAGTCCTTGAAATGACAAAGAAAATAGTCGAAACCGGGTCTCAATCCGATAATTTCAACGGGAGTTACAGCCATTCAAAGATTTGAAGTATTTTTCTCGTATTCGCGGGATTTTGTGTTTTCTATGGCCTCCTCGATGAATCATCCGCAATACGAGAAAAATACTTCAAATCTTTGAATGGCTGTAACTCCCGTTGAAATTATCGGATTGAGACCCGGTTTCGACTATTTTCTTTGTCATTTCAAGGACTTTCGAATGTTTTAAAAAAATTTTTTACCCTGCCATTTCCAATTTTACTCAAAGGGGCCCCGCCCCCAAAGCCCAAAATTGAGGGGGAGAGGCCAGGCCGTAACTCTCGTTAAAATGATCGGATTGATTTCCCGGGTTTGGACCATTTTTTTCGTCTTTTCAAGAGCTTTTCAATGATGTATCACAACCTATACCTTGCCATTTGAAATTTTTTTCGTAGAGGCCCCAAAGCCCCAAAATTTAGGGGGGAGGGGGCTCCCAATATTTGTTAGCAGAAAATAAGGTTGTGATACATCAAATGAAAGCCCTTGATCTGCTGATTCAGAATATTTTTAGTTTTTTGAAATCCGTCAATTTTCAAGGTCACAGCGAGCGATTCAAAATGGCCCCTATTTTTTTTAAAAACGGCCCCTAACTTGAGAAAGGGCCATTTTTTGAAAATTATGCCCTGATTAAAACATGCTTATTTTTAGGCGTACAATTCATTTCTGAAATAAAAAAACACCCGCCCCATAAGAAAACATTGAGAAACAGCAATTTGGCCCTTTTTAGGGGCCCAATTAGGCCCTTAGGGGCCGTTTTTCGGGGTCGGCAATATTTTCCTTGAATTCTTTGGGGTCGATATACATTGGAATAGTTTCGTCAGAATTTCATTATCTTGCGCCGTTTTCGCTAAAAAGATAGTGGACGGGTGGTCTGAAACACCCTGTATAGTATCGTGCTCGAGTTACTGGAGTCAATTTTACTGCTTGATGTTTCAAGCAAAGCTGATGAGAATGAAGCCGTAGACGGTTTTATAGCTGTCGAGTGTCGATGTATCGATATGAGAACAACGGTTCCAAATCGATACATCGATATGAAATATCGGTCCCAAATCGATTTACCAACATGAGGACACTGATCCCAAATCGATAAATCGACATAAAAACACCGGTTCCTAATCGATTGAACCGATTTGAAAACACCGGTTCCAAATCAATAAATCGCGATATAAAAACAACAATTCGATAAATAATTCGATACAATTAATATGAAAAAGTTTCAAATCAATTATTCGATAAAAACATATGCTCCAAAACGATATTCTGATATGAAAACACCGATCCCAAATCGATAGACACATACTAAATTCAAATTAAATTGCAAAAACTTCAAATAACCAATGTCCCACTTGCGAAGCACTGAAGCAGTTTCTTGTTTTGCGCGCATATATCTTTCAGGCACTCATCAAGTATATGTATAGGAAAGCTCAGGCCGGCTCTAGAGTTTTAGTAATCTTTGTTTTAAGCCTGTGCAGAGTGTGGTTCTTAGAAAAAATACACCTAAATTATTTCCCCTCAACAAATCCTCCTTTTAATAAAAATAGTACAAACATAGTTCTTGACTCTTGAGTCTTCAAACAAAGTGAATTCTTTTCCAACAAAGGCTAGCTAGTAAATTGAGAGCCTAAGAAGTGCACCCATCCGTTCTGTAATTAAATATTTATAATCTCGCTTCGCCTTCGTCTGACTTTTCACTCGGAATTCTTTTAAACCATCCATTGCAATGAAGCAACCTATCCAGTAATTTGTCTTTCTCTCTCTTTCCCCATTTGAAAGCATGCGTTAGAAAAGGATGCATATAGGGGCTGTCACTTGATAACAGCGCTTGTTTCTGTCTTTTTCTAACACATGCAGTCAAATGGAGAAAGAGGGAGAAAGACAAGTTCCAGGCTACAGCTATGGCAACCTTTGCTTTGGTGTGGAGAAAGAACAATGTTTTTTGCCTCTTCAAATGCGACATTCCGCTTCGGCTCATCAAATAATTCTATCGACATAATATCTTCTAATTTCCTCCCCGACCCTCCCTCCTTATCCCGCGTCAGCGAGCCTCTTTTCCGTTGCTCCGGAGAAGACAGACAGGAGAATAATTCCTACGATCTGAGTTATGCCGAAGAAAAGGTGAGGGATAAAGAAGAAGGATTCGAGGGAAATTGTAAGTGAGACATTCTTTGTTATTTGCAAATGTCAGAGTTTTAAATCAGGACGGGGAGACGCTCTGCTGTCGTTGGCTGGAAATCATACTCGCTGCATATTTTTATCCATCCAAGTGAATGGGAATACGAGATTGTTGTTAATTTTTTTGTTATTATTGTTACGAAAATTAGGCAACTCTGTTCAAAATCATTCATCGTTTTTGGATCGGATGAATACGATAATATTCTATCGATCGCACTATTAAAACTAAAGAGAGAAAATAAAAAAAATAAAAACTCATTTTTGCCAAATGGCACGAGATGCAGATGGAGTTTTGCAAGTGCGTAAGGGGCAGAGATGGATGATGCAAGTTGGTAACCAGGCTTATTTGTCATTTAAATCTATGCAAAAGTATCGATATCTCGGGGGGTGCAATTGCACCTTCTGAAGATTGCCTCACATGGGTTTAAGTAGAGAGAATACATTGTTGCCACATTGCACGAGCCGCCACTGGTTAGGGAGGGAAAAGGGAGTTACTATACAGGGCGTCTAGGGAAAGATATCCTAGACCACTACAATATTTTCAGTAACGGCTGCAGTTATCAAAAATCAGCTGAGCACACTGAAAAAATAAAAATGATAAAAACAAAAAAATTAAAAAGCAAAGAGATTGCCAGGAGCAAAAAGCTAACATATGTTTACCGAGAGGTCTGGCACCATAACAAAAACAAAACTAAACGAAAAACGGGGAAAAAAAAGTTCTACAAAAATTCTAAGATATTTTTGCGGTACTTTGTGAACATATTCTGATACAGTAATACACTAGAAATTTCAAGTAATTTTGCAGTTCGTCTTTCAGTGATACTCTGAATAGAAGTGCAAAAGTTCAAGTGGTATATTGAACTTCACGCGAGGTAAAATTTACACCCCCTCGAAAAAAAAAAAAAAAAAAAAAAAAAAAACTGCAGGAGCATTTTTTTTTAATACACCCTGTATAAAACAAAGAATAACAAGAGACTGTTTAGCGGAAAATGGGAGAAGCAAGAGACGGACGCCTCGCCGCAGAGAGAATGGAAAGGTCAGACGGAGAGAGAAAAAGGGTCGCGCCAAAAATCGACCCGCAATTAATTAGAGTCAATTAGTCCCAATAAAATCGACAATCGTCGACCCCACCCAGTTTGTCTAGATCAGCAGCAACAGACCTACAGCCAAGAAATCCCGCCACCATCATCTTCCTCGTCTAGAAAACTGCAGGAACTGCAGGCGTCTATTGCAGAATAGCCGTAGCCAGTATATTGCATTTCACTCTCTTAGTCCATATGAACGCATGCGTTAGAAAAGGATGGATATAGGGGCTGTCACGTGACTTCAGCCCCTTGTTCTATCCTTTTCTAACACATGCGTTAGAGAAAAGCAATAGCTTGGCTACGGCTATGTATTAGCAGTATATCTTCCAATCAAACAGCTGTCAAACACAGTCAATTCTCTCTCAAAACACCCGACTAATCTTCTTCAGATGGATATGGACCAAACACAAATTAAAAGGTAAAATAAGAAAGAAAAAAAAAAAAAAATAAAGGGGAAAATAAAACATACACCACAAAAATCATTTTACAAAACCGGCAATTTCGTAAATGGAGAGTCATTTGGTGGGAGAGCAGAGATAATGCGTTACACAGCCTCCGGGCTAGGATTTTAATGCCACGATATTACGAGTAATAATACGTGGGCTCTCAATAATAATCAAGTGGGCTTTCATTTCCCGAATTGGATGTTTTTAAATCAATTAGGCAGTTTATTGAAAGGTCTCTTCTAGCTCTCTGTCGGATGAAATGATACAAGTGGTATCATTTAACGTCGGGATTTAGGAATAGAAATTTTAGCTTTCAAACTTGGAGGATTATACTCACAATCTGTCCTCCCACGAAACACTCTAAAGTCAGCATGCCAGAGCGTAAATTTCACCTCCTCTCATTACGAAAGACGTATCAAGTCTCGACTTAAATTGTGTCTCCGTATAAAAAATAAGCGTTTTAACTCAACAGCAAACAAACTGACTCTCGTCATTTGTATACTTCGTCTCAAAATTACTAAGCAACCTGCACTTTGAGTACTTATACTTTGATTAACCCTTGTGAGCCTAAGGGGGGGGTACTTTGTACCCAGGCCAGTTTTTTTGACGCCATTTGTCAAACTGCTCAAAATTTTTTGGGACTTCATGACATTTTAAGTTAGGATACTTAAAACCCCGTCTACCAAATTTCATTAATTTTATGAATTTTTGTCGATATTAAGAAATTTAAAGTGTTGGGTACAATATACCCCCTTCGTCCTGCCAGTTTAAGTTTGGGGAAACCCCTATTACAGTGAATTTTACGGAAATTTACGTAGATTAAGAATATTAAGTCAGATCATTGAAAAAAAATTTGGGAAAATTTTTCAAAAATGAAAAATAATATGGTAATAAAAAAAATAATATTTTTTCATTTTTTTTTTTTTATTTTGACATTTTCTTAAAGTAATGTAAATTTGGCAAATAGCAAAAAATTTTCTCAAATTTTACATAATTACTCTCTTTGGGGACTAAGTACATAATCCATCCATTAAAGTTTCAAAATTATTGATAGACTGTGCTGCATGAAAATATCCTTGGGGTACAAAAATACCCCCCCCCCCCTTAGTCCTTTTTGTTACCGAAAACCTTAGGCTCACAAGGGTTAAAAAGAAACTCTATCAATTTGGGCCGTTGTAAACTTTTTTTTTTTTTTTCAACACTCACTAAAAAATGAAAGACTGTGAAATCAACGAGAAAAGTCCGGTCGTTTGGGTTTTTTAGTTGTTGCCAACAAAATGGAAGCGTCATTGTAACTATAAAAATTCCGGATTTAAAATTTAAAAGGACGTCCCGTTCTTCCAAAAATCTTTTTCGTTAGACAAAAGTCCATTCTTTCTGCAACAACTGGAAAGCCCAAAGACCTGATTTTCCCAGTTGATTTAAGAGTCTTTTTTGTTACTTTGTAAAGGCCATAGAGAGGGGGCACCGCTGATGTAAAAGCATTGCTTGAAAATAACGTTAAGAGCCATAAAGAGTTCCAAACTTGACTCACACTGAAAAGAGAAAAAAATAAAAAAATTACTAGAAGCATAACAATATGTGAACCTATGTGAGGTGTAGTACAATTACCAGAATTCTAGTGTTTGTGCCGAAGTTCTTGAACATTTTTAGGAAATTCTGGTTTGTATGACCATATTCTGGTATTAAGACCAGAATTTTTTAAGCACTAGACTTTCTGTCAGTCACTTATTGTTGTTCTTACCATGACTAGAAGCTGGTATAATAACTATTCCTTTTTTTCAGTGCATAATATTGAATGTTCTTAAATACATGTGTTTAAAAGAAATTCCAAGATATTCGTCTTATAAAAGCAATATTCTCAATGAGGAAATCCTATCTATAATCAGAAATTTCTACGCTGAGAAAAGTGATTCGTCAAAGAAAATCTGCAATTAGATGAGACTCCCCACTGTGAATAGCTCATAACATATGACAGCCATTTTGGAAATATCTGTAAACGAATTGATTGAGCTTGTTAGTCCATTTTGGAATTCTTTGAGGCTCCCATAACGGCATTATTCTTAAGTGATTTTACACCGGAATCGTCACTCTCTACAGCTGAAGTAAAAGTTTGCAACATACCAATTTTACCTTTCTATGAGATGGCGCACTATGGTCTAAGATCGTCAAAAAGTGGCCAAAAATCAGGAAGTAAATTCACTGGCGGCTCGTGCTATTTGGCAACAATGTCTTCGCTCCATTTGGATGTATGTTTAACAATCGATTGTTGGTGAAGCGCTGCTTCACTTTCGAATCGATTGTTTTACATACAATCAAATGGAGGGATGGCATTGTTGCCAAATTGCACGAGCCGCCCCTGAGTAAATTTCTCATCAGTGAAGCTCTTCCAAACTTTTGCTACAGGGGATTGAAGAGTTGATTCTTGCATAGAAACCTGATGTAAAAATGACTATGAGTATACACTAAAAAATCACGAAATTTACTCTCAAAATCGGGCTTAATGGCGGAGAGACGCAGGTGTCATTGGAGATTCCTATTTAAATTGAGACATATCTCTGTGTTTCTGTAGAGAAAGTGACGTATTAGACAGGAATCTCTCATGATACCTGCGTCGAACCGCCATTACCATCTTGCCATTAAAGAAGTTAATCGAGCTTATTGTTGAATTTTAGACTATGGGAGTGTGATTTTTGTGATTTTCGCTGGTTTCTACATCAGATTGGACTTTTCATTTGTTTATAGCAAAACTTTGCAAGAGCCCCATTTATCATTTATAATTTTTCAATACCAATTTTATTCACAGAAAACAATTTTGACGAGTAGCTTAACCTTTTCGCTAAATAGTCCCTTATAGAGGACGTTTGTTAACATGAATTCTTATGAAAATTCCAAAAAATTGTCGTACATTTTAAATTATATGTGAAACATTCGTCAATTCAATCAGTAAAGGCCTAAGAATTTAATTGTAAAACTACTTTTTCATCATACGGTCCAGAAAGGGCTTATCCTGAAAATGAATGACACTGAGAAGTTTTAAATTGAGTTTCAAAGGTTGAAAACGATGATTTTCGATTACTTTTTTCAGTGGCGAGGCGTGAAATTTGGCAAGTATGTATTTTCTCTATTTAAATTCACCGAAAAAGTCGAACGCTTCAGTCATCGGCGATGACCAGGCATTTCGACCTTTTTAATGCGTTTAAATGGGGAAAAGGAACGTTGCCAAATCGCACGCCTATAGCCAATGACTTTTTTCACAGATTTTTTGCCACTTTTTTTTTCGATCTATGACTTTAGTACGTCGAGTTTTCTCTCGTTTACTACTTCGAAATTTCAAACAGAATGTCATTAAAAACAAATTGCATAGATTATACCAATACCTACTCACTGACAACTTTGCCGGGATCCACGCCGATTTCTCGCGGACGGAGCACTATGAAGCGATGCAGGTGTCAGTCAAACTCATCTGACAGTCTATAGTGAAAAGTTGCTCCTAAGCCTGCTGTCCAATAATATTTCAAACGACACTGATCTCAACGGTGTTATATAGCAGTCACCGACCTGCTCTTCGATGCTTTTAAGATGAAGCCATCAAGAAGTTAAGAATATCGATTTCTCCTCCGGAAAGCGATTCCGTCGCTGTCACTTTATAGCTCCTCTTAAATATTTATTAGCTCATTGACACGTTTCTGCATTGATTGTTCAAAAGTGTCAAATTTAAATTCATCAGCCCGAGAGTGCTGTATTAATTGATTGGTCAAAAAGAATGGAATTGCTTACGACGAAGTTTATATAAAAAAACCGGATTGAGTTATCGGTTTTTGTGTGCAGTTTTATGACAAATGTAGGGAGAAAGTATAGCGACGGACGAAATTATCACCTTTCTAAATGATTAAAAAAAATCTTACTAGGCACGCATAAACATCTAAGGAGATCTTCGTTTGCGATTCCAAAGAAGTTCAAAACTCGGACCGTATCGATGGCTCTAATTTAAAAAGTTCTAAATTTTATTAGAAAAAAAATAAAAAATATTTTTTGTAATAGTTCTTGGATTTCACTCGGGGATAGATTTTGTAAACCTAAATTGAATACTCATTGAGGATTTCGATGCAAATCAATTGGACCTTATGAAGTAAGAAAGTGGTCTCATGAACCACATAGTCTGCAAAGCAAAATGTTGGGGACAATTACAGTGCACATAATAATTGAGGAGTTCTTTAGAAACACCCTGTATACATATTGTGCTCGGGGAGAGGACAGGGTCGTCTTGAAAAGAAGTACATTTTTTTAGAGTGTTTGTTGTGTGTGGTAAGGATTGATATGTTTTACCAGACATCGCAGTAGCGCAACGAGAGTTACTTCATCTCTCTCTTTTCTCCATTAAGAAACGTATGTTAGACAAGGATGGACAAGGGGATAAAACCCCCTCTTTCTGTCCTTGTCCTACTTATACATTCAAATGGGAAATGAGAGAGATTGAAGAGATCCTGCGGTTGCGCCAGTGCCAGACAGTTGTGTGTTATAGCTGTGGCGGATCCACGGGGGCAAATGTCGGATTTTTCCAACAGAAAATAATAGCCCGAAACTGCTTCCATCAACGCTTCAAATCTCAAAATTTCAAAGGCATTCCCCCCCCCCCCAGAAAAATTTTCTAGATCCTAACCTAACATCTATTGCGCACAAAAGTTTCTTAATTCGACCCTTTAAATACTACAACTACGTCAGTGGCGAGGCGTGCAATTTGGCAACGTTCCTTTTCACCATTTAAACACATTAGAAAAGGTCGAAATGCCTGGTCATCGCCGAAGACTGGAGCGTTCAACTTTTTTTGTGAATTCAAATGGAGAAAATACATTGTTGCCAAATTTCACGCTTCGCCACTGACCTACGTATACTTACTCGTTTCTATGGCTCGGTCTTATTCACACAATTTTAGTTTTTCTTTTCTATTTTCAATCGTGTCAACTCCAAATTATTGACATTTGAAAGAATAATATTCCTTGCGAACGCCTTCAATCAGTTGGGGATGCAAAATCAGCACTGCGGCGTGGGAATATTTAATTGCTCTCTTAATTTGAGGAATAAGCATTATTGATATGTTTTCGTAACCCAACCCCTTTTTGTTCCAAAAAAGGGGAAAAACCCTTTGTTGAATCAACAAAGTAACCGATGTACCAAATCAATGCTCATTCCCTCAAATTAAGTGGGTAGTTAAATATTCCTTCCCGCAGTGCTGATTTTGCTACAAAAATGATTGAAGGCGCTTTACTAATATTTTTTTTTCAAATGTTAAAAATGTTTTATTATTTAATTTTTTAAAACCCCCTTAGATTATGTTCTCAAATTAAAGTTTAAAAACCGCCTCCCCGATACAAATGTTTGTTTTTATGGGAGAGTCAGATGAATACAAAAAGTATCGTCCGTTAAACATCGGTGCTCGAGTCCCATTTGCCCACTATCTACGGTATCGACGGTTTTTTTTTTTTTTTTTTTTTTTTTTTTTTTTTTTTTTTTTTTTTTTTTTTTTTTTACAAAATTTTTATATTTTTTTTAAAGATTTTTATAAGAGTCCGACTGTGACTTTCCTCTTCTTATATATTTATATCAGGAGAAGATTCTCTCGATGTGGGGGGCCGCAGCATTCGGGGAAAGGTGGATGCGATGCGATCACCTACATACATATCCACCGATCGATCACTATCGATTGATCGAAAACAGGCCTCAAGATGCCTACATCGCGGTGACATTTGACTCGAGCGAAAGTAAGAAGAAGCAGAAGAAATAGAAAAAAGGGGGGGGGAGAAGTTGTCGCGCTTGCGGACAATGAATTGTATTTTTCTGAGCAGATCCTTCGATTCCCGAAAGGTAATTTGGGATTATTCGAGCCTTTATCCTGTCATTTGGGGGATCTTTTACACCTTTGGCCTGAATAAATATATATATATAAAAACAATCAATTATATTTTTGGTTTTGTTAGGGGGGTAAAAATTGGTGCATCGTGCATCCCACCCGCGCGTCAGCAAACTATCTCTTTATTACCGGCAAAAAAACCACCCCCTATTTTGCCCACAGATTCTTTTCCAGTGTGAATGCGTGCCCTCCCAAAGTTTTGTTTTCATTATATACGTAAAAAAAAAAACCCCTCCACCCTTGGACTCCTTTAAAAAGGAAACCATCATTAGCGTCTTTTACATGGGTTTCTCTCTTTTTAGTAATGGAGGCGGTGTTTTTGGGAAAAAAAGGCTCATCATACTACAGGTGCGCTCTTCGATGGAAATGTTTATTAAGAAAAATTTTGAGATTCCAATGGCAAGAGCGCACATTATTTTTTAGGACCCATTTTCTACTGCTACCACCGCACTATGGTCCGAGATCGTGAAAAAGTGCGGCGAAAAATCAAAAATAAATTCCTCATCATAGTTCATCATTTATAAACTTCCAAGACCGATTATTACAAGAGAGTACACTTTCAACAAATCTTTAAAATTTTGAAGTGTCACTGAAAAGTTTTAAATTAATCCTATAAGGTAAAAACGATGATTTTTGATAACTTTTTTCAATGATTTGGGGCCCAAATTTTTTCTGATATTAGACCATAGTGCGTCGTTCCATGGATACCCGGGGTTTTTTCCAATGACAGAGGCGGAGCGAAGAGTGATTTGTTTTCGGGACTATCGAAAATTTGCGGTCCTCGATGATCGGTGCACAGAGGTTAAGAAATTACCGTTTTCGGTGACAAAACATCAGTGATTTTAAAATGAATCTTCAGCATTAGCGGTCCGTAATGGCCCCCATTTTTTTGGAAAAAAGCTAAAAAAAGGGAGAAACAGACGGTCGTCCCACCTTAACTCCTGCCTTTTTTAAAATGGAGAAGGATTAAAAAAAAAGTGGAGAAAAAAAAAAAATTAAAAAAAAAAGGGTTCCACATTTTTTCAAGCCCCCCTTTTTTTAACTCTTGGGTTAAAACCACCACTGGGACCGCCACTGATTTTCAGTGTTTAGTGTAATGTGTGCCCTACTGTGCCATCATTCGATTTTTTTTTAACTTACTGGCCAAAACAGTATGACTTCAGGTACTACATAATCAGGTTACAAATACCAGAGTTCTCCTCAAAAATGCAATAATTTCTGTTCGAAACTTTTATTAAAATTCTGGTATTTTTACGGAGAGCTTTTTTCTCACTTTATTGTATGCTAAGCACTTGAAAACCAAAAGTTTCAAAAATTTAAACAAAAATTTACTCAGAAATGAACGAAATAACTATTGGTGTCGATGGTCTTTTTTGCGATCGTGAGAAGTGAGCGGTTTTAGTGCGGTGACCCCCACCGCGCACTACTGTTGATCGGCTGCTTTGGACATCCCGAAAAATCTATACTTTTCCTGGAGGTGAGGACACTTTTTTCCACTGATTCCAGTCTCTCTATCTCTCTACCGCTTTCTTTTCTCTCTTTCTCTCTCTGCAATAAAAATACCGCTGATTCTTCGACGAAACGCTCTGCAGGCGGCTTGAAGAAATCGGTTTTTTCACAAAAGCTCAGAGGACCTTTATACCTCGTCTCCGTGACTCAAAACACAGGCTGTTCATCTCTCTATCTCTCCTCCTCCCATTTGAACACGTGTTTAAAAAAGGATATCAGAGCGGGGCCTCACATGACTTTCGCTCCTTTCTCCGTCATTTTCCAAAGCACTAGTTCAAATGGGAGGAGAGAGAGAAAGACATAAATTTTGGATCCACCTGCCTTAAAACCAGACCCCAAATGGGATTTGGAGCAAAAAAAAAAAAAAGTCGGCATCTCTTGACCGTCATTTCGAATATTGTCTAATTGTCTCTAGTGTGTGTTCGAGTGACTTTGTCAACATGTTTCAGTGAATAATAGACCACCCTGTATGTTTCTGTGGAACCAAGAACGTACTGTAAAAAATTTTGGAAAACACTACAGAAGACTAAAAAACTATGAACAGTTTTGATTCAAATTGTTAATGGTTTATTTGGCTCAACATTACGTATCGATTCTGACTATAATATAGCTTGACAGATTCGGAGTACGTAGAAATGGGGGGTTGATTTTAAAAGGTAAGCAATCAAACGGATGCCGAAAAAAAGTACCGCAACAATTGATATTACAGCATGAAAGACCTGACTGAAAAATGCGCTAGTCCACAAAAACCACTCTTGATCACACGATACGAGTAGCCTTTAAAAGCTGGCTCAGCACCGCGAGTTGAAATATGGCGCGGTTCTACTGGAGGCTCATAAAATGCTATGCAACGATGTATCCTCCAAATAAACTTTTGGAAAATAATCGATTCTCAGTGGGTTCATATCGATGCTTTTACATATGTTTAACCCTTTCATACCTGGTGTACATTTCAAGGTACATCTGAATAACATAGAATCTTATGGAGAAAATGAAAATATGATACGAATATAATTTTATATGAGAAAATTGCGCCCAGATCAGCTATGATGGCTAAAATACCGTTCCTGAACAAAAAGTATTTTCAGGTTTGAAAAGGTTAAATGAATTGTAAGCGATGAATCGATCTTTTGCAGTTTTACACGAGTGTATATACTGTATATCTAAAATAATTATATTTGTGGGGGGGGGGGTAAGAGGGCAATTTTTTCTTTCAGAATCTCAGCTCGCCAAGAAGTTTCATTTTCTTCAGGGGAGAAAAATGGACCCAAATACATACTATTCCCATAACTATTCCCCTATAGTCCTTTTTAATCTGTATTTTAATTAAATTAAATTAGACTGGACTAAAATCTTCTAATAAGCTACCTAGAAGCGTTGGCTTTTACTTGAAAACATGGATGTTGAGCTACCACACTATGCTCATGTTTTTAAAAGATCTTCTATTAAGTTTACGGACAGAAAATAATCAGGGACCGATGTATAAAGAGTTTAAAGACAAGAAACAATCTTATATTATATTTGTAAGAATAAAGCTAAGTTCCCGGAGAACCGTTGCACCGTTCGGGAGGGCCTGGTACCGTTCGATCGGGATCGGCTCCAATGCTTCGGGAAAATTATAAGTTTTTCCTTACGGGCCCCGCGTCCCTTTTTAAAATGCTAAAACTTTTCTCTCAAAAAGTTGTGCGAGTGCGAAAAGGATGCGAATCAGTTCTTTTTGCAAGGGTGAGAGAGAGAAGCGAGATTTTGAAGTCCTTTTTTAAATGCATACGTGCGGAAGAGCATACGATTATGTACGCGTGTGAGCGAGAAACGTGATGCTCTGACAATTTTTTTTTAATTCGATCGCACGATTTGACGTTACCATGGCGATGTTCATCATATGTTTTACTCGCGGGAGGAACCGTTCGGGTAGACGCATTTTAATAGCGACTTAATGCTTTCGATGTACAGCTTCGACTTTTTATCCATGTATTTTCGTAGATATACTCAATATGACAGTTTCACAGTGCTGCTAGCTGTGTCGAGAAATATACAGTCACTTCAGACTTAATAAAAAATTTGTATCTTTTATGTTAAAAATACGACAGCACTGTACACTGTACAGTCTTCGATTGATGATGGCTTGACGCGGTTGCCGTATCGCTTCGTGATGTATAGAGCTTCGATATTTATCATATGTTTTTATACGCAAATTTACAGAATAGTACAATCAACGAGTGATGACTTGATGAGATCGGTGCATTGATTCGATACCTCGATATAACCCTGCAAATTTGAGCTAGGTTTCGAGAATTTATAAAGAAACTAAATGATTAGGGACAATAGGGTTAATATTGATAAGTTAAGACGGTGGTTATATTTTTCTTATTAATAACTAGCAGGCTGCCCGGCTTCGCTCGGCTCCAACCGCATAGAGGTGGATCTGTCAACCTTATGCCACAGCCCTTTATTTTGTTGAAGAAGGTATCATTTTTTTTAACAATGACAATCAATACAATTTTCAGGGACCAAATAATGTTCGGTCCCGAGCGTAACTTGCGTCAGCTCTCTGATTGGTCAAAACCGCACGCAAGATGCACGCAATTCAATGCTCGGGACCGAACATTATGTGGTCCCTGAACGTTAAGAGTCGAATGTTTTCCGCAACTTTAAAGAAGAATCTGTTTAGTGAATCAACACCAACCAAGTTAGCGATCTATGATAACTTCCGAGACATTTAAACGCTTTATTTTTGTAGGAATCGTAGTATCATCTTAAGGCGTAGGCGTGAATATTTCATTGTGATTGGTCGTTAGGTTACAGTCTCCATAAGAGCTAATGTGACATTGGTTCATACCCCCGCGCGGGGAAGTCCCATCAGCCCATGCTATGACTGGCTCCACTTTTCCCCGTGCAAAGAGATAGCAGAGGCGTTCGAAACAGACATTTTAAGTTCTCTGTGGACACCGAGTACGGGTCATCCTGTCGAACGATGCGCGCGCGCATTAGAACTCAAAAGCAACACAACTGACTACCACACTCACAATCAGTCGCACAAAAAGCTTTTTCAGTCACGCTGCACAAAAACTGCATTTATTCTTCTGTGTCCCGCTTAGCGTCTCGCTGGGCAACAGCTCAAATTTTGCTGCATGTGATTTTAGTTGAAGGAGGGGTATGAGCGCACCCAGGATTTCAGTATGGGGGGCATGCTGTCATTTCATATGGAGGGTCTGGGGGCACCCCCGGCTGATGGGGGGTCCAGGAGTCCTCCTCCAGAAAATTTTGAAAATTTAGACTTCGAGAAAAATGAGATTTTCCGCGACTGTGCTGAAAAAATTACAGAAATATCTTAATCTCCAATCATGCTGATAGAAAGACGGAGTCTTCAGGAAATCTGGATATCAGAGAAAGATAGAGCGAAATTAACAATTGCGGATATTTCTGTCGGGAAAGATGTGTTCCTCCAAGGAAAACGATATTATGAAAAATCATGACATTGATAAACTTTTTTTAAACTCATTTCCTTTCCTTTATTTTTTTCTCTCTTCCTCTCTTCCTCATTTTTTCCTTGCCTTTCCTCATTTTGTTTTGTTCTTGCTATATGGGGAAAGGGGGGCTCCGGCCCCTCTGGGTGTGCCCATGAGGAGGGGGAGGAAATGAGAGAGAGAGTTCAAGCCGACAGGAGTGAGAGAGAAGATAGAGAAAAAGTTAAAGTGATAGAAAAATAGAAGAAGGTCATGGATTGAGAGTGGTTGAAGAGATATAAAGATGGTAAGGGGGGGGGGGGGTGCAGAGGAGTTTTGCCAACGCGTGGGCGAAATTTGAAAACCGATGATCACGGAGGGTGGAAGAAGGGTGAGGGTGGTGGGAGAGTTGAGGGTGGTGGAGAGAGTTGAGGGTAGAGGAGGGTTAAAGAGGAAAGAGAAGGGCCTATTCCAATTTGTAGTCTTAAATTTTGATTGTACCAATTAAAATTGCACCCAAGTCTAATTTTTGTTTATGCTAACCACGGACTGTTGGTTTTTTCTGGGCTGAATGTATCTCTAATGCTCTACTCTAAGCATCTGAATGCATCATGGGGGATTAATCATGAGAACTTTGAAGGAGTCCATTGAGAGGACAACAATGAGATTCAGCATCTCTTTGGAATAGTTAGGTAAACTATATCAGAGAAGCGAACGACCCTCACCTCCGAAAAAATGAGCTCCTAAAACACATGAAAGAAGGGAGGGGCGTCAATTAATAGAGCCGCGTATCGAATTGCTTGGACTGAGTTGGACCATATCGGTTGTTAGTGTCAGTTGTATCCAAAGACATTACAGAGGAAACTAACCTCTCTGCTATCTCATATCATGGGAGAAAAGTGAAGCCGGTCAGCGGTCATGGCACGGGCTGATGGGCACGACACTTCCCCGGTTAGTTGCAAATCACGTATGTTGCACAGTATGGAATATACATTTTAATCGAAAATTGGGACCAATTTAAGGAGCGTCGGTTCTTGAAAAATCGAAGTTAACGATCGGTCGGTTATTGTTTACTTTAGCGTCCATAACCTCTTTGCCGTACTTTCTATCGTAATATCTCGCGGATACATTCACCGAAACTTTCGTTTACGTTCGTCGCAATTTTAACTTTGACATGAACTGAATATCATATCTTAGTACTTTTAAAACTTAAAGTAATTAGCATTCTTTTGAACCAGTTTTACGTCTCGGCTCCATAAGCCGCAATATTATTTAGGTTCATACCCCCGAGCGGGGAAGCCCAGCCCATGAAAGTAAGCGGCTTCAATTCTCGCCGCTAGGGGCCAGTCTTCTTCTACAGGGTGTGTACAAAAAAAGGAGCCAGGCTGCATACGTCAGAAATATCAGGAAAAAATTAGGGGCTGAAAATTGGCAACCGTGTACATTTTAGTTGAATTGTGTATTTTTATTTGGAAACTACTTGCTTTGTAGAGTATTTTAAATTCGTAGTTTTTTTTTACTCGGACCTGTTTTGGAGGAGTTATGATTTTTTGAAAATTGGCCGTAAGCGTTTTTGAGGTTCGATATTTCGAAGACAAAAATCGATAATGACTTAAGGAATTTTGCGCTCTTCCCAAATCTGCAATAAAAAATATATTACAGCCCAATTTATGGGGTTGGCGCCCCCGTTGCCCCCCCCCCCCTGGAAGACGCCGAATATAAAAACCCTCCTAAAAATGTCCCTCTTTAAATAAGCAAACACGTGGTTGAGCTTTTTTCAAAATACGAAGACGTTCGCGAGTTGTTCGACTTTTACGCCTTAACGACATATTGTGTACGGCTGTTATGAACGTAGAGCCAGGTTTTCTCATCATAAGATACCTCTTTCTCACCCCTCCCGCTAGATCTTCCATGTATTTTGACCCGCTGATTTCAAATTCGGCCTTGGTTTTTACTCAAAACTCATACTTTTTCCAGAACATCGAATTTTTTGCTAAGAAGGCGTAATTTCGAATTTACGTAAAATATAGGATAGTTTCATGAAAACTGATAGCATTTTTGAAATCAGCATCTTAAAATACATGAGATAGCGATGGTGAGGTGAAATGGTAGGCGTAGAATTATTCTAAAACACTAAAAATGAGTAAAATTAACACTGATGGATGGTGAATGTCGCGGACACATTATGTCGTTTTAGATGCTTACTTGAGTTATTCAGCCTGGATTCTCTTTTGTTCACCCTGTATAATGTCTTTGGTCGACTTTCGTTTGTGGCCCGCGATACAATATCCAACATAACGAAGATTCGGAGCGTAGACAAATAGTGCCCGAAAATCAAATCGTCTCTCACATAGTCCACGTAGAAATACCAGAGGATCAGACAACACGGCGACGGTTGCCATTCTTCTCCGGTAACCTCACCGAACAAACAATATTCATCGACACAGGAGGCAGATCCGACACGACCCGGCAACGCGGTTTCATCCGAGGCGAACTCGTCGTAGCGTTGCCACGGGCGACGATTAACGTTACCCCGAGACTCGAGCTCTCCACAGTCATTCCGGTCCTCATTTCGCGCCCCCCGGAGGGTCCATCCTCCCGATAGAGACCCCCACCCTAAGTGTGGGCCTACCCGCCGCGCGATCACACGCGCAATCCCGGGCCCGCGGGCCCACCCTGCGGTCAGAAAATTGGAAAAACCGCAAACCGAAAAACGCCCCTCCCGGGTTCCCCAGGGCGATTCCTCGAAAACGAAAAGATGACCCACCCATTTCAGATCCTCGGCGATCACGCGGAAGGGGCGGCGAGGTCCTAGGACGCTAGGCCTCGCCCCTGACCCTGTCCACAAAATTTTCGGTCCGAAGCCACTTTTCCGGTCGCCCCTCCCTCCCCGGCGCCAGAACGGACCGAGAGACCACTCAGAAAACGCGGGACGACGGGGCGGATCGAAGGGACCGAGTGCGGAACCGACAGGCCGAACGGGGCGGCGACCAGCGCGGAAAAACGGTTTTCGGAAAACCGCCCCTCCCGAGAACGGGGGGGCCGCAAGAGGGTCGGTCTCGGGGGCAGAGGGAGCGCGACGGAGCGGCGGACACGTGGGTCGGGCGAAGGACCGCGGAACCAACGGATAGCGGGAACGGGGCCGAAGAACGGGAGCGCCGGGGGACCGAACGACAACTTTATTATATAGAAGATAAACGTGTCAAATATTACGGAGTTAAGTAATTTTTTTCGCTTCCTTTTGTAAATGCGTTTTTCCTTTAAGGTGGCAAGTGATAATCACTTAGTGATTCATCAAGAATATACTTACACGAACAGAATATGTTGCATATTTTTCATTTTTAAGTTTGGGACTTGAGTTGTTTTCGTTTTAGTTCGCGTTTTGGCAAGGTTATAATGTTTTTAAGGTCTGTTTTTTTTCCGATTTAAACAAAAAAAAAAAAAAAAAAAACAAGTTTCGATAGATCTCTTGAGCCTTGAGTATGTAGTTTTTTATGGTTCATTTGATTAATACCTGTTATTTTTTATCTGTGCAGTAATATTAGTGGGCCAGTACGACGTTATTTCGAAATAGACGGTTTCTTTTAGTGATGACTTGGTGATGACGTCATCCGGTGATGAGCGTTCCAAACAAAGACAAACTGTCTTTCTTGCTCTCACGTAACCCCCATGTTGTACTGCTATACTATAGTTTAACCCTTAGATGTCCGAGCTGGGTCCAATGGACCCGTCGTATGCTAAAATCGGCTGCCAGCACTGTTCACTGGTCATACAAACTTGAGCTTCATGAAATGCTCTAAAACTAGGAAGCTAAAAAACTGAGTAAAATGAAGAAAAAGGACCGAAACTGCTAAAACCTATGTATTTTAAATACGGGTCCATTGGACCCGGCCTGGGCGTTTTCGTATAAAAAAAGACACGGACATCTAAGGGTTAAAAAAAAATGTATTTAGAGACATCTTTTGTGAAATATTTTTTGGCAGAAATGCATTCCTCAATTTTAATGCGATTTTGCTATTAAAATGCCGTAATACGAGGCTCTGTGTATACGAATCAGGACACTAGAAAGCAGTGGCGGCTCGCCAGGTGAGGCAAGTGAGGCGACAGGGATCCATCACCTCACATTTTTTGAAGTTTGAGAAAGAAAAAAAAATAAAAAAAAACATACAAAGGTTTAAATAATTATTATTCCATCGTCCTTTCTTTCAATAGTCCAAAAAGTATGAATGGAACATAAAATTATCAAAAAAGTTTATGTGAAGAGGATTTCAAAAAAAATCCTGTACACCTCTCATTTTCGTCGCCTCACCTCCACGAGCCGCCAGTGCTACAGAAAGAGGTGGGTATACACGGGATTGGAGGTCGCACGGGAGAGTGGGTGAGATAGAGTTTGAAACGCTATGCGAGTTTTGTCACAACCGATTGCGACCGATGAGTGCATTTATTGATGTAATTTTTGCCTAACCGTTTACTTCACACTAAAACTCTATGGTGAACTTGAGATGCCCTTTAGATGCTGAAACTGGGCCCAAATAGACCCGTCGCGTCGCACGCTAAAATCGGCTGCCAGCAGTTGTTCACTGGTCATACTAACTTTAGCTTAGTGAAGTGGTCTGGAACAACTCTAAAAAGTAGGAATTTCATCATTTGGGGGGGGGGGGAGGCGACCATTTAAAAGCGCCAATTCCCAAAAAAGATAACCCAAAAAGCTCTAAAACGTACACCAAATGTGCCAAGGAATTTTGAAAAAGTAACCAAAAAACGGCAATTTGCTGCGAAATCGATAGTCAAAAAAGCGCTGAAAGAATGACCCCAAATAATAGGGGGTGTATATAATGTGTATATGACCCCACGTCCAATAAGCTTAAAAAATTAAAATCTTAGATGAAGGTTGCTTGAATTTTAGAGCCAACCTATTTCAAAAAATTATTGTCGTTAATAAAGGGCTGTTTGAAGAAGGCATACTTTTCCCGCGCTAAGTTTCTCTTCCACTCTTCCATAGATTTTTGATTTACTGAAACGCAATGTCTTATACTCTTACATGTCAGTTCAACGAAAGGTTATTGTAGGTGTGCGATCTCGGTCATGCGTATTTGTTCGCTTATCCCGAACTTCTCATTTTATTGTGAATGCATCAGGTTTCTCACTCTCGCGCTGTCTCTTCTCTCCTTTCCTTCTTTTCTCTGTACAGTTCTAAATCGTGTAATCCACATGCGCTAATATGACGCATTCTAATGCGCCATTCTAGGGGTTTCGGCGTCTCCATGAGCGTCAAAAAAAATTGGCGGTTTTGGATCGGGCCCTCTTGAGAACGACTACCCCTAAAATGTTTAGTTTCATGAAAGGGGGGTGGCGGCGGGGGTTATGCTATTTATGCCCTTCCAAATGATGACTCCTGTTTTCTAAACCTTTAGTGTACATGAGAAAATACCACTGTAGTGTAGTATTTCAGGAATAATAGAGTAAGTTTTTAGATTTCGTTCTTCGGAGCAAGATTAGATAGGCGAATAGCAAACGGAGTTAGGGAGTGGATGATATCGAGTCAAAGTCTAGCTTGAATAAAAAAAAATCACGCGAAACGAAATGATGCTTGGCCGCGAAGCGGCCCCCGGGCCACTAGTTTAGTATATAAATGCTATGAAAAAAGATAAAGATTAAAGAGACTAATCAGCTGTGGCTGTGTTGCCTGTTTACAGAAACCCAATTTTATCATAACATCCATCTTCCTTGGTAAAGGAGTGGTTCTGAAAAATGCTCAAAGCTCCCACCGTTTTCCTAACATAATTTTATACGGAAAATTCATGATTCCATACATTTCTTACACAGAAAAAAATTTGCAACAGACTCATTGGAATAAAGTATTATAAAAACACAGTAATATCTCCCGAATGTTTAAATTTTGAACGTTGCTAAAATTTCAGTCAACCCCAAACCAAAGTAAGAAACCAAAGTATCGTGGTCTCTGCCCCACCCCACCCCACCCCACCCCCTCTTTATCATCCAAAAAACCCCCAAACCCCTTTCCCCCAATCCGCACCTGTTCGCCTTCGAACTCCAGCGTCTCCAGCCGTGGTCACAACGACCTCAAGTTCGTTTCCTCTGCATTGCGTGGCTCATTTTGCATGTCACTTGACCATTAAAGGGCTTTTCGCCTTTGTTTGCATCAATTTCACGTGACTCCTACCACCAGCGGGTCCTAGATATTGTCCTTCCCTCTCTTTTTCCACTAGAAACGCTCGTGGTAGAAAAGGATAGAAGAAGAGGTGAAAATCACGTGACTGTCCCTGATCTATCTTTCTCTTACACACGCATTCTAATAGTAAAAGAGAGAGAAGGATAAATTCCTGGATTCGTCGGTGACTTTCTACAGTTGTCGATGTTTCGAGAAGCCTCACAGTCGCAGTCGCAAATCGAGCCGATAGGAGGGCAAAGTTGCCTTACAGATGGACACGAAGATCAGATTTATCCGTATCACACGCT
This sequence comes from Trialeurodes vaporariorum, assembly GCA_011764245.1. Lineage (NCBI taxonomy): Eukaryota > Metazoa > Arthropoda > Insecta > Hemiptera > Aleyrodidae > Trialeurodes > Trialeurodes vaporariorum. Next base: position 35,707,729 of record VMOF01000320.1, on the reverse strand, counting down.
CACTACACAACACACATCACACTCACACTCACAGTGTACAGTATATGTATAATATACATGCACAAGAACCAAAGTCAAAAGAGAGGAAATAGACACGGAAAAGGTGTACCGGGTACATTTTATTCATTTCATACAGTCATAACATGTAACTGGTGCGGGTGACACCTTCTTTATTTCTCCCTCACCTTTCACCCATGTTGTCGATTTTATTTATTTGAAAGGCATCATTGCAGATATCAGCTCAATGAGTAATATCAGTTTCTTAGATATACAAATTTAGACCCTTGAAACTGTCCCATTTTATTGAGTGGTACTGCAATAAATGAATGTGTAGGAGGTATAGACTAACTTTTTAACGGAAACGCGAATTTTTTTTCTGTGGTTATCCATAACAGCGTGGTTTGAGGGTTCCATCGAAACGGGACGGAACAAGCCACCCGCAAAAATGGACCAAAAACGGAAGGTTATACGGAAATTTTTTCGGGGGAACAACTTGCGTAAAACGGTCAAATTAGAATAATCTTTTTAAGTAAACGGAACTTTATATAAGGAGGTTTTACTGCGGTTGAACGGAACTTTTCCGGTGGAGCCGCAAAATAAGAATACCGATGTATTTGAAAGGTTATTTCGAAGTTTTTTTTCCGTTTTTTTTTCGGCCCAACCGAAAAAGTTCCGATTATTAACCGCAGGAAAACCTTTCGTAAAAGTTCCTTTTATATACGTAAAAAAGATTATTCCAATTTGATCGATGTACGCAAAATCTTCCCCAAGAAAAACTTGCTTAAAACTTTACGTTCTCGGTCCATTTTTGCTACTTTGGGTAAAAGCACTCTTATTTTTAATTGATTGGCCCTCCAACCGTAGGGATCATGACCTTCGCTTGAGAGCTCCGTGATACTTGGTGGATGATTTTAGTATTAACCAAATACCAACGGCCCAACGGTAGTAAACTCTGCTACATACATCTGATTAACCTCACTACACGATCGGATGAATGTGACCTAATCTTTGGAAAGTTTGACCAAACGTCTCGTATAGAGTTTACTCAACCTCTTGGTTAGGGCCTAAATTAACCGCACAAATATACAAGGTGACTACAAAAAAATGACCCATCCAGAATTACTCAAAATAAGAAATAAAAGTTTTTGTGGCAAACAAGAGTGAATAAACTATGACCAATCTATTTTACTGTAAACTAGTTACAATTTATCACTTTTGGGTGGAAATTAAAGATCTTTAGGCTATTAGGTTAAAAATGAAAGAATGTTTAAAAATATGGGCCTGACTGTTTGGCTGGGTATTTTTGTATGGTCACCCTGTATGTTGAATTTCTTCAATCATATTTTTCGGTTTCGGTTCGGCCCTCCTTTCAACAACTTTCCATCAAATATTTCTCGACATTATTCGAGCATTTATAAACATGATCATAGGTATTCCATGGTCTATATATAGTTTCATTGAAAAAAATGTTTGTTAAATATTTTCTTTCCTGCCAGTTTATTTTTCTTCTTTAATTTTTGGCAAACCTTAATGTCATATATAATTCAAACCAGTGGATCAACGAATTATTCATTTTGTCACACGTTGAGACTGATCTTACACAATAAATTTAGAATAATTACACTAATAACAGTCCGGTCCAAAATAGCACAGTCCAATTAAAAAAAAAAAAAAAAAAAAAAAAAAACGCACAAAAGCATCCGAAGTTCAAGCACAAACCGCGCTACACACATTGTTGAATAATATATAGCGTGAAAAATTGAAAAACTTAGAGCATCGAGCTCATTCCGTAATACCTGAATTTTTAATTTATTTATTTCTCCGGAGAAGGGAGAGAGTGGGAGTCACCCCCTCCCCCTTCCCACCCCTTTTTTACCTTGCACGGACGTAGACGCATGGTCAAAGAGCGGGAACCCTTTGTTTCATTGTTTATAATTATCATTTTTGAAATATCAAGCTCGAGATTTATACTTGTACATAGAAAAGAAATTGAAATTATACGAGGAATTCGTAAAATGTCAGGGATTGCTCGTCGCGTTCGCGTTGGGCTCAGAGATGTAGGAATGTGACTGTATAACGATGCATAGCCGTAGCCAGGAATTTGTCTTTCTCTCTTTTTGCCCTTTTAAACGCATGTGTTAGAAAAGGACAGAAACAGGGGCTGAAGTCACGTGACAGCCCCTGTATCCATCCTTTTCTAACACATACAGTCAAACGAGCGAAGAGAGAAAGAAAGATAATATCCTGGCCACGCTCGTTTGTATTATGTGTTGGTATTAAAATGTTACGCGCTTTGTGCGGAAAAGCCTAGGTTTACACTAAGTACCGTCATCCTGCAATACAACTCCAAAGATTATTGTAGAGACAGAAAGCACGACATGAGTTTTCTACTGTGGGCTCGTATAATCTGAAACAAAAGATCTACCTTGTGAGTAAGGCAGGTCTGCATACTCCAATTCAGTCTTCATAGCACCTTTACCCATTCGAGCATGACGGCTGATGGCAGTTATGTCGCGTGCAATTTCGCAACAATGTATTCTATCCATTTAAACTCATGTAAAAGATCGAATTCAGGGGGTGTACAGTGCACAAGGAAAATTAGATATATTTAATGAGTTTAAATGTATCAGTTGCATTGTTGCCAGATGATACGCGACGCCACTATGGCTGATGGGGTAGGATGACCGTCTATCCGTGGTGGCTCGTGCAATTTGGAAAAATGTTTTTTCCCTTTTAAAACCCTAAAAAAAAGTATCGAGCCCTTGAGAAGTTTACTGAAACCGCCTGGAGGTCGATTATTTTACATGGTTTAAATGGTGAGAACCTAATGCTGCCACCACAGTGCGCACAGGAGCTACTGATAAAAACTCTCTAAATCATAGTTCATTTTATCGGGGTAATGTTATGCCCGTGTGCGTTCTACCGAACGCTCAGATGATGTAAAATTGCAAGCAGTATCTCTAGGCATCAAATTAAACGAATAAAATTTTACATATTTAATTGTAAAAAAATGCACGGGGGGAAAAAAAAGACGGCTAGAATTACCATCTGATATCTAATTTTTTCGCCTGCAAGCAAGTATAGAAAATTTTTATCATAGTATGGTAAATGCAACGTACCTTGTGGTACATCAAAGTAACATGTCGGTATACACTGAAAACAAAAGTGCTGAATTTAACTCTTTTTATTTAAAAATGAGTAAATTTCAGCCCTTTTTTCCGTGTATATTACCATAATATAGTGAAATCCACCATACTTGCTAGTAGAAGAGACTCCAAAATCAGCTATGTTTTTGGTAAATTCTACCAGTCTTAACTTTCCGCGTGTTGCTATGGAAACTTCTGGTTTTGAAACTAAACGATTAATTTCACAATATAGATAACAATCATGATCAGCATGACCAAAAAGCTCTTTACTGGTGCATAACATCAGATTTAATTTTAAATTATGTATTTTTTTTAAAAAGAAGTTTCGAAAATGTAACGTTACCAGACTTGGCAACTTCCCCCTCCACCCTTTGTCCGGATCGATTGGAGGAAATGACGCTGCAATTTTGCGAGCACCCGGAAAACTAATTGACTGCTCATAGGTCTGCAACCACAGTGCCACACTCCCTATTTTTATACAGTATGTTCAATAAGTCCTCTGCCAGAACAACCGATACAAAAATAATAACTCCATAAGGTAGGTGATTCCAAGGTGGCCCCGGGTCTTAAGGTGGCCCACCCCCGTTTATTTCAGTTAATTACACGAATTGATGATAGATGGCGTTAGTGTGAGTAGCAGGATGCTATCGCTTTCCCCACTCCAAAAAACAAGAGCATTGGGCGATTCAGTCGGGGCGGAACAGTGCAACGTCCTTTTCGCAGGTCTTCAGCTAATTTTCACGGAAGTGAACAATCGTAAAAGCTAAGCGCTTAAATTGATTCCACCTTTGACTTTCAATTCATCATAATCATTACGATTTTTGGTGTAACTAGGGTCTAGATTCCGTTTTTTAACGATAAGATAGCATTTGAATACTTATTAATGAAAATTTTAAAAAGGGGGGGTCCACCTTTAGGTGCATCAAAAATATTAGGGGTGGCCACCTTAGGTGCATGTTTTGCGCGATGTCAAAACCCTACTTTTTTTTAAAGGCAAAAAAAACCTCAAAAACAAACAAATTTTAAAAAAATGAAATTAACAAATGATAGCCAACTGTCTGAATAGTAAATTGACATATTTTGTTTTTTTTATCTCTTATGACTTATACGTGCATATTGGCCCCAAACATAGGTATGGCCACCTTTTGGGGCACTTACCTTACACGGAAAAAAAAAAAACCTGTAGAATCTACCATCAGCGCTGATTTTGGGGGTCAGCTATCAAGTAGATGGTAAATGCACGTACATTATGGTAAATTAAGTTAACTTGTACATTTTTCCCTAATTTAGTGAAATTTACCATACTTGATCGCTGACTCCAAAATCAACTATACGCAGATGGTAAATTCTACCAGTTATTTTTTCTGTGTATTCTTCAAAGAGACTTCTGCCAAGGGTTTTGAATGTTTTAGTCTCTGACGTGTAATCTTTGATTGACTTCGCTAATCGACGTCTATGTTTACGTCTGTACACATTCTTTGGGGGAAATGTGAACATTTTTGAAAAGCATGAATGATTAAACTTATCAGCTTCATCGACAAATACTTATTTTATCCGTGGTAAAACACCGCATCCATGCGGCGAGAGTCTACAATTCGCTGACCAATAAGAGAGTATTTGCCCTCTTGTCTTTACTCTCTTCATAAAGGGACTACATTTTATGAATGACGCTTTTTGGTTCACAGTCGTTGATTGGTGGACACAACTCTGGTGAGCTGACAGACATTGTTAATCCATAAGCTCCCGAAAGAAGTATATATCTCGTACGAAACTGCAAATAGGCTAATTCATCCAGTTGCGTCGCGTGCTATCCGGCATAGCTGTATTTCGTCCATTTAAACGCATGAAAAAGGTCGACCCATTGGATGTGCACAGTGCACACTCCCAAATCGATATTTTGCTAGGGTATAAATGGACAAAATCCAGCATTGCCAAATTACATTACTGAATGCATCTACCTGTGTTAATATACCTTGTTGAACGATAAGCGAACGACCGAACGTACACGTTGGTATAAGCATAAAGCACTACAGTAGGTCGATGACTTCCGGAACATCCTGTATGCATCGACTATTTACGTATAGCACACCTATACCAACCTCCTCAGTAATACACAAATACGTATTATGGGCGCATGAGTGAGTCCTGTGTGTCCCTTGTTGGGTCCGATCCACACTTCCACATCCACCGAATGTTGCCATATTTCCCACTGAATTACCAACTATTACAGTAAATCAAGTTGGGAAAAATCGGATAGTGGGGCTCTTGCTAACTGTGATTGAATAGTTAAAGTTTATTCTAGAGTAAAAAGCGGCGAAAATTGTGATGAGCACTTCAAGACATTACAAAGTTCACTCACAAACTCACAAACTGACTTTGGAAGTTAAAGCGTATAATGGCCGAGCTTCGAAGATACTATGAGAGATTCCTATCTAATTTGAGACTTTCCTTTGTGTGTTTCCATAGATAGAGAGAGAAAAAGAGACGACTCGGACAAGAATCTCCTAAGATACCTGCATAGCTCCGCCATATTTGCTCTTAAATGGCAAAACTACGCAGGTACGCAGGTGCTGTGGCGTAAGCAGGATTTTTTTTTGGTAGAGAGGCTTGCACTGATGAGCGTTGGACTGAAAATATTATCCCTCTCTTCCTCTCCACCCTATAAATCGGAGGTTTGGGGTGGGAGGCTATAGCCCTCTTGGCCCCCTGTCCCCGGCGCACGGCACTACGCAGGTGTCACGGGGGATTTCTGTCTAATTTATCACTCGTTCTGTAAAGAAACACATGTACAGAGGCAATTTAAGTCTCAAATTATGGATTATTATGGGACTAGTGGGCATAGCCTACGGTCTCCACACACTCACTTCTAGAAAGCATCGAAACCACAAGCCATGTCCAAAGACACCGAGACCTGTGTTGATCTATTGTGACCAGTATTACTTACATTAACCTCAGCTATCCGTAGGCCTTCTGGTGCAGATACAATTCCCCAGGCCTTCTAAGTTTTAGCCACAAGGCAAGTGCACGTGGTGCACTACATATGCACCTCTATTGAGCGATATTCATATGCCCCCCCCCCCCCATTGGCGAATACAGGGGGTGGCAAAGGGGGCGGTCGCCCCCCGTTCGGCCAAAGAAGTTTGAAAAGAGGGGGAGGAAGGGGGAAAGGAGTAAAAGAATAAAACAGGGATCTCTAAGGGGCAAAAATCTCAAGTTCGCTCCCCCGTTAGGCCAAAAAAGTGCGAAAAGAGTGAGAGGAAGGGGGAAAGCAAGAGTGAAAAAAGAAAAAGGGGGTCACTGAGGGGAAAAAATCCCTAAGTCGCCCCCTCCATTCATGAGGGCTGGATCCGCCACTGCCCCCCCACAACTTTCGACTCTGAAAGCCCCCATAGTGTATGAGGAGAGGTCAATGTGTGTTGAAAATTGAAGGTTATGTTTAAATGATAATAATAATGAAACAAATAAGAACAACAAGAATTGCAGGATAGAACGAATACTTTTATTTTGGTCAAACACGGGTGATATTCGGAACGAAGTTCAAGGCAGACTGAATAGCAGAAGAGGGATGATTTGGAGCGTTGGTCAAGATGATGAACCCCAGCCTCAGCTGTAAGTCGTAAAAATCAGTTCAAGTGTCTTAGGATGCTGTAGGCGTGTGAACAAAATATAGGGGAGACAGTGAGCTCACAAAGTCTGTCTAGTTTTAGGAATACTTAGCTTGACAGCATTTAATATGAAAATCACAATTTCCAACACCCTCTCTTGATTTTTATATTAAAATAAATTACTAAGAAAAATAATTGTTTCTTCACCATATCTGCTGCATTACCTACACCTCAATATGTTCTCACCAAAAACAAAATTAAATCGTTAAACGTGCCTTTATCACACGTTTCTGCTTTTACCAAACAAATATTAGTTCATCGTGCCTTTACCACACGTCAGTGCTTTTACCACACAAAATATGTTTCATCGTGCCTTTAACACACACTTCTGTGCTTATACCACACAGGATAATTCATTTAAATACTTCGTGCCATTACCACACGCTTCTGTGTATTTTTCACACAGGATAATTCATTTAAATACTTCATGCCATTACCACGCGCTTCTGTGTATTTACCACCACACAGGTTAATTCATTTAAATACTTCGTGCCATTACACCACGCTTCTGTGTATTCACCACACACTTATGTGACTTTGTCACAGGACTTTTTATACACTTCGTGTCTTTACCACACGCTTCTGTGACTTTTTCACAAGACTTATACACTTCGTGTCTTTACCACACGCTTCTGTGACTTTATCACAGGATTTATACATTTCGTGCCTTTACCACACGCTTCTGTGACTTTATCACAGGACTTTATATACTCTTCGTGCCTTTACCACACGCTTCTGTGACTTTATCACAGGATTTATACACTTCGTGCCTTTACCACACGCTTCTGTGACTTTATCACAGGATTTATACACGTCGTGCCTTTACCACACGCTTCTGCGACTTTATCACAGGATTTATACACTTCGTGCCTTTACCACACGCTTCTGTGACTTTATCACAGGACTTTATATACTCTTCATGCCTTTACCACACGCTTCTGTGACTTTATCACAGGACTTTATATACTCTTCGTGCCTTTACCACACGCTTCTGTGACTTTATCACAGGATTTATACACTTCGTGCCTTTACCACACGCTTCTGTGACTTTATCACAGGATTTATACACTTCGTGCCTTTACCACACGCTTCTGTGACTTTATCACAGGATTTATACACTTCGTGCCTTTACCACACGCTTCTGTGACTTTATCACAGGATTTATACACTTCGTGCCTTTACCACACGCTTCTGTGACTTTATCACAGGATTTATACATTTCGTGCCTTTACCACACGCTTCTGTGACTTTATCACAGGATTTATACATTTCGTGCCTTTACCACACGCTTCTGTGACTTTATCACAGGACTTTATATACTCTTCGTGCCTTTACCACACGCTTCTGTGACTTTATCACAGGATTTATACACTTCATTTACATCGTGAAATGCATAAACTTTCAATACAGCAATTTGTTTCAAATAAAAATATCATTTGAATCAATGTCTCACACAGTTTTCGTGTTTATTGCCTTTTAAAGGCTTCGTGAGCACATCAGCTATCATTTCATCCGTTGAAAGGTATTTGTAGTTTAGTCTCTTTTCTTGAACCACTGTCCGAATGAAATGATGTCTTATGTCTGCTTCGTTCGACTATAAAAAAAGGTAGGGTTTTCTGCCAATTTTTTGAGCTCCCTGATTATCGTTGAACAAAGTCACATGTAAACGCTCATTGAATAATTCAAAGGAAAGGTTTTGAATAAAACACGCTTCCTTTGTGGCTTCTGTGAGACCCTTATATTCGGCCTCTGTGCTCGATAGGGCCACAGTTCATATTGTTTCCGGCTCTCCCAAGAAACACCAGGCGCACCCCCATAATAGTGAACCAAAAAAAATAAAACCGTGTAATACAAAAAATCACCACCCCAATCAGCGTCTACGTAATCAATCACACCCTTGCTAGTTGCCAGTTTTCTCAAAAGTCAAATTTTTATCCTTAGTACCTTTTAAATACCTTAACACACATTTGACATTTTTCCAATGAGTCTCAGTTGGATATTGGTTAAAATAACTTAGATAACGTACTGCGTACGCTTTATCAGGTCTAGTGCGTATAATTAGGTTTATTCGTCCACCAATGTAATTTTGATACAGTATATCAATTTTTGCGCCATTTTACTTTTTATGGACCCCCTCAACTTGGGTTCGTATTTATAATGGCGTTTTTGGTCGCCTGGCAATTCATCATTTATTTTACGAACAAACTACTGTTCTTGGTTAACTGAAAAGGTTCGTGTCTACTCGTCTCTTTTTATGTGCATGACTAAGCAACGACTGATTATACTTATATTTTTTGATCTTTCGTTCATGCATCAACATTCTTTTAATTTCAACCCTTTTTTAGTTCATATCGTTTCAAAACACCAATGAATCGTCAAAAAATAAATAAGCAAAAATTAAAATTGAATTCTTACTGATACAAAAAAAAAAATTACCCCAACTTAGATTGCTGATGGAAACCCCAATTTTTCATCTCCATTTTATTCCAGGCTTTGGATGCCTGTTCTTTCACCGATGCAATGCCCCTTTTTTTATTAGGAAGCATATACTTAACATTCATTTCTTCTTTTTGAGAAAAAAAAAACACTCTAGCTGTTCCATGTAAACTTCTTCCTCTAAGTTTTCATTAAGGAATGCAGCGTTTACATTAACATGTTCAATATTCAAATCTTCCTCTGCGGCTAGGCCAAAAGAGGAAACGAATTGTAGAATTCTTGACAACTGGTGAAAAAAAAATTGTCTGATAATAATCAATGCCTCTTTTCTGAGTGAAAGCCTGTGGCTTCCATTTTCTCTATAGATCTGTGTCCACCTCACCGTTTTAATCTCTCTTAATTGTGAACAACCATACTTATATGTTTTCTTTTATTGCTGCTTATTTTTCGGTCGGTCAACCAGTTGCCAAGTCTCATCGTCAAGAAAAAAGGCAAAGGAATTCCTCATGCATATCTGCGTGTCTTTTATCTCGGTTTGGTGACGTCTTAGCCTCGTTTAAAGACATTGGTTTCACCCCCTCATTTGCCTTCATTAGATACTCACAGTTCCTGGTTCGGGTACCGCTTGGTTGTCTCTCTCTCTCTTTCTCTGAGGGTACCTGCTCTCACAGGGTTGTCCCTCTCTCTCTTTCTGTCTCGATATTCTCTCTCTCTCTGTCATTCCCAAACTCACCCTCCAAATGCGATGTTTGCTGTTTGTTGGCCGAGGTCAAGGTCTTCTCCGCGCAGTCAGTCAGTCGGCTCTATCGACACCCAACCATCTGTTTTGGTACCTTCTTTTTCTTCCTCTCCATCGTGCGAGGGTGCGTCGGATCTCAAGTGGTCAATGGCTTGAGCCGCTTTGCTTACATCTTCTTGGTCGTCTTTACTATTTGGTTGCTTGCAAGTCCCTCTCTGAATCTGAGTTTCCGTATTAAAGCTGAGATTCACTTTTCTTTCACAGTTATTGCGTGAACGCATTTTTGCTTTGATAATGTTCAATCTTGCGACAAGACGACGCGTCTTTTTCGAGGGTCGGTGACATTGAGAGTTTACTTAGTATAGTACACTGTAATCGCGATCCCGTTCTAACAATCACGAGCATCTTTTCGCGCACTATCACGCCCTTTTGGGAGAAATGCACGTTTCCACTGTTCTTTACTATTAGATTTATTGAAATAGATTTTACATAAATCGGGTGCAAATAAAACGTTTTTCACTATGCAACTTTTGGTTTCAAAATTACCGATGATTGTAACCTTTAACCCACTGCCCTTTTTGGCCACGCCCACCACACTATTAATTTCACATTAATTTCGTTAATATATTGATCCACATTGATCACGTGACTATGATGGTTTGACACTTTCATCTGAGAAGTGGGTCTTAAATCAACCACCCAATCAGCATATAATTTAACCGTGGAACCTTTTTGAAGGATACATATCTATACATCGCGTTTGTCATTTATTATATGTTGTTCAATTATACGAAAACACTTTTCTACCGCATGATTAGTTCGATACTAAACGTTACACGTATTGCGTGTTTCACCTTCACTAATGTGACATTGAACCACCCAATTTGCGTGCGATTCCGATTGGCTCGTCGACGATCTGTTGACATCCATACGAGCATTATTGAGGAAATACATTTTCCTGGGCTTTCATGTTGTCACCAGTGAAACAATTTTCATTTTTGAGAAAGCACTCCCTTCTTTGAAATGATTTGTTCTTTCACAGATAGAGCAGTATTTTGCCTCTTCTCCTTTTTGCTCTTGTTTGACAGTAGTTTGCCCTAACAAGTCCAACTGCATCACAATAGAGGCACTTCGGTTAATTTATAATATTTTTTACTTTGTTACAATGTTTTTAGATGACCGTATTTATGACAACATATTAAAACACTTTAAGCCCTAGACAGAAGGCTGTTTTTGCGATTGTCTTCAGCTATCAATGCTGATAAAAAAAAATGTTTACGCACGTTTTTTTCTGTAGTTTGCTGTCACTTCCCGACTTGCTGTTACAAACACATTCATTCACTCCGGAAGTGTGCTCATAATTTTTGGTTACGAGCAAATGTTCGCCAATAGATTGGTTGATGGCTTTCAATTTTATGATAAATATATTCGATATCACTTACAAGCGTTGCGATAGGGATTTCTTTTTCGTGCTGTTTAAGAAAAAAAAATTCCCCTCATATCCACGCACTTTACCTCAGCATTGGTTTGTCCATTTCGTCTCGCTCGATACATTAATTTTCAGTCTCAATTTTAGATTTTGTGAAAAAAAAACTTTCTGTAGCTATTTTGAATGCACTGTTTTTGTTTTGTTTTGTTTGTTTTGTTTTTTTTTTATCACATAACTAATGTTTGAAAAAATTCTCAAACTTCGTAATTTACCTTCCTCTCAGCTTTTCCACACTTGACACACTGAAAGATTCCACTTTTCACTGGTTCGATTACGCGCACACCAAAAAGGCTTTATACGATTTTAATATTTTTATATGTATAATAATGATGATAACAACAACACGGAGACTAGAATCAACATTTGACCAAGAAACAAGATAAGCAAAAGAAACGCGGAAACAATCTATTTTTCCTTTTTGTTTACTAGTAACCACTCACAAACAACGCAAACCGCTTTCTTTGTGTTTATTCATAACCGCACAAATACACAAAGAATATGTTTATAGCAAGAGTATAGGGACTGGGCCCATAACCTGTTGAAAATTGAAGGTTATGTTTAAATGATAATAATAATGAAACAAATAAGAACAACAAGAATTGCAGGATAGAACGAATACTTTTATTTTGGTCAAACACGGGTGATATTCGGAACGAAGTTCAAGGCAGACTGAATAGCAGAAGAGGGATGATTTGGAGCGTTGGTCAAGATGATGAACCCCCAGCCTCAGCTGTAAGTCGTAAAAATCAGTTCAAGTGTCTTAGGATGCTGTAGGCGTGTGAACAAAATATAGGGGAGACAGTGAGCTCACAAAGTCTGTCTAGTTTTAGGAATACTTAGCTTGACAGCATTTAATATGAAAATCACAATTTCCAACAATGTGAACATCTAATCACCGCGATGTCGACAAGAGTCTGTGAAAAACTTGCCTGCACCTCCGGGGTTTGAACCCGGGACACCTGTGTTGGTAGCAAGCTGCCAAGACCACTATTCCACAGAAGCCGACTTAGGTCTCAAATTAGATAGGAATCCTCATCATGGTACCTGCGTAGCTCCGTCACTAAAATTCTCGAAATTTAAAGTTATTTTGAGAGTCGCTATACAGGGTGTCCCAAAATTGATAGTAAATATTTTTACCACGTATTTTTGGGGCCAAAATAAGACTTTTTTTTCCCTATGAACACATGTCCGAAAATGCCCCCCCTCGGAGCTACAGCCCCCCAAAGTTTTTAAAAAAAAAAATCGGTTTTCCTTCGATTATAGCAACGGATCTCTGTAAAAATGGATGAAAATTGGTTACCAAGAGTAATTTTAGGCGCTCTTTCCGATTCTGGGGTCGAAAATTTCCGAAAGGGTCAAGAAAGGGGGGTTTGAGGGGGGTTCAAATTTTAAATTGAATAATTTTTTAGTCCTCCGTAAGAAAATGAGAAAAATAACAAAAGAATCTGATGGAACAAAACAAAAGGAACAATTTTTGATCTCTTGTGTTTTTTCTTAAGACACACGGAAAACGAGTAAAATTGTTTTTTCGCCGGGAGCGCACAGCCCGATAGCGCTGCTCTGTGCACTCAACTGACTCAACGATCGACTCGACGCAACGCGGCACTGAAACGGGGCTTTCGAGCTGTGCGCTCCCGGCGAAAAAACGATTTTACTCGTTTTCCGTGTGTCATAAGAAAAAACACAAGAGATCAAAATTGTTCCTTTTGTTTTGTTCCATCAGATTCTTTTGTTATTTTTCTCATTTTCTTACGGAGGACTAAAAAATTATTCAATTTAAAATTTGAACCCCCCTCAAACCCCCCTTTCTTGACCCTTTCGGAAATTTTTGACCCCAGAATCGGAAAGAACGCCTAAAATTACCATCGGAAACCAATTTTCATCCATTTTTACGGAGATCCGTTGCTATAATCGAATAAAAATCGATTTTTTTTAAAACTTTAGGGGGCTGTAGCTCCGAGGGGGGGGGGGGCATTTTCAGACACATGTTCATCGGAAAAAAAGTCTTATTTTGGCCCCAAAAATACGTGGTAAAAATATTTACTATCAATTTTGGGACACCCTGTATATGAGTGAATTTTTAAATCCGTTAATAAGCAAATTTCCGTTAATTTTTAATATGCTCACCGTAAGAATAATTTACTAATCAATCGCTTACAGAAAAAGTTAGCAATCGCCCCATTTACAACTTTAATATTGGGGAAAAATCGAAAATGGGGAAAAATCGAATCATTATCGGAAAAAGGGCAACACTGTGCTTCCGCTTTCAACACGAGCTGTGCGTCTAAGCCTGAGCTATGATGAAGCGAGCGAGTGCCATCACCGCCGTACTATGTCGGTGCATTACTGGCTTCAATTTTTTTTTTTTTCCTATTTTTTGTTTTGTTTTATTTTTTTATTTTTATTTTTTATTTAGCAAGAGCCGGGAACTGTGTATGCAAAGTCTTTCAACTGTGGTTCCTCCACTCGAGGTCTACTTCCGGTCACCCAGTGTTACTCCCTTCAGTCCCTCCCCCTCCCTCAACGACCACCTATGTCCACCCATGCATCCTTTTTTTGTCTAAACTGAGGTTGACAGTTCATGAAAAGTATATTGTCATGCCCGGTGCCTAACTGCCTACTCCTCTGAGCCTTGCTTCCCGTTATACTTGACGCGCGCTGGGTTTCCAGCTTTATACTCTCTAAACTTTGACCTTGAGCCATCAATCACTAATCAGTGGAGTCCGATTGTATGTCACGTGTCGAAAAAGTTGCAGGTGCAGGCTGCAGGCCAACTTTCAATGGTGCCCGACTAACATTCAGGGCTTTTTGTAAAGGCTTAATTAGACTCAGAGCTTATATACCATACCTAGGACCTAGGTCCTAGAGTCCCTGTCAGTGGTGTAGCGTGGAATACGTCAACGTTGTACTGTATCCATTTAAACTCATGATAAAGATCGAACTGTTGGGTGTTCGGTGAACACCTTCGCATTCGACCTTTTACATGGGTTTAAATGGACACAGTTAAACGTTGCGTAATTGCACGCTACGCCACTGGTCCCTGTATGTAGAGAGTTAAAATAAGTGAAACACCATGGGCGTCGCCATTGGATGCTTTTTGCACATTCGATTTTACATTCGGAAGGCATTTAATTGCATGTGATAGTACAAGATGGACTTGACATTCGCCTCTTTCTCTGTCTTTTTCAAACACGTATGAGTTCGAACGAGCAAATGTAGAGAAACATAGCCATCATAGACAGGAATTGGTCTCTCTCCCTCCCCCTCTCTCTCTTTTTGCCTATTTGATTGCATTACTTTGTAAAATACTGACGTGATATTTGCCTATAGTTCTCCACTGGCGGATCTAGGAGTCTCTCTCTTCCTCTCTCTCCCTCTCTCTCTCTCTCTCTCTCTCTCTCTCTCTCTCTTTCTTTCTCTCTCTCTCTCTCTCTCTCTCTCTCTCTCTCTCTCTCTCTCGCTCTCTCTCTCTCTCTCTTTCTCTTCTCCCATTAGAACAATTGTGTTACAAAAATAAAGATTAAGAGCAGTCATGTGATTGTCACCCCCTATTCTCTATCCTTTTCTAACGCATTTGCGTTCTATAATGAGAGAAGAGGGAAAAGGACACTATCTTGGATCCGCTAAATAGTGTCTATCTCTGTCTTTTTCTAACACATGAGTTTGAACGGTCAAATATGGAAGAACACAGCCATAGACAGGAATTGGTATTTCTCTCTCCCCCCTCTCCCCTCCTCCCCCCCCTCTCTCTCTCTCTCTCTCTCTCTCTCTCTCTCTCTCTCTATTTTCCCATTTGATTGCATGCGTTAGAAAAAGATGGAGAGTGGGACAGTCACGTGACTTCAGCCCATCTATTTCTATCCTTTTCAAACACATGCGACGAAACGAGCAAAGAGAGAGAGAGGAACACAGACATATAAACGTAGCCAGGAATTTTTATTTCTCTCTCTTTCCCCGTTTGACTGCATGTGTTATAAAAGGACGGGGGCAGCCGGCAGGGGCTGAAAACGTATGACAGCCCCTATATCCATCCTTTTCTAACACATGCAGTCAGGGAAAGAGAGAGAAATAAAAATTCCTGGCCACGGCTATGAAGACAGACGACTGGATACATCAAAGAGTAAGCAAGAGTCGCAATTGAATGGAAGCTAGGCCTGCGTGGTCAACGCAGATAAGGGATCGAAACGCGGGCTGGCCTCTGATTGGCTTGCAAGCGTGGTGCTTAAAATAATGTCTTAGGGTATAGGGAAATTAACACGGGGTTTTCGTTCCGGGACGTTTATCTCAAAACCTGTGCAAAATCGTCTGTAAACAATTTATGCGAGTCGATTTAGCAGAATTCTCCGAACAAATTGATAGCATAAGTGCCACTTCATTGCAAATTCGAAAAGACTGTTTCAGTTGAAAAGTACGCACAATAGTGAGTTACTCAAACACTGCTTAAACACACACCAAGCATGTAAACACACTATTGTGCGTACTTTCCAACTGAGACAGTCTTCTCGAATTTGCAATATAGTGGCACTTATGACCTATTAATTTGTTCCGAAAATTCTGCTAAATCGACTTGCATTAATTGTGTAAAGACAATTTTGCACAGGTTTCGAGATAAACATCCCGGAACGAAAACCCCGTGTTAATTTCCCTATACCCTAAGACATTTAAGCACCACGCTTGCAAGCCAATCAGAGGCCAGCCCGCGTTCCGATCCCTTATCTGCGTTGACCACGCAGGCCTTCCATTCAATTGCGGCTCTTGTTTACTCTTTGGGATACATACACCTCTGGAATATACAGGGTTATTCAAAAGTAACCCCCCCCCCCCCACCCGCCCCAACTTTTTTCTAAAACCAAAATAAGACTTGATTTTTTAATATTGTATTTTTTTTCTAAAAAAAGCTTGCTTATTGAAGTATTTTAGACTCCTAGTTTTTTAAATTCCGACTTTTCACAGTGGCGTAATGATTTTTTGAAAATGGGTATAAATCAAAGTTTGACCTTGGATATACCGGAAACGAAAATTGATACTGAGCTGCGGTTTGCGCCAAAAGTCTCCGAATTTTACACCCTTTCAAAAGATGAAGCACAAGATAGGAGGTGCCATAAGAGAAAATTGAGTTGACCCGGCCCCTCCTTCCATACCCCCGGGGTGGGGGAGTCATTGAAAATAGCCCCCCTCGGCCCTCAGATAGCGCCTTTGATATAAATAATAATGGTCCAAACTGCATCCTTTTATCTGAATTAGAAAACAAGTTAAGGGGGGGGGGCTGGGCGTTACTTTTGAATTACTATGTAGATTATCAACTAAAGCGCGAAAGCGTGTTCATTACTCAGCGTATCTACGTCATTTTGCGCGCGTCTGATCTCTTCCATTGAATCTACCTGGAGCAAAGGGAAATCATATACATCGTGTTTTACGACTTAACAAAGAGTCTTTTATTGTTCGTCAAATTCGGAGAGTGCAGAAATTTGTCAAGGTACATGTGCATCCACTGATTATCGTTCCTCCGTTAGAGTGTGAAATGAGGATATCCATATCC
Source organism: Trialeurodes vaporariorum (assembly GCA_011764245.1). Lineage (NCBI taxonomy): Eukaryota > Metazoa > Arthropoda > Insecta > Hemiptera > Aleyrodidae > Trialeurodes > Trialeurodes vaporariorum. The sequence goes on along the minus strand of VMOF01000320.1, from coordinate 35,690,715 downwards.
GCTTATATATCCACTTCCCATTCGGTTTCTGGAAGTCTACTCCTTTCAGTGTTGCCAGATTGGGATGAAAAAGCCGTACGTTTTACATTGATTTAAATGGGGGACGAAACGGCTTTTTGCCCTCGATCTGGCAACACTGACTCCATTTAACGGAAACCTGACAAAATGAATCTCTGGACCGGGGACCCTTTCACCGTTGCGAAAATTATTTTTCTTGTGGGGTCTCAATCAATCGCAGTCGTTGGTGTGTGAGTGTGTCGGAAGCGAAGGCATTTTGCATGAGTGGCTATAGCTAGGTTTTAATGAGTCGGATACTTTATACCTCTTCAGCTGGCCGATAGTTAATTTTTGCACTCAGTTAATCGTCAAAATCGACATCGATCGATGGATGCAGGTATATGTATAGAGACTTAAATATAGTTTCTTCCTTTTTTCAAATTTTTATATCTTGTAATTGAGTATATCCAACATATAATGATTGTTTTAAGACCAATTAAATTGCATCCTTTATCACCAATTATTGAATATTTACACCTATTTTTCTGGGGAAAAATTACGATTTTCTTTTTTAAAATTCAAATATTTTAAGTAATTGCGTACATCCTATGCACTGAAAAAATAATTAATAAAAGCTAGTAATATTACCACAAGCACTACGATATGTGAACCACAGAAAGTCTAGTACTTTGACCAGAGTTTCAGAATATGGTTATAGAACTAGAATTTCCTCAAAATTGTCAAGAACTATCGTGCAAACACTAGAATTCTGGTAATTTTACCATCCCTGACATCTGTTCAATCGTCATATGCTTCTGGTAATATTTTTTTCAGTTTGTATGAATGTTGTAGACCATTTAATATACAAATTTACTATCACTTTATGGAAATTTATGGATTTTTTCCGTGGGGAGGGGTGACGATTTCGAAAAAAATGTGACAATAAATTCTATTAATTTTTTGCTATTGGTTTTTTTTCTTGTTTTGTTTTGTTTTGCTCTGTTTGTCATTAAAATATGGAGCATTAATTGAACCGCAGACGATTCAAAAAACGTACAAACCCAGAATACTGGTACTTATGGTGCTCTAGTGCTACCCCATTTATTTTGCCCAACTCTGAAAGAGACTAGGCTGGGCTTAAAAGATTTGATCCCCTAGATTTGCCATTACAATTTACCTAATTTTATGGAGAAAAAAAAAACTGAACATGCACATTGTGTGCATCTATAAAAAAGTAAAACTCCCCCAATTTTTTGAGTACCTGATTGTTGATCGCTATACTCATGAAAAAAAAAAAATGGCTCAGGCTCCTCAAAATACAATGCGTAGTATATTTTCCTGTTTCTCCCTAATTATTTCATTTCATGTTTTGCGAAACAAAATATATTCTGAAACTACAGAAACAAGGGCGCAATTCGCAAACTGTAAGTAGCGTAGGTATAGGGGACTTTCCATTCAACTTTGTTTGAACTTTCTGTCATTGAACCTCGCTTTCAAAGTGACAGTAATTATTAAAAAGGCGGCGCGTTGCGATTGGGGGCAGGCAAGCAACCGTATCAGTGCTGCCAGCTTTGGCATAAAAAAAAATCACATTTTAAATGGAGTCTTACGGGAAATTCGTATCTTTTTCAGCAGATGTGGCAGCACTGTACCGTATCTATCTCTCCTTTACGAATGGTAATGAACTGCATTTATCAGGAAAGTCTCGCTCGCGAGTCCCAGACCTGAAAAAGCACCTGACAAATAGGAATACATAATGTATTGACGCTAAACACTGGCTTGGACCTCTTTCTCCTTCAGCTAGGCTCCAAAACCATCTCGCTAATGGAAGATAGTTAGAACTTCTAAATCATGGAACCGAATGCAAATTAGACCTGATTTACATTAACGCGAATGGCACCGTGGACGATTAGACTATTGTCACCGCGCAAATTAAATTTTGCTTTTAGGACACTTCCGGCAATGCGGGCCACGCGTTGTGGCTAAAAAGTCGTGCATTGCGGTTCTATTTCTAATTCGTGGACGAGCCGGGCCGATCGAGTCCTCGTGAGTCGTGGGTGCCAAAAGTTTTCGATGCGCCCGCGACAGTTGCATTATGAACAGATTTGAATTTCGATGGTCTAAGCTATTGGAGTAACATTTTGAGGAAATTACAGAGAGCGCAATTCCATTTGGGCCCGTTCAGTATTAGAGCTTGTTTCACGAAAGAAGGCCGATGACAGATCATGAATTTCAACGGTAATCAGACTAGATTCTTAGAAAATAATAATAAAAACAAAACAAAAACAAGAAAAAGAAACAAAAAAAAAACAAAAAACAAAAACAAAAAATAAAACAAAATAAAAAATAAAAAATAATAAATAGTAAAAAATGAAAAACTGAAAAAATGAAAAAATGAGAAAATAAAATAAATAAAAAAAAAAAAAAAAAAAATAAATGAAAAAAAGTAAAATAAAAAATAAAAAAATTAGTAAATAAATAAAAAAATAAAAATATAGTAATTAAATGGAACAGGCATGCTCCTTGATTCTTTAAAAATACAATCTGATAATCGTTGAAATACGATTCAAAAAATTTACGAATCCCGAGGACTGGTACTATATAGCACTATTATAGATGGGACTCAAGTCCCATTAGTCCAACCCTGGTTTCATTACTATTATCTCATAAATTTATGGCTAGTTTTGGGAAGCTACCTCTAAAATAGAATTATGCATTTTGATTTTGCATGCTGTGAAATCAGTACAACTAAATACCCTTTAAACTTCCTTCAATTGCTCTTGTATTGTCTGATATGGATTTCGCTGAATTCAGTTTCATTTCAGTCGGAGCTCGAAGTTCCATCAGCTTCCAAAACAAGCCCTCAACAAAGATTCCGTTGCAATATTTCCAACTCTTCAAAATCAACGTGTCTGTGCTATAAGGGACTTGGATTCAGGTTTTTAATGATAGATAGTAACACACGTTAAAAATATATTTCATGATTTTCTGCCGAGAGGGGACCAAAATTCGATTTCAACCGTGGCTCCCCAACTCAGAGTCAAATGCTTCATTCCATGAGGATATACACAAAATCAGGCTTGCGAGTTTGACTATAACAGCTTCTATGTTTTTCGAACAATCGAAGTTTTTAGTTCGATCATAATTTCGAGCCATCAAAGCTTCGATCAAAATTATTTTAAACGGACCGTAATCACACACCATAGTTTTACGATTCAAAATGTCTTTTTGCATTTGAATTTTTTTATGGATACTATTATGTATAAATTTGAATATGTGAGTATTTTACGTGATACAAAAACTGTGCGGTGATCACTTGGTGCCAAATGGCTCTTTGTTTAAAAAAAGAAAATGCCAAAATAAAGTTTGAAATGTCAAACACGTGGCCTCATAATATGACGTTGCTACAGCAGTTGAAATGTACTGTTTCTCCAACTTCCACCACACAATAATACAGGGTGTTTCGCATAACCTGCTCACTATGGTTTTCTTAAAAGGTTGACCATAAAAAATCGGGAAAAATCGGTTTTCTACTAACTCGGACCTGAAGTTTCATTTAAAAATACTTTCACAACCCAAAATTTGGTTTTTAGGGGGTTTCAAGGGGGGGGGGCGGCACCCCCTAATCTCGAAATTTTCAAATGGCAATCCCCATCTTGTGATACCTCATTTAAAAGGGCATCAAATTCTAAGCATTTTGGCTAAAACCGGAAGTCGATATTTTTTTTTGTATTCGAGATATCGAAGGTCGAAGTTCGATATTGGACCAATTTTTGAAAATTCTTAACTCCTACAAAAAGAGTCGTAAAACAAAAAACTGCACATGTAAAATGCTTTACTTGAAGAGTACTTTCAAGAAAAAAATACGAATTTACGGTCGAACAAACCGGAAGCCGACTTTTAGGCACCTTAACATTTTTTGCGGGAAAACGCCCGTTACTCAAAAATTTCAAATGGCAACCCCAACCTTTTATTACGTCATGCGAAAAAGCGTAAAAAGTTGTGGATGACGGCGCAATTGAAAGTTCGATATCGTTTTTCTTATTCGATGTATCGAAAATCGAAGTTCAGTTTGAACCATTTTTCGACCCTGTGAAAGATAGATCCTATCGTGTGCTACATCATCAGAAAGCACTAAAAAAACCAAGCATTTCAGCGCAAACCGGAAGTCAATAGCTTTTTATGCGGTCGAGATATCGCAAATCAAAGTTTATGGTAGGCCCAAACCGGAAACTAAACTTTGATTTGCGATATCTCGACCGCATAAAAAGCTATTGACATCCGGTTTGCGCTGAAATACTTGGTTTTTTAAGTGTTTTTTAATGATGTAGCACACGATAGGATCCATCTTTCACAGGGTGGAAAAATGGTCCAAACTGAACTTCGATTTTCGATATATCGAATAAGAAAAACGGTATCGAACTTTCAATTGCGCCGTCATTCGCAACTTTTTACGCTTTTTCGCATGACGTAATAAAAGGTTGGGGTTGCCATTTGAAATTTTTGAGTAATGGGCGTTTTCCCGCCAAAAATGTTAAGGTGCCTAAAAGTCGACTTCCGGTTTGTTCCACCGTAAAGTCGTATTTTTTTTCTTGAAAGTACTCTTCAAGTAAAGCATTTTACATGTGCAGTTTTTTGTTTCACGACTCTTTTTGTAGGAGTTAAGAATTTTCAAAAATTGGTCCAATATCGAACTTCGACCTTCGATATCTCGAATACAAAAAAAAATATCGACTTCCGGTTTAAGCCAAAATGTTTAGAATTTGATGCCCTTTTAAATGAGGTATCACAAGATGGGGTTTGCCATTTGAAAATTTCGAGATTAGGGGGGTGCCCCCCCTGAAACCCCCCAAAAACCAAATTTTGGGTTGTGAAAGTATTTTTAAATGAAACTTCAGGTCCGAGTTAGTAGAAAACCGATTTTTCTCGAATTTTTTATGGTCAACCTTCCAAGAAAACCATAGTGAGCAGGTTACGTGAAACACCCTGTATATTACAAGGATAAAAAGGCTGGAACTAAATGAGTTCGATGAATTGCGAAAATCACTGAACTTGTGTTTGATGACGTACAAGAATGTTTTAAAAACTGTCTAGGAAAAAAAATTCATAGAAAAAAAAAGAGAATTGAATGTTTACAAAAATAATGTTCAGTTTGTGTTTGACGTGGGATTACTTAGTGTCGTGCTGGGGATGGGAAGTTTCTAAAATCAACAGATAGTATTGCAGAATCTACACGTTTTTCATTATGATATGATCTTCTCCGAGTCTTTAATTTATGAACGAGATGGTGCGACTTATTTTCGGTCACTCTCAGTTACTGTAAAAGTCTCAACGATCTGTGTACGTATTTAGTTGGCTTGTTCGATGCCTCCGCACGGTGAGCGGGAGGTGAATAAAAGTTTGCATGTTATGACGACAAATTCTGACACTGTGGGTTTCTTCCTAATGACTTAGAGAACGGAAAAATCGAAACCGGAAAATCAGAACCGTTCGGATTTTTAAGTTATGAGTAAAAGAGTATTTAGTGATTTTTGCCTCGGATTTTAATGCAAATATCGCGTACAACATACTCATTTTTAAACGGATATGTTTCATGGTTCAAATGCTGGTAATTAAGTCTCGTTTATGAAATGTTTCAGTCATTTTTTAGAAGGATTGCAATGCTTTAACAACCATAATTACGTCCTGAGAGCCTGAGTAGTCATGTATTCCTCCCCTCTACCCCCTACGCTGAAACTCGCGGTTATTCAACATTCATGTTCCTGCGCGCGTAACGTCGCACTGTGTAATCAGGGCAAAACAGCTGGAAACCGGAGTAAATTGCTTCAAAAGCTTTTATGGTTGTCTATTAGTACGTCCTAAACAACAAATCGAAAGTTTTACAAACTTTGCCTTTCGGAAGGGGGGGGGAGAGCTCCTTTTCCCGCCAAAAATCTTCAATTTTCCCGTTTCTTTGGAAGTTTTTTGCAAATTGCGCGCAAATAACGCGTTAAATGTAAAAATAGCTTTGAACCAATTTAAAAGAGAATTAAATTTCCTACAAAATCAGTTAACACATTTTAAAATCGGTCAAGTCACAACTCCAGAAATCGCGTTTTTCGTTTCGAGGAAAAACGAGCAGTTTTCCCAGAATCTAAATTTAGCCCTTTTTCGACGATGTTTTGCAAATTGCGCATAAACGGCGAGTCGAACGTCAAAACTTGTTAGGATCAATGTGAAAAAAACATCAGATTTTTTACAAAATGAGTTAAGAAACTTTCAAATTGAATAAATCATAACTTCAGAAATCAACATTTCCGTTGTACTGAAAGGCATGATCCCCCAATTCCTTGTTTTCCCGACGTTGTTTTACAAACTGTGCGCAAATGACGCCTCAAACTTGAAAACTATACCTAGGACCAATTCGAAAGATCATCAGACTTCCTAAAAAATGATTTAACGAACTTTCAATTTGGTCGAATCACAACTTCAAAAATAATTACGAAGTAATTTGTTACGACTCAGCTTTGTAGATAATAGTTTTATTTTTTCATAGTTCCCCACCTTATCAGGGGCGTAGCCAAGGGGTGGGGGTCCAGGGGATCTGGACCCCCCTCTTGACACCAACATTTGTCCGGAAAAAAGGTCATTTTTTGCGTTTTCAGACAAATTTGACCAAATTAGTGGATCCTTGGACCGCCCCCCCCATGGCAATTTTTGGACCTCGGACCCCCCCCCCCCCCTCCCCCCTAGAAAAATTCCTGGCTACGCCACTGCACCTTATCAGTCGTTCAGTTAGTAAACAGCCGCTGATGTCGCAGTATGCGTAAAAAGAGGAAATTCACGATAGTTTGAGAATCGAAAGTAGCGATTTCCGAAGTTATGATTTGGTCGTAGCGGTGAAATGTCGCGGCGGTGAAATATCCGCGGTGAAATGTCGCGCGATAGTTTGTCGTTTGACCGATTTGGCTAATTTTAAAAATCGTTTACTCTTTTTGTAAGAACGTTCTTAACGTTTATGCAATTTTAACGTCTGTCAAACTAGTCCTTAGCAGTTTCTACGTTTGACTCCCCATTTGCGCACAATTTGAGAAATCCATCGCAAAAGCGAGAAAATGTCAGTTTATTGGAGAATTTCTGGTTTTTTCGCAAAACGACAGTCGGGATTTTTGAAGTTGTGATTCGACCAAATTGAAAGTTCGTTAAATCAGCCCCCGCTCTTCCCCCCGCTCTCTCTCACCCCCGCTCTTCGGGGGCCCCCAAATCATGAGGAGGGGGGGGGAGGAAAAGGAAAAGGAAAAAAAGAAAAAAAAGAAAAAAAGAGAAAAAGAGAAAAAGAGAAAAGGAAAACAGGGAAAAAAGCGAAGAGGGGGAACATGAAAAGTAAAGAATATGGGAAAAGAGAGGGAAGAAGTAGTGACTGATGACATGGTGCTTGAAAGTGGGGTCGAAAAGGAAGAGACCACGTAATTTCACGGCCTGCGTCGAGCCGAATAAATTGCCCCCCCCCCCTTGCTGAACCCCCTCCGTGAATATTCCATGGCTCCTTTATCCACATTCCACTTGACTCTTCTCCCTCCAATTATGAGTCAAGAGCAAAGATTTCATGCAGCAAAATCGAAAATATATTTCAGCATTTCAATTTTACTGCGTACATGAAAGTACCGTAAAATTCAATTTGAAGGTAAGGAAAATTGAAAATTTTTTCCGGGGGAGGGCCCCCGAACTCCCCGCTTTTCCTGAGGGGTATTCCATACCCCCCAAACCCCCCGGAGTTTGAGTCGTACCAACCCCCCCTCTCCCCCCCAAGGCAAATTTCTCGGTGCACCACTGGTTCGTAGCAAAACCTCCAGAACTTTCTCGACGTCCCAGCCAACACTGGTGAAAATGTGATTAGCCAAAGAGGGCTGAGAGATGAAAAGCTGAAAAATTAATGTTTTAATTTTTTTTTATTTTTTTTTTATTTTTAGAAATCAAAGTCGAAACAAAGAATTTTTTGCGTCGAAAATCTTTAAGTCTGTCACATCATGTGGCAAAATAAACGTAAAAATCAAACATTCTACTGATGTGATTGTTTGAAATTTTTCAGTAGAGATAGCTTAAAATTGCGTCAATTAGAAGCTTGATTTTAAAAATTTTCCGGGGGAGGACCCCCGGACCCCCCTTAACCTGAGGGGTGTCCCCCCAGACCCCCCAGGGAGGATAATACAAAAAATAGGGCCCCAAATTCACAGTTTGCCCCGGGCCCCCAAAATCCTCTCGACGCCCCTGACTGGACCGGTCAAGAAAAACTAGTCTAAATAGTTAGAAAATGAAAGTCAAAGAATAAATATCATCATGATGGAGAAAGAAACCCCCCCCCCCAAATCTCCATCCCATAATTTTTCTCGGTTCTCTCAAATAAAACCCGGAAACCCCATTATACTGGGTTTTCAAGGGTCAAATTGTCTAAATTTTCCGGGGGTGGACCCCCGTACCCCAAAACCTGGGGGGTATTCCATACCCCCCACCCCCCCCCCCCCCCCCCGATGAATGGGGTGTGTGAACAGTAGGTGCGTCAACTCAAACCCTCCCTACCCTCAAAACAATTTCTGGCAGCAACACTGCTTCATTACTTTTCTGTTAAGTCAGCAAACATATTAGCATTATTTTATCAAATTAATTTTTTTTTTTTTTTTTTTTTTTTTTTTTTTTTTTTTTTTTTTTTTTTTTTTTTTTTTTTTTTTTTTTTTTTTTTTTTTTTTTTTTTTTTTTTTTTTTTTTTTTTTTTTTTTTTTTTTTTTTTTTTTTTTTTTTTTTTTTTTTTTTTTTTTTTTTTTTTTTTTTTTTTTTTTTTTTTTTTTTTTTTTTTTTTTTTTTTTTTTTTTTTTTTTTTTTTTTTTTTTACTTCAATACTTTCATCCCTAGTGTGTCCAACGATTCAATTATTTTAATAATCTAAATGGTGTTAATCGAGATTTAAGAGCCTCCTAACATGTGCTGCTCCATGTGCTTTCTGAAGAAAAAATGGATTAGAAATGGACTGACTTCATTTGTTTTTGTAATATACTTACATACGTAGCTCTATCACGTTCTAAAATTTATTTTGTGGTTAGTAACTCTATAATTACCTTGAAAATAGCCTGATATCAGAAGAAACGTGCTGCCATTCGTTGCCACGCTAATGTCGCCCGATGATATCTTTACTTCTTTCAAGAGGTTAAAGTTTGTCGATAAAACAATAATATTGTTTTTTTTATTCCATTACTACTCAACATTGCACCATATTAATGGGGTTTTGATTTAGATATTTTGTTCTTTAGAATCGAGGAGGCATAGGCTTGTTCCATTTCATTCTGTTAGACCCAAAGAGTAAACAAGAGTCGCAATTGAATGGAAGGCCTGCGTGGTCAAAGTAGATGAGGGATTGGAATGCGGGCTGGCCTCTGATTGGCTGCAACGGATGGAGCAAAAATGACTCGGGGTATAGGGAAAATAACACGGGATTTTCGTTCCGGGGCGTTTATCTCGAAACCTAAGCAAAATAGTATCCAAACAGTTTATACGAGTCGATTCAGCAGATTTTTCCGAACAATTTGATAGGTCATAAGGGCCACTTTATTGCAAATTCGGAAAGACTGTTTCAGTTTAAAAGTACGCACAATAGTGTGATTACATGCTTGGCGTGTGTTTGAGCAGTGTTTGAGTAACTCACTATTGTGAGTACTTTTCAACTGAAACAGTCTTTTCAAATTTGCAATAAAGTGGCACTTATGACCTATCAAATTGTTTGGAAAAATCTGCTGAATCGACTCGTATAAATTGTTTGGATATTATTTTGCTTAGGTTTCGAGATAAACGCCCCGGAACGAAAATCCCGTGTTATTTTCCCTATACCCCGAGTCATTTTTGCTCCACCCGTTGCAGCCAATCAGAGGCCAGCCCGCGTTCGGATCCCTTACCACAGAATAATACAATCAGAAGGGAAACTCCCATAAGAGCCAATGGAAACAAGATTTGGAATTTACTGGCACAAACTGGCAACTGTGCCTACTCACTTCTCAAGATGGCGGACATGCTTTTTCAGGCTATACAACCAATCACAACTCGGCCAGTTGCCGAAGATCTGCCGAAGATTGCCGAAGATACTCACTTTCGAACATGGCGGCCCGAAGTAAAGAATGTTTCAAAATGAATAAGAGTTTCCATTCTGATTAGAGTATTCTGTGCCCTTACCTACGTTGACCACGCAGGCCGTCCATTCAATTGCGACTGTTGTTTACTCTTTGGTTAGACCACTCGACCTGCAGCGCTGGTCACAACCTTAATAAAGAGAAAAGTGCCGTGTTTCATATTTTGTTCCATCTCGTTTCAGGGGAAAAATTAGACTGAAATTTACTTTCGTGTTTCTTTTTAATTGAACTTCCTATACACTATCCTATTTTTCCTCTGGTTCAGAGTTAAAGTCTTACACTCAGCTTCATCGATGACAATGCGTTGTTAAAAAATCTACTATCTGGGGGAGTGGTCCCAAGGAACAAATTTTCGAGTTCACCAGATGATCCAATGGCGTCGCTAAGGGGAGGGGGGGGGTGAGGGGGCCCAGGGCCCCGGGTGCCACCATCCTTGGGGTTACACCCACCGGAGTGATAGAAAAAGAAAAGAAAAGAAAAAGAGAAAGAAAAAGGAAAAAAGGAAAAAAATGAAGTTGTGATTCGACCAAATTGAAAGTTCGTTAAATCAGCCCCCGCTCTTCCCCCCGCTCTCTCTCACCCCGCTCTTGGGGGGCCCCCCAAATCATGAGGAGGGGGGGGAGGAAAAGGAAAAGGAAAAAAAGAAAAAAAAAAAAAAAAAGAGAAAAAAGAGAGAAAAAGAGAAAAGGAAAACGGGGAAAAAAAAGCGAAGAGGGGGAACATGAAAAGTAAAGAATATGGGAAAAGAGAGGGAAGAAGTAGTGACTGATGACATGGTGCTTGAAAGTGGGGTCGAAAAGGAAGAGACCACGTAATTTCACGGCCTGCGTCGAGCCGAATAAATTCCCCCCCCCCCCTTGCTGAACCCCCTCCGTGAATATTCCATGGCTCCTTTATCCACATTCCACTTGACTCTTCTCCCTCCAATTATGAGTCAAGAGCAAAGATTTCATGCAGCAAAATCGAAAATATATTTCAGCATTTCAATTTTACTGCGTACATGAAAGTACCGTAAAATTCAATTTGAAGGTAAGGAAAATTGAAAATTTTTTCCGGGGGAGGGCCCCCGAACTCCCCGCTTTTCCTGAGGGGTATTCCATACCCCCCAAACCCCCCGGAGTTTGAGTCGTCCCAAACCCCCCCCCTCTCCCCCCCAAGGCAAATTTCTCGGTGCACCACTGGTTCGTAGCAAAACCTCCAGAACTTTCTCGACGTCCCAGCCAACACTGGTGAAAATGTGATTAGCCAAAGAGGGCTGAGAGATGAAAAGCTGAAAAATTAATGTTTTAATTTTTTTTATTTTTTTTTTATTTTTAGAAATCAAAGTCGAAACAAAGAATTTTTTGCGTCGAAAATCTTTAAGTCTGTCACATCATGTGGCAAAATAAACGTAAAAATCAAACATTCTACTGATGTGATTGTTTGAAATTTTTCAGTAGAGATAGCTTAAAATTGCGTCAATTAGAAGCTTGATTTTAAAAATTTTCCGGGGGAGGACCCCGGACCCCCCTTAACCTGAGGGGTGTCCCCCAGACCCCCCAGGGAGGATAATACAAAAAATAGGGCCCCAAATTCACAGTTTGCCCGGGCCCCCAAAATCCTCTCGACGCCCCTGACTGGACCGGTCAAGAAAAACTAGTCTAAATAGTTAGAAAATGAAAGTCAAAGAATAAATATCATCATGATGGAGAAAGAAACCCCCCCCCCCCCAAATCTCCATCCCATAAATTTTTCTCGGTTCTCTCAAATAAAACCCGGAAACCCCATTATACTGGGTTTTCAAGGGGTCAAATTGTCTAAATTTTCCGGGGGTGGACCCCCGTACCCCCAAAACCTGGGGGGTATTCCATACCCCCCAGACCCCCCCCCCCCCGATGAATGGGGTGTGTGAACAGTAGGTGCGTCAACTCAAACCCTCCCTACCCTCAAAACAATTTCTGGCAGCAACACTGCTTCATTACTTTTCTGTTAAGTCAGCAAACATATTAGCATTATTTTATCAAATTAATTGTGTGAGTGTTCAAAACATTCGAGGATAAAGAGCAATATATTTGCTTTTCTCTTTACGTCCTAATGTCACTGAATTTGGATTTTTATATCTGTATCTTTTGATGAGCAAGGATGGAAAAGGGAAGGAGGTGGATGGGAAGGGGTGGGGTAGGGGGAGAAGGTGAGGGGGGTCAGTGGAAATCGTCGTTCTGAGTCTGAGTTACCTTTTTAATGGGGAAGGGGGTGACACCCGGTAATTGCCCCCCCCCCCTAAAAAAAACACCTAGCGACACTACTGAGTAGACCTTTGCTTTGATTTGAATGCTAATGTACGGTATTTTTTTTCAGTCATCCAATTAAAAACTCTGCAGATGGTTGAACGTAAAATTTACTCCGTCGTAATTATTCACATTACCTTGATGGCTGGATGTATGGCGGATTTTTATCTTGAATTCCCGACCGATTATTATGACCCATGGTTTTACGACATGAGAAATCAATTGACATCAGTATACGAGCCTCTTCCGAAATTCAAAGTCCAAGTATACCTTTTCCACTGTGAGAAAGATGAAGCTGCACCTAGAGCTCAGGTAATATACTCATTATAACTTGCGTTTATTTCATAAGTTTACACATGCAGAAAAAATATTGCAACGTCAACCAAATGAAGACTAAACTACTTCGTGAAAACACTTTCTGGTATCTTCAATCGGAATTCTGGTCATACTTAGATTACTTTTGATCGCTCAAAACAAACACATGTTTACAAATGCCAGGAAGTACGTAGATGAAATAGTTAAATGTCCATATGGATGTAGTTGAAATATTAATTTTCTGTGTGAAATGAATTCAGTGTCTATGTTACTCGTAAAGTCTGAAAATCAGTCAATGTATGCATTAAGTAGTTAATCTATACATTAACGGGTCATTTTGAGGATAGTATATGAAATTTAATTTGTGTTTCGTACTTTAACTAACTAAGTAGTTAATCTTTAGATTACCTGCGCCAGGTTAGTTAAATTAGGAAAATTTACAATATCACGATCACCAGTTTTACTGATTACCCACTCACCACATTTATTAAATCACACATAAAATATGATAAATGCATCATTCAATTGCATCTGTAATATGGGTGGTAAACTTTTCCTCACCCTAGATATCTATGACAGTCTTAATATCGTTGGATCTACAAATCTTTGGGGGTATTTACTTTCCTCCCTCTTCACTCTTCTCACCGATTTAACAAGCTAGGCATGACTTTCGTTACCTCATAAGAAACGGTTTGGTTTTCTACTGAACTTATCAAGATTTTTGTAAAGTCTATCCGTCATATATTTGTCAACCGGATTTTCACCGACAACGCAGAATTTTCATTTCCTATCATTCAGTATTTGTGAAGATATTTTAAATTTTCCTTAGAATTTATTGAGAAAATTATAAAAGAGCAATAAATAGGTTATAAAACGATAAACACTTACAATGGTAACTCACACGATGACTGGTAACTAAAAATCAGTAATTAATTACTATTTACGACTATGTTTAAATTACTGTAGGTAAAGGCAAATCATTGTCTCAAATCGGTGTCCAAACGATCTTAACGATCTTTACTTCTCACATCCACTGTTGTAACATCTCTTATTAACGAGTAACTATTCTAACTATGAAAGTTTAAAAGGAAAATATTCATTTTCATACAATACCTATAACATTCGCTCATTTAACTATACAGGATGGCCCGAAAGTCCTGGAATGGCACCATAGCTGTTTAACGGCTGTAGATGAAAAAAAAAAAAAAAAAAAACCTAACTTGGGGAATGCTCATATTAATATGTTATAATGTTCATAAACACACATGTGCAAAATTGAACCCAATTGTTGCACCCATAGAGCCTAAAACTCATGACCAATCAGAGGTTGGCTACTCGCCAGCAGGGATGCAGTTTTGCGTATAATCAATTCTATATTTCAATTCACCGATGATTCCACCGGCTGAGAAAAGATTACACAGTTCAGTTCAGTGTCTTACTGTAATGAACTAAAATACTCGCATCTGTAAGCTTTCTCAACCGCTGGAGTCGTCGATGACTTTCAAAAATTTGCGGATATTTTAATGAACTAACTAAATTTCCACCGATTTAAAGAAGATTACAGCTCAGAGTATTTTCGTGCATTACAGCCATACACTGAACTGAACTGTGTAATCTTTTCTTAACCGGTGGAATCATCAATAAATAGAAAAATAGCATTGACTATACGCAAAACGGCAGCTCTGCCCTCCAGAGACAATGTACATATAGAGAACAAGCACTTGCCGTACGCGACGCGCAGTGGCCGACTATTTCTATCAGAACTCAATAGGAATAACATAGAGAGCATAAGGGAGCTCCATTCAACGTAGACCATACGATGATTGATTCAACTTCAGGGCTTTGGTATCATTAGCCAAATGCCTCAACAACTTTGATCATCAGTAAACGTATGGTCCTTGTTCACGGTGTTTTGTTAAGACCCCGAAAAAAAAGTTGCCACCGCGCGCAAGCAAACATGGGCATGGGCAAAGATATGGTCTCTACTGTACATACATAGTCTCTGCTACCTTCTTGTCTAAAATCACTGCTTAAAAGGACTCTCATTTTACCATGCCCGCTTTGGTTATGGCTTAAAATCTTCTTAATTTTCTTGTTTTCTTGTCGTAATAGAATGATCCTACGCCTTTTAGCTGCTTCCGCATCACCAAAACTCGAGAAATAAAATATGCATATGAGACCTACAACTTCTACTACGTCGACGGCCCCCAGTTTATAAACGGCAGGCAACAAATTCGATTTATCGACTTTGACGACTATAGTCTTCCCCCGAACACCTATGTGGGCATAAAGCCCAATGTCCCCTATCCTATCCTACCCGATATTCATTCCGAGTAAAAGTAATACTTATTACCAAGATAAGGTTGAAGGACGAATTCCGTCCCTGTCTGAAAAAATGGGGAAAAATCTCGTTGAATACATCGGCCGTTCCAGTTTATTAAGATTCATTACACAACCAGCCGCAATGTTAGATCCTTTGCGGGCTTATCGAAGTGCTCTTGAAAAGGTCATGGACAAGCATGATAAGCGATGCATCCGCTCACTTTCAATCGATAGCTCTAGCACGAGCTCGAGCCCGAGTCCAAACTGGGTAAGTGGCAACTTGCAATTAATATTTGACGACAAGACGTATGGAAACATGTGTAAGTTTCCTCAGTTTTCAAGATGATGGACGTGCTTTTAGAGGTTATGTCAAGGATGATGCACAACCAATCACAACAGAAAAATCAGAGACGAATAGAGACGGAGCACTAAATGGCTGCAGCACACGCATGTTTTACTCTCGCGGATCTGACAATACAACAGTCAACACCATTCTGTTGTCGCATGGTGTTGAGCAATGAGTAATGAGTATCCTCCTTTTCACTTCTTAGCCTATCAACCCTAAGTTTGTCGAATGTCACCATTCAAAAAACCAACACCACGCGATATCAGCGGGGAGTTGCTGAATCCACGAGTATATAGCGAGCCTCAAATCTGCCCTGTGTATTACAGCGTAGTCCACTTTCTCTATTTATCTCTGAAAAAATGGACAGAACTTCTCAGGACCGCCAGGAGAAGACCATAGGCACCTTTTTACTCAGCGCATCAAGTATTTTTGTTTCTCATATTCAAAACACAAAGTGTCAGACCTTCAAAACTGTCCCAACAGCTGAGACTCGCCCTTTGTGACTGGCTCATTTGACCGTCGTCATGGATTTACTTTAAAACGCCTTTTGCGAGTTCTGGTGTAGACTTTGAGACTTTTCGATGCTTTCAGTACGCGGTTTTGCATAGGGAGCCTCCCTCCAGCATAATGTTGTGGCAAAAGTTTTTCACGGACTTATATTTTTTCCCCTCCACCTCTAAAAATCGAAGGTCTAGCGGGGGATCTAGCCCTCTCTACCACCCCCCCCCTTGCCAGTACCACTGCTGAGTTACAGCTCTGTAAAAAAGAATTATTGTTTTGCAGTGTACATGATCCCCAATGTAAAGACGGCAAAAGAGTTACAGCTGCAGCCTGGTTATGAAGGATCGTATCGTAATTGTATTGCGTCGATATCGAGTGGGTGTTATTCTTATAGGTGAAGTCATTACGATATGTTCCATTCAGATAGTAACCCTTACATATCTACGATAAGAGCACGATAGCTCACAGTATCTTGGTGCATTTATACAGAGATGGAAGGGTTTCTATCGGCATTGAACCTGTCGGAATGACACCACCCATAAGAATAACACTTACTCGATCATCAACTTGATGGCATTACGATATGATCGTTCATAAACAGTCTGTTGCCTGTTGTGTAAAAAGATGCTTGTTTTTCAGGGTACACGGTCCTCGTTAAGGTGTAAACGGGAAAAGGTCAACCTATCAGAAAGTGTTGAGACTCTTCTGCCGCGAATGATAGACCCCTGCTTCCTCGAAAAATTGATGTCATGGTCGTTGAATAAGGAAAACAAGGACACTTCGGTACTATCCACAGAGGTCTTCGACGAGTACTGCAAAGTTTACTGTCAGTTTTTGACCACGTCTCTCTTCATCAGGCAGAAGAGTGCTCCCTCCGGCTGCAGCAACTTAAACGGCGGGAAATGTGAGCTCAATAAATGTATATGCTCAAGAGACGAGTCACAGTTTCTCCGAATGATGCGTTCCTGTTTTCAGCCGCAAGTGACTTCGACAAGGAGGTCAGTGGATATGCTTTCCTGTCACAACGCGATTCGGATAAAGTTATTCAGACAAATTGAAATAGCAGGGTTTCAGCCAGGTCCAAAAGACGAGCCCCAGTATGGACTGAAAGCGAAACTTTGGGTTGACAACGGCGAAGGAGAACCGATGAAGACCCCCACCCGGCCCAAACGGCCCAACCGCCCTCTTAAGAATGTGCATTGGGCCGAGAATTTGGTTCAGGATCCAAACCAGGATCAAAAAAAGTAATCACCTAAATTAAATAAATGAAAAACCACACAATTTCAGACCCTAACGACTACCAAATTCGAAAAACATGGTCTGTTCTAGTCCTGCCTATATTGAACGATCGCTCATTCACTGTATTACAATAATTCTTCCACTCAGTGGCGGAGTATCTCTTGGATGCACACCGTACCAAGGATTTTTGTGTGCACTCTTACTGAGATTCCTAAACCCTTTAAACCCCTTTCTCGGGGCTCTTTCCATCACCTATTTTTGGAACCAATAACCCTTGTTCCCTTCATTTCCTACTCGCCTTGTGTCTGTTTTTCATACCCTCAAACAAAGAACCAAAAAAAAAAAAAAAAAAAAAAAAAACTGTACGATGAATGTACTAGTAACAGACCATGCACTGGTAACAGACCGTTATCATTTTTACAAAGGCAAAACAAGCAGTAGGTGGCTCTCCTGCTGGTTTGTTTCCTTCAGTATGGTTTAAAGACAGCAGAGATATTGAAGCTAAAAAGATAGTCACTGCTGGCATTTGGGTGGTTTGAACTTTGAAGGGATCCTAATCTGATTTACTAAGAGCAGAAGTCGTGGGAACTAAGGGATAATGATTAGTTATTTATTGTTTAAGGAAAGTTGACAGTTTTTATTACATATTGAAGTGAAAAGCTTTCATTTTGCACAGCTACAATTACAATCGTCGAATCTGAGTTTTATTTAAAGGGGAGGTCCATTACTAGTACACTGAATCGCATTTTGTACAAGTAACAGAGCACCATAGAATTTTCCTGCGTGCACTAATTAAAAACTACTTTTGTAAGACAATCAAGAAAGCTGTTGATGATAAAGGGCACGAAAACTTTGGAAAAAAAGCTTTTCAACTTAAGCGAACCAAAAATTTACTTATTGGGTTTCTAAAACTCGCCCAAAATTTAAAAACTACTTTTGTATGACATACAAGAAAGCTGTTGATGATAAAAGGGCATGAAAACTTTGGAAAAAAAGCTTTTCCACTTTAGCGACCCAAAAATTTACTTATTACAAAGGGTGTCCCAAAAGTAAGTGGACTGATGCTGTCATTTTAAAACTATTCAACCTAGAGACTTGATCTTGATTTTATTTGAAAGATCAAATCATTTTCTATCGATTAAGACCAAGATCAGTTCATTTCATTAAAAATTAAAAAAGTTATGACGGTGTTTGTGAAGGGTGAACTCGATCCGGCTAGCTATAGGTTTTTGACAAAAAAAAAAAAAATCTTACCAATTATTAATCTTCTACTCCGCTATCCCCCGACTTCACCTGAACTGTCGGTTGCTTCTCAAAGTATTTTCCGCCACTTTCCAGACATTTGTGCATTCTTTCCTCCCATTTTCTAAGAAAAGTATTCTCAAATTCTTCTTCTGGAATTTTTTTTAGGGTTTTTTGAACTGCTGTTTTGATTTCAGCCTTAGTCTCAAATCTTCGTCCACGAAGATCCCTTTTCAATGTTGGAAACAGCCAGAAGTCGCATGGTGCGAGATCTAGACTGCACGGCGGTTGTCTCAACAGTTTAATACCCTTCTCCTCTAAAAATTCTCGGGTAAAATTTGATTCATGCTGCCGCAAAATCCCCAGCATACCGCGCGCGCGTACTGAAAAGTGAACAGGTGTCGACCGGCACGCGCCGCACTGAGATTGCTCCTGATTTTTCCCGCGAATTGTCCGTCTTATCTCGTTACCTAGACAACGACTGAAGCCGGCAGACGGCGATACATGTATGCCACGTCGCTTAAGGTATTGGCAAGTAGTTTCAAGTGAAAAAAGTTCACTAGAAATGTATAAGAGTTGAGAAGAAAACAATTCAACAATTATTGTCAAAGACCTATAGGCGGCGCGCGTTCACCCGTCACAAAAACCGTCATAACTTTTTTAATTTTTAATAAAATGAACTGATCTTGATTTTAATCGATAGAAAA
Source organism: Trialeurodes vaporariorum (assembly GCA_011764245.1). NCBI lineage: Eukaryota > Metazoa > Arthropoda > Insecta > Hemiptera > Aleyrodidae > Trialeurodes > Trialeurodes vaporariorum. The sequence continues at coordinate 35,671,628 of VMOF01000320.1, read as the reverse complement.
TGATTTGATCATTAAAATAAGACCAAGATCAAGTCTCTAGGTTGATTGGTTTTGAAATGACAGCATCAGTCCACTTACTTTTGGGACACCCTTTGTAAGTTTCTAAAACTCTCCCAAAATTCTTGCATGTACACATGATCCCAGTCCGCCTCAAAGTTTGTCCGGCTAACACTCTTCAAGGCCAACTAGACTGTTTGGAAATGAGAGAAAACCTTTGTTTGATTACCAGAAAACTACGTATGAGTAAAAGGAAACAAAACCTAACTTGTGTGCTAGAGCAGAAGGATATGAGTATCATGTTCTGACAAGTTGCACTGTCGGTACCAGAAAAGCATCAATTGCCGTGTTTATTTTAGCATAGTGGACTATCTCTATTTATCCCTGGAAAAATTGCCAGCACTTCTTGGGACCCTCAGGAAAAAACCATAGGCACCTTTGTCCTCAGCACATCAAGTCCTTTAGTTTCCTCCTTTTGAAACACAGAGTATTAGACCTTCAAAACTGCCCCAACAGCTGTGACTAGCTCACTTTGACTTGCTCATCAGACTGCTATCTTGAATTTCTTTTAAAATGCCTTCTGTGAGTTCAGGTGTACATTTTGAGACTTTTTGATGCTCTCAGTGAGATTTTTATGAAAGTTCATACGAAACTAACTTCCCGCATAATAATGTAACAAAAGTTTTCCACGGAGTTGTATCTTTTTTCCCCCTTCGACCCCTAAAAATGGGAGGTCTGGGTCTGAGGGTCTGAGGGAGCTAAGATCTAGGGCCTTAGCTCCCTCAGCCCTCCTTCTTTCTGTACCACTGCTGAGTTAGAGCTCTGTAAAAACGATTATTTTTTTGCAGGGTAAGCCCATGATCCCCAAGGTGCAGATAGGAAAAGAGTTACAGCGCTGCAGCCTGATTATGATAGCGTAATCGTATCGAATGTCTATCGATTGCGTGTTATTCTTATGGGTGGTGTCATTCCGATATGTTCCATTCCGATAAAAACCCTTCCATATCTGCAATAAGAGCACGATTCTTCGACGGTCATTGGTGGCTGTCTGCAGAGATGGAAAGGTTTCTATCGGAATTGAACCTGTCGGGATGACACCACCCATACGAATAACATAACACGTACTCGATTATTGACCGATGGCATTACGATACGATCGTTCATAAACAGCCTGATGCCTAAAAATATGCTTGTTTTTCAGGGTGGACGACCCCCATCAAGGTGTAGACGGGAACAGGTCAACTTATGAGAAAGTGTTGAGAATCTTCTGCCGCGAATGATAGACCCCTGCTTCCTCGGAAAATTGATATCATGGTCGTTGAATGCACGGAGAAAGCTAGAGTTTGGCAAAAATCGCAATGTGAGTTTATTGTAAAAAAGTACACGCCTATTACATAATTTGCCGTTATTTTTGCTAAGTTTACACTTCGTTATTGGTAAGTTTGCAATTTTAAACTTAAATAATATAGCATTGATATACATTTTTGTAAATTTTCCATTATGTTTTGCCGAATCAGCAATTTAATGGTTGAATTTGCACTAATCATTAAAGTTTTTACAAAAAAATGGCAAAATCTGCAAATTATGTGAATGCTTTTCGTAAAAATGTTTGTTGTCAAAAGAGCGGAACCTAATTATAATAGCCAATACAGCAATAGGTTTCTTACAAAAAATCAGCAAGTTACTATAGAAAACAGCAACAATAATTGACATGTTTACATTTATATTGCAAAATTTGCGAATCATATAATTGCGAATAGTGATTGGAATATAATTTTCAATAATCGCGAGAATCTCAAATTTTTGGAAAGCTCTCTCAGGTCCAATACTAGTTTTTGTAAAATTTGATGAAGCAAAGTAATTTCCACTAATATCTTCCACATGATACTGCAAAAAAAAATCGTAATTTCGATGACTGCAGATGCTAGGATAATTTGAAGACTACCTCAAGAAAGAGTTGATAATTTCAAACCTGATTGTTTTCTTTTTCTTTTTCTAAGCGTGCCTTGTTGGCAAGCTTCTTCCTTTCGTTTTGCTGCTTACAATGTAATCATGTATACATATAATGATACAGCTGTTTAATACATATCAAATGGCAGTGGATCGTGGTGGGCATCTTAAGTTTGCGGCAGTGTCTTTTATTCGTGTCCTGTTGTGTATTGAGCTATGATTGTTTCTGCAGTATTCCCAGATTCTGCTTTATTTATATACGTAATTTTATGTCATTATAATTTCTTCATTGTTTTTATTTTGTTCCAAAAGTACTATCAGCTTTTAAGGTGTAACGAGTCGCATCGTTCGGTGTGGTGTACGCTTTTATTGATACCAACTGTTATTTGACCATATGTTTTTAAAATAACCTCTCTATAGCAACCTCTATGTCAGAATAACCAATCTGTCATATCACGACTGAGAGAGAGCGAATTAGACTCCTCTCTAAAGATAATAAGAAAGTACAGTATACAACTTTTAAATCTTACTTGTGCAAGTTTATTACTAACAAATGTTGGTTAGATAAATTGTGAATCAATGCTCTGACTATTGTTACTAATTATTTTCGTAACAAGCTTCGTTGTTTCATTTTAAAGTCAACCGTCATCCAGATTTTGTTTGTGATCGGTATGTCGCTTATATTTTTACTTTTATTTAGTGTTTTTTTCTCTTTTATGGAGTTATTGGGTATTTGTAAACAGTATATGCGAATGCAATTATCTGTTATTGCAGTTACTTTTCTGTTATTTTTGAGCTGGTGGGTTTTGAGAGATATTTCTGTTTTACGTGGGTGTTATGGCGGATGCCGACTTTTCTATCAAGTTGTGTATTCTTTTTAGAGCGTGCCGCAAGGCAGGCTCTATTGAAATTTTTTGCTTTAACTATGGACCATCGGTTATAGCGTTTCCCACCTTCCCTATGTATTTGTATGAAAATAAGCTCCGCCCATCTCGTCCTCCGATTTGTCGTTTTTTGTTTTTTTTTGTTTTATGAAATAATATTTTACCGGTTACTTTTTGATATTTATTTTGTAAGAATGTCAAATCCATTTTTATCTAGATTATTTTTCTTGAAGTGGGTTTTCGATTTTCAAATTCGGTTGTAGTGATAATTTCGTCCAAACTTTTCGCGCTCTTTTTGAGAATTCAAATATTTTTTCAAAAGAAGTGCCAAAATCGTCCAATCAGTGAATGTGAATTGTTAAAACGTTGCTTATTGGGAACCAATCGACAGGGAAAGATTTTTTCGACCCATCAGTTGATGGTGAAAATATGTATGTTGTGACTGATCACTGTGATGTACCATGATGATGTAACATGTGCTTCATCGTTCGTTTGGCTGCATGATTTTTTCGAGTATTATGACGTCAGGTACGATATGTCGCTTCGATCAATCGTTTTGTGACCGTATAGAAGCCATTTCATCCACTCATCGTTCCTGCTTACTCTATGGAGCTAAATGTCCAATCGACAGGGAAACAACTCACCTCTTGAAAAAGCAAAACAGCTGACTATCAATGTATCGACCGTTGCAATCTAGACGAGCCAACCTCCGTTCGAAATATTGTGTCCGTTTTATGTTTCTCACTTATTGTTATATGAACGTTCATCATCTGTTCATGAACTTTATCGCACGTTCATCCTATGTTCATGAACTTTATTGAACATTCATCATCTGCTCATGAACTTTATCGAACGTTCATCATCTGTTCATGAACTTCATCGAACGTTTATGTCAAGTTCATGAACGTTCAAGTAATGTACATGAACGTTCAAGTAATGTTCATGAACGTTCATGTAATGTTCATGAACGATCAAATAATGTTCATGAACATTACATGATCAATTTTTAGGGCATTTTGCAAAATGCCCTAAATCCGCCGAAACAGTGGATTTACAGAAAAGATTGTCAAGAGAGAAAAAAAAGTATTATTCTTTAGTGTACTTTTCCAAATCCGAAGTTGAAACATAGGATTTCCAATTGACATTTTCGAAGTACTTGGGTTCGCCCCTCCTAAAATTCCCTAGGGGTTGCTGTAATTTAAAGAAAATGTGTTTGAATCGTTTTTTGTCCAGAATGGAAATTCAATAAAGTGACAAATTGAATTCATTTAATAATTCTATGAGCCACAAGCAAAGAAAAAGTAAGAATAGATTTTTCATATTCATCCCATCTTCATGTCTTCGCATACACGGTGATTAATTGCAAATCTAAGGGAAAAAAGAGGTTAGGTGATTTTTAGTTGATTTTGTACCAACAGAGCTCTCAGCAAAAACTGAAGCTGAGTTCTTGCTGACTGGATTGTATCAGCAAAAAGGAACCTGCTGAGTTTAAGGTGATTTATCGCTGAGAAAGTGCTCAGCATGGACTCATGCTGAGTGCTTGCTGAGAGGTTCAATCAGCAAGAGATCATGCTGATTTCAAGCTGATTTCATGATGAGTGTTGCTGATTTTAGCTGACGATTTTTACCAGGGATGAAAGTGCATCGTTGGGTTGATGAGGGAAGACCAAGAAAGGAAAGAGTTCAAGAACTAGACATCGACAAAGGAGAACCGTTGAAGACCATCCCCATCACCCGAATTTCTAAACTGCGTTGGTCAGAACCTTTGGTTCTGAATTAATTCCAAACTAGAATCAAAATAGTTTAATCAATTAAATTAAATAAATAAAAAACCACACAATTTCAGACCCTTGCGACTACCCCGTGCATTCGAAAAACATAATATATCGTCTGACATCGTCGTCGTCCTGCCAATGGGTATGTTGCAAACTTTTGCCACAGCGCTCTAGAGTGATCAACCTCATGTGAAATCGCGCCAGAAGTCCATTGGTGGCAGCAGTAAGTCATAAAATGCAATAACAAACTCACCAGAGGCAGAGGCAGAGGCAGAGATGCCAGTGATAAATAAAAAATGTTTTTAAAATTTTATCTCGCAACTACTTTAAAATATTATAAAAATATTTTTAAATAAAAATTTCAGGAAAATATTTTTCTGAAGTTATTTTCCTGACAATGTTGACAATATTTTAAAAATATTTTTAAAATATTATGTGTTTACTGGGAAGGAAGTGGCAGAGTTCCTTGTCGCTTCGCGAGGTAATCAGCATTTGTTCCTTGCGGCTCGCAAGGAAATCGAATGCATGGAAATCAAGTCGCAAGGAAATTACAGAGTTCCTTGCCGCTTCGCGGGGAAATTAGAACTTTTCCTTGCCACTTTGCAAGGAAATTGCAGAGTTCCTTGCCGCTTTGCGGGGAAATTAGAACGTTTTCCTTGCCACCTTGCAAGGAAATGGCAAAGTTCCCTGCAAAATGGCAGGGAAAATTTTTAGCAGGGAAGCGTGGCGAAGTCACTATTAACAGCAAACCTCTACGTCTTTTCAAACTCAAATATTTCAAAAAGTTGCAGGATCTAATTTAAAGGTTTTGTTCTCCAGAAAATGGGCTTTCTCGTGGTTTTAAGCTCGTTTTGGCCTTTTTTGGTCTTCACCCTTTTTTGGTCCAATGAAAATGATGAAATTGACGAATTTCGAGTGTTCGTTATACGTTACTTTAAGCTAAAAAAAAAATATACACAATATTGCTCAAATAAAGTTTTCTTTACATGCAAAATGATCTACGTGCCTTCCTCTTTCTGATCCATCCTTTATTTGATAGAAAAAAAAGGCTCCTTATGGTTCTAAAATGCGATGAAAGAAACGTCACCGGTACATGGTTTCAACAATCAAAACAAACATCTGAAAAACGGTCGCATTCAACCTCACCATACATACTTAATACCATGATAATAGGTACTATAGGCATATTTCTGTGATCAGCATACTATCAGGAACAAATTCAGCCCATTAAACGTTCGTTTTGAAGTTATGACTTTTGTCGCACCATTATCACACTGTGCACTGGAGCTCTCACCCACTAGGATGATATTTTTCGTGGGTTTAAATGGACGAAATGCAAAGTTGTCAGATTGCTCCTTACCAGGTGTAAGAAAATTGTCGATTTTTGGCTCCAAAACCGATCATTGCTCGACCCCATTGTAGAATGTAGGCACCGCCACCTAATTGCTACCACATCCGTTGCAGTATTCGGTTGTAATTCACCGTGAATATTTGGTCGGGGACAATCATCCATCGGTAGAAAGACAACGCAACCATCAGCCGACACTCGACACTCGACAGGCACCCAAAAGCTGTGAGGAACAATGGGTCCCCATCAAGCGTGCTTCATGAATGGGGAAGTCAGCACGGATAAAGTTCAGAGTTGTAGACACGAGTGTAGGTATTGGCCCTTGCTGTAAGTACCACGTTGCCAATGGGTCTCATGCAGAGTGCTTTCACTGCGGCAATATATGACCAGTGGTGGCTCGTGCAAATGGCAACACTTTTGCAATAAGCGATTTAACAGTGGATTCTGGTGTAAAAACCTCGAAAAATAATAATGGCAGCACTAGAAACTTCCGAAATCCACTCTTAAACTCAATAAACGCCTTTATTTACGAGGACGTAATGGTGGCCGAGGGCAGTAACAATGGGAGATTCCTATCTTAATTTATGCTGACAAGGATGATTCACAGAGTAATTAGTCATCAGAGTGATGATACACATCCGATGAATGGTACCGCAACACCTAGTGACACCAGTGTCAAATGAAAGTTGTCTTATTGTTAGATGGGAACCTCCCACTGGTACTACCCTCAGCCACCATTACGCCCGAGCAAATAAAAGCTTTTATCGAGTTTAGGAGTGGATTTCGGAAGTTTTTAGTGCTGCCATCGTTATTTCTTGAGGTTTTCACACCTGAATCGACTATTAAATCGCTTATAGCAAAAGTGTGCAACAGTCCTAATGGCAACCTCATGTTTCCCTCCATTTGAATTTGTGAAACACAATCGATTCGGTAGTGAAACAGCCCTTTACAAACAATCAATTTTTGTGCATAGATTCAAATGGAAGGAATAACATTGTTCAATGAGCTATAACTTTAGAGTGGCAGCGGGCTGGTCCACCTTGTGCCACACAGGGTAGAAGGAATCCCGGGAAAAAGCGGAATTTGGACGGCAGATTCCAAGGTTTGAGGTTAAATTTTGAAGGCCGTTTCCGGCGATGCCCGAGTTTGTTTACGAAACGACCGGAAACAACCTACAAAACTTAACCTCAAAATCGATTTTTACGGCAAGATGGTGGCACCCTAGGTGACAACAATGAACCAGCGGAACGTTCCTTGATGTGCCACTCTAAAGTTATAGCTCATTGACATTGTTGCTAAATTCCATGAGCGGCCACTAAAAATATGCAAATTGATCCGAAAGTAAAATTTCGCAGAGGTAATAAATTTTGCATTTAAAATTTTTCAACACCAATTCGTTAACACCGAGAACATTCTTTTAAAGAATCTTCAATTTTAAACAACCCACGCTCAACTGTGTACCATTTCCACCGACTGACTGTTACATATATACGGATCCGATGCGTTTAAGTCAGAGACAAATAGAGACAAATCGCATGCTATGCTCCCTGTGTTATGGAAGTGAATCAAGAAAAATGGGTTCATGGTAGTTCGGGAACTCAATAAAACGACAGCCAACAGTCACCTACGATTAAGCGGTGAACATCGCTCCAATCATGATCTACGTGGAATTCTCCTTTGAAGTCAAAATTTCTATTATAGTTGATTGAGGCATACGATTTTAAAATATTGCGTCAGAAGCCGTCATTCTGTAAAAAAATAACGTCAATTTTACAGCCTGAAGAAAACCTAATCTGCATGTCCATCACTTAACAGTATATGCGACTGCTCTGGCTGTCGTCTCGATGTGCCCCGATCGAAATTAAGCTTGAAAATTTGACAGCTGTCGCAAGCTGTCCGCTAAGTCACTAAACTTGTTTCTGGTGTCTGTTAACTTAACCTCAAAATATTGGTTGTTCTATTTAATTACAAGAAATAGTCATGTTTCCTGTCTGGATTTTCTGAATCAAAGATAATAAAATAATGCAAACAATGTATGTATTATTTAAATAAAAAGTACAGCGTTTTAAGGAGGAGGGGGAAACCCTCAAATCAACGAATCTGTCGTAAACCACAGAAGAATCAACGACGAATTAGAGGATTTCATCATAGTAACCCAATGGTGGTGAAACTCTCCACTTTTCCAATTTAACTCAATGATAAGTGGGCGATTTTTTTTTCTTTTTTTCCATGCAATCAGGCAACTCTCAGTTTCATTAAAGTCACGCAAAACGGCAACCCTGGACAGACCAGACAGAACGAAACTTCACCATACCGTCAAAACGGCAACCCTGGACAGACCAGACAGAACGAAACTTCACCATACCGTCAAAACGTTACTGAAATATTCGTTTTTTGTTTCTCTTTCGTTTTCTCCGTGAGGTGTGGTTTTTTTGTTGGCTGCAGCAGCTGTTAATACAAATGTGTTTTTATTGACACAATCTTTTAACACTCCCGACTAATGTTGTTATTGTTTTTTTGGACTCAAACGTTAGTCGCGGCCGCGCGCCACGACCATCACGGGCCCTTTTGGCCTCAGCCAGCCCGGCGACCATGTTTGATGTTTACAATCCACATTTACAAACAAAATACAAATTACTGATCCTGTTTTATTTGAACAAGCCGAACTTGAGAAAAAATAAGTTTGTAATTGGACTGGGTGGGGGTGTCAAGAGATATAATAATACTGGAACTGCCACTTTGCTTACAATTAATGGCATTTTTCAATGGGGCTCTTGCAAACTTTTGCTATGAGCAAATAAATAGTTCAATCTTACCTATGTAAAGACCAACAAAAATCACGAAAATCAAACTGAGTAAGTCTAAAATTCAGTAATAAACTCACATAACTGCTTTAATGGCAAGATTGTAATGGCGGTTCGACGCAGGTATCATGGGAGATTTCTGCCTATATTATGTCACTTTCTCTACGGAAACACAGAGATATGTCTCAATTTAGATAGGAATGTCCCATGATACCTGCGTCTCTCCGCCATTAAGCCCGATTCTGAGAGTGAATTTCATGATTTTTTAGTGTACTCATCGTCATTTTTACAGGTTTATGTGCAAAAATCAACTCTTCTGTTGAGTCTATGGTTCATCGGTAGACTGAAAATGTAATCTTTGCTTAGGCCTACTCAATACTACTCGTGTTCGTTGTTACTACTTCGTTCGTCATGGCCGGCGTGGCTCGCGTTGTACTTAGATCTCTCGCCTGAATTAATTATTGTTTTATATCTGTGATAATCATTTTAAGTATTTTAATTATCTTTAATATAATCATCGTACAGTATAATTATGTGTTCTTTCAATACGATCCACCTATAGTTCCTTAGTTCCTATATATTTAACCTATTTTAACATGGTAGCAGCCCCGTGGTTCCGTGCTCGTTCAAAATTCTTCATCTCCATAATCACGTTTTTTCTAAGCGGACAATTTTTTTATTTTTGCTAAAGTGTCGTGAATCGCCTTATATCGTTGTCGCAATTTGTGTTAGTTTCATTGCCTGTTCAAAATGGATGAGGATAACTTTAGAATCCCTCTCTTCGATGGTACAAATTATTCAAACTGGAAGTTCAGACTAATGGCGCTTTTGGAGATGAAAAATTGTGAAAAGGTTGTCACATCACCGGAACGACCAAACGATATCAATGAAGCAGACTGGAATAAAGCTCTAAGTAAGGCCAAAAACTATCTCATCAATAGTATTTCTAATTCGCAACTTGAATTGATTCGAGATAAATCCACCGCCAGGGAAATGTTAGCAAAGTTTGACAGTCTTTATAACGTTCAAAATACTGCCAAAAAATTAATGGCTAAAAGGCAACTTTTGCAATTGAAATTATCCGATTCTGCCGATCCTTCTGTATTCTTTATCTCTTTTGAAAAATCTATTAATAACCTCAAATCAGCTGGCGAGAAAGTAACGGAAGATGAGAAATTAAACTACCTCTTAATTGCTCTCCCTTCTTCAATGAGTCACATCATTGACATCATAGATGCAGTCCCGGATTCTGATAGAAATGTTGAATATATTAAAATGAAAGTAAAAACAGCTTTTGATTCGCGCAACATCGTCTCAGAGGCAGATAACCTCAACTCTTTGAACATCAGCAACAGCAAGCCGAGTGGACGCAGAGGATATAGCAGACCCTACCGAAGTGGAAGACCATCATCTCACTACAGAGGAAGAGGATTTAATCCAAACTTTAATTCCCATGGTTCAAATTTCAACGCAAATGGACAATCGTCATCTCATAACGTCAATCGTCCCTATAACAACCGAGGAAAATGGAATAACTGCTCAAACAACTATCAATCTGGTAATCAATCTAATCAGTGGAGATCTAACTACTATCATCCTGGCAATCAGTCGAATAATTGGAACCCCAACAACAATTGGAAAAATTCTGCCCGAGGAAGAGGTCAATCGAATCAATTCAGGACGAATCGTGGACATGTAGGACAATCATCCACAAAATCAGCTAACTTCTTTGAAGGTAACCATGATGAAAATTCTATTTTATGTAATCCTAATTTCATTTCATGTGATACTGATTTTATTTCATGTTATTCTCCTCATAATTCTAGTCATAACTCCTTTCATTCTAGTCCAAGTTTTAATCATATCTACCTATCTGTGTCTGAAAGTAAAGAAAGTAATGCAAGTAGAGAGAATATCTAATTTTTAATTGATAGTGGCTGCTCTGACCATATTATCAAAAGTGATAAATATTTTATGGATATTGAGGAAATGGAAAACCCTATTGAATTCAAGTTAGGCGATGGTCACCAAGTGCAAACTAATATTAAGGGCACAATCAAATTAATTTTGGCTAAATCATCAGGCGGTGAGGTAACATTAACTCTTCATGATGTTTTCTATGTTCCCTCAATTAAAAATAACCTCCTCAGCATTACTCAATTGACGGATAGAGAAAACAAAAGTGTCACTTTCACCAATAATTCAGTCAAATTCTTTACCAACGATAACTTTTTGTTCGCTGTAGGAAAGCGGTCGAACAATTTGTACAAATTGTATTCTCAAATTGTAATTCCTAAAGTAGTAATGTCTGTGAATAAAATATGGTCAGGTAGTTCCAATGAAATGTCAGAGCGAGAGAAATGGCACCGCATTACAGGGCATTGTAATTTTCAGAACTTGGATAAACTCGTCAAACAAAAACTAGTTGAAGGCGCACCAACTAATTTTACTTATTCTCCGATTCAATGTGAAATTTGCATCGAAAACAAGATGACAAATCTGCCTTTTGCAAATAATCGACATAGAGCCAAAGAGATACTAGCTATGTGATCAAACACAAGAGTGAAGTTTTTAATTGTTTTAAAACCTGTATTTCTTTTCTAGAAAATTCATCTGGCAAAAATTTAAAAACCTTAAGGTGTGATAACGGAAAAGAGTACATTAATAAAAATTTTAGTAATTATTTGTCAGAGAAAGGTATAAGTTTAGATCCTAGCCCTAGGTATACGCATCAGTTAAATGGTACTGCTGAGCGCCTCAATCGCAGTATTCTTGATAAGACTCGGTGTTTATTAGCAGAAGCCAATATCAACACTAAATACTGGCCCCTTGCAATCTTAACAGCAAATTATTTAAGAAATAGAACCATAATTTCTCCAAATTCTTGTAAAACTCCCTTTGAAACCTTTTTCGAACGTAAACCTGATCTGTCCAATTTACAAATTTATGGTAGTAATGTTTTCACCAGAATTCCAGAGCCTTTAAGGCCTAATAAATTCTCACCTAAAGCTGTGAAAGGTAAATTGGTCGGCTACACCAACACAGGCTATCAGATTTTAGTTAACGGAAAGATTATTGTGTCCAGGGATGTGAAGTTCATCAATGGCAATGAATATTGTATTAAATCATAGGATTCTGAAGAGGAGATTAGTATTTCAAATGAAAAACTTAGGGTTTGCAAAGAAAGCTCCAACAAAATTGAATCTGAACCCAAATTTGTTAAATTTAGTTTAAGTGAATCTGGTAATGTAGAAAATCATTCTAATGAAAATCTTATTACGCCTGATCCAACTCCGTCATTTAACAACACTGGAGAGAATGAGAGAGAGGACTCTGCAACGCTAATTCCTGAAAAAAAGGAACGCCCTAAGCGTACAATTAAATTACCGAGAAAATTAACTGATCATGTTTTGTTTATAAACTATGTTGACATTAGTGTTCCGGAAACTTTTCAGGAGGCGATGCAGAGCGAGAAATCGAGTGAGTGGAAAGATGCGATGAAGGAAGAATTGAGAAGTCATGAGGAAAATGAAACATGGCAGGTGGTAAGAGAACCTAAAAATGCAAAAATTATCGATAGCAAATGGTTGTATAGAGTCAAAGGAGACGGTAAATTAAAAGCGAGATTGGTTGCTCGCGGTTTTCAACAAACCTACAAAGATAATGAGGAAATATACTCTCCCGTAGCTAAATCTCAATCTCTAAAATTTCTTTTAACACTAGCCACAATTTTTAATTTTATAGTCCACCAAATGGACGTTCAAACCGCGTTTCTCAATGGTTACATTAAAGAAACAGTCTATGTGCGACCACCGGAAGGCGTAGAGGTAAAAGAAGGTCATGTATTTAAATTATTCAAAGCTCTTTATGGCCTAAGAGAAAGTCCTAGAGATTGGTATGAGTGTTTTAACAATTTTCTCTTGTCTGTCGGTTTTGTCAGATCTCAATTCGATCCTTGTCTTTATTTTCGTAATTTTAGTGATTGTTGCCTTATTGTGTTAATTTATGTCGATGACCTCCTCATCTTTTCTCAAAACTTGGATAAAATCAAGGCTTTTAAGTATTCTTTAGCTAGTAAATTTAAAATGAAAGACTTAGGCGAAATTAAAAAATATCTTGGAATTAATGTTAAATTTGATCGCAATTGCAAATTAATAACCCTAAATCAAACTGATTACATCGAAAGTGTCGCTAAAAAATTTCAGATCGCAGACTCTCGACTATTCAATACCCCGATGGAACAAAACCTGAAAATTCAGCATGGGGATATTGAATGTGGAGAAGATGTAACTGAATTTAGAAGTCTCATTGGCGCTCTTTTATTTATTGGTATGAATACTAGACCGGATATTGCGTATGCAGTTAATTATCTGTCTCGTTTTCAAACATGCTGTACTTCAACAATTTTTCAATATGGGCTTAGAATTTTAAAATACCTTTATAAAACCAAAGACTTAGAACTTTCAATTAGTGGTGAACATGCAAATTTTAAGAATCCAATAACATGTTACGTTGATGCTGACTGGGCGGGAGACCCGTTGGACAGAAAATCCACCTCAGGATATGTGATTAAATTATTTGACAATCCAATAGTATGGAAATCTCAAAAACAAAAAGGTATTACCAAATCTTCCACCGAAGCTGAATATGTTGCCTTATCAACAGCTGTGACTGAGTTAAAGTTCATAAAAGCTCTGCTGTCAGAATTTAATCTTGTCAAAATTTCAAATCCAATTCCAATCTATGAAGACAATTCTGGAGCAAAAGCTATTGCAGAAAAAGGTAATTTTACTAAAAAATCAAAACACATAGAGGTTCATAACTATTTTGTCCATGAAAACGTAGCCAACAAAACAGTTCAAATAATTAAAGTAAATTCTTCGGATAACGTTGCAGACATATTCACGAAACCATTGGGTTCTCAAAATTTCACTAAATGTCGAACTAATCTCAATCTAGGATAAGTATTCTCAGTAATTTGAATTAGCCCTTTCATTTTTCTTCTATGTCTCAGCAAGCATTTTTTTTATCAAAAAAACTTGTTTATGTGTCAATTTTTATTTATTTAGGTTTGTAGTTTCTTTTAAAAGTGCTTTTCTGCACAGCACTTCTAAGCATTGCGAAAGTCCAGGCAATATTCTCCCGAACTTTCGAGGAGGCGAATGTTATGTATTTGTGAATTTTTATTCTCTGTTTTTTCCATGTAAAATACTGTTTTATTTTTAATCAATTCATCCATGTGATCATCAGGCGAGGAATCTTGAAATCTTTATATTCATTGTGTTCCAACTTTTTCTAGTAATTTAGTTGTATTTTTTTTTGTAATTTAGTTGTTGAGTTTTTTAATTTTTTTTTTCTTCTCAAAATGTATCTTCAAAGGAAGTGCCAAATGGTCTAAAGAACAGACATTTATTTGTTAATAGATTTTCTAAGTAGATTAATAGATTGATATGTAGGATCATTTTTAGAAGTCATTCAAGTGCCTCTCTTTGATCAAATTATGATAATTTCCTGTCTCAAATTCCATCTCAAGTCATTTTTTCTTGTGAAGAAAACAAAATGAGGATTTGTTTGTCCCGACAGAGTAGCTAACTGTCGAGATCTACAAATTCTATTTTTTCAATTTTTGTTGTACTCATCTGAGTTAAAAATAGTATCGTCAACCTGCTATTTCTTATTCTTACGAAGTTTTCTCTCATGCTCTTGGATTTATCATAAGGATTTTTTTTCTGTTAGATTCAATCAGATATGTAGTTAGTTTTATTTTGCTCATAGTATTTTTTTTCTTGTGAATAATACTCCGTTGAACCAAGGAGGCGTGTTGAGTCTATGGTTCATCGGTAGACTGAAAATGTAATCTTTGCTTAGGCCTACTCAATACTACTCGTGTTCGTTGTTACTACTTCGTTCGTCATGGCCGGCGTGGCTCGCGTTGTACTTAGATCTCTCGCCTGAATTAATTATTGTTTTATATCTGTGATAATCATTTTAAGTATTTTAATTATCATTAATATAATCATCGTACAGTATAATTATGTGTTCTTTCAATACGATCCACCTATAGTTCCTTAGTTCCTATATATTTAACCTATTTTAACATCTTCAATCCCCTACAGCAAAAGTTTGCAAGAGCGCAAGAGTCCCATTCACTGATAATTCCACCAGTTGAGCAAAGATTACCCAATTCAAATCAGTATGATTTATTTAATGCACGGAAATATTCTTATCTGTAATATTTTCTCAATCGGTGCAATCGCCGTCAAATTATTAAAATACCCGCAAGTTTTTTGAAGTCATTGACGATTTCACCGGTTGTGAAAAGATTACAAATGCGAGTATTTTCGTGAATACAGTTATTCACTAAACTGAACTATGTAATCTTTTCTCAACTGGTGGAATCATCGGTGAATTGAAAAATGTCATTAATCATACGCAAAACGGCAGCTCTGACTAATACTATTGCAGTGGCGGCTCGTACTTTATGGCAACCATGTTTTTGGTCAATAGTCATTTGAAACTATGCAAAAGTATCGATTTCCCCGTGATTCCGTGAATCCCCCGAAACTTAATTAGTTTACGTGGGTTTAAATGGAAAGAATACGTTGTTGCTACAGTGTACGGGCCCCCACTGCGTACTACTGTTTTCAGAGGTGGCGTGTGAGTTATGGAGAATCGATATTTTGTCCGTGAAAATCTATGGGTTCGAGGGAGCTCTTGCAAGGTTTTGCTGTAGAAAATGGACTACCAATTATGATGTAAACTGCCAGAAATTTACTGTTTGAAGACAAAATGCAGCAATATTATTGTTTCAATTCGTAGGTAATGTTCCTTTGTTTTGGGTGCTAAACGCACGTAGTGCATAAATACGGTTTCAGGTCAGTAGGTCTACAGTAATATGGACTACGGACAAAATGTCTACTCTTTTTGGTCTACTGACAAAATGTCTACGGAAGTATGTCTAATTGTCTACTTTAAAAAATGACCACATTCTAAAACGTTTACATATTTTATGTCCACAAAATAAATGCCTCCAGTATATAAATGCCTCTTTTTAAAAATGTCCACCTTTTTTTTTACAAAATTGTCCACTAGACAAGTATGTCTACAATTTTGAAACAGAATTAGAAAATATAATATAAATTAGTTTACTCCCCTCGTTCATTGATCTTTGTAATGTTAAATTATAAATTTTGAAGACAGCGTCACAGAAATCTGATTAGTTTAATGAAGATTTCGCAAAATTAACAACATTTAATTCACTCAGTATTTAAATTGAAAAGAGACTGTCTTATAACAAGGAAGAAAGCTGAATCAAAAAATAAATAATTCGATGAGAAATGTTACCAAAGTGTAGCAAAAAGTTTGCACAAGTGATTTATATTGTCTAGCAACTTCGTCGCACGCCTAAAAACTATAAGAAACATTAAAATAATTATCATTCAAACTATCGATGATCAAATATTTATTTATTTCTTATAACTAGCCCGCTGATTTCTTTTCCACGTGTCTATTTATTTTACAAACTTGTAGACATTGTTGTCTTGTAGACAATTTTGTAAAAAAAAAGTGGGCATATTTCAAAAGAGGAAATAATATACTGGGGACATTTACTTTGTGGACATTAAATATGTAGACGTTTTTAGAATGTGGTCATTTTTTTTAAGTAGACATTTTTTTCGTAGACACATTTTCGTAGACATTTCGTCAGTAGACCAAAAAAAGTAGACATTTTGTCCGTAGACCATATTACTGTAGACCTACTGACTGGAAACCCATAAATACACGGAGGGTGGTCCATCAGTGGTGGTTTTTCTGTGAGGAGTGAGTTTAAGAATTTTTTAGTGGTCTCGTCGTCATTCTCGGAGAATTTTGTACCTGAGCAGACAAGCCATATTTGATTTGCATATGGAAAAACCGTGTAAAAGCTCTATTGAACCTCTAGATGCTCCGATACTTTTACATACATTCAAATGGGAGAAAAAAGATAGCTACAAATGGTCGATACTTTTAAATACATTCAAGTGGGAGAAAAATGATGACTACAAATTGAGCTCCAGGAACTAATTCTAGATACGAGGAAAAGGAGGCTTTTAGATCAGCTGTAATACAATAAACTGTTCTAGTGATGAGTTCACTGAACCATTGATCTAGCATTCGCGAGTTTTTCTTTTAATGACTCATTTCGTACGAGTTTTATTTCTCCGAAGGCCGTCGTCGTTACGACATGACAGTCTCTCAGCTCACGTAAGCTCATCGCTATGACGTTTTCGGCAAAGTGTTATGACGACGATCGGTGATTTTAAAATTTTGAAATTGTTAATTTTTGTATTTTTTCAATACTTGCGCACTCATTTGCCGTCAAACTTTGCTTGCTGTATGAAAATGAGTTTTTTTTACATTGTTAAAGACAATGTTTTACATTCGCTTTGCCACCCATATATTTCTCGTTGAATCCTATGTCGAAGTATAGGCCGATAATGCCGAAAGACGTACGCAGTAGTAGGCTTACTAACACCCCAAAAAAAATAGCGTCCCCAATATAAAGTGTGTCGCTACTGAGCGAATTTTACAGCTCCGAATTTATAACTCGTGTTCGCGCCTGATTGAATTCGGTTCCGCCATCGCATCGCTTCGACCGTTCATGCATGCTATCGCCCCTTCTTTCTCTTTCATTCTAATTCTCTTTCTCTTTCTAGGTTTCTCCTGCGACTGACTTCTGCGTATTCGACTCTTTTTGACGGTTCGGCCGATTCCTTTTGACGAATATTCATTATTCCCGAGGTTTTTATTTCCTTTACCCCCGCGCCGAACTTTTCACCGAACTTTTGAACGAGTTGAGGTGTAAAGTTGCTGTATAGATTACTCTTCATAACTTTGGATGATATTTTTTTTGGGGGGAGTCCATCCACCCCTCCTTCCCAATTTGCCCGTGCCACACCACCGTCTAACTTTTGACCGAGTTGAGATAAAAAGTTGCAGTTTTGACCAATATTCATTATTTCGGAGGTTTCATTTTATAGTATAGCCCCACGCCCCCTCCCACAAACGGGCATGCCCCCCACCCCCCCCCCCCCCCGCGACGAACTTTTGAACGAGTTGAGATATAAAGTTGCTGTTTGGATTCATCTTCATAATTTTGGATGACAATTATTTTGGGGAATCCAAACATCCCCCCCCATTCCCCCGTGCATTATCCCCGTCTAACTTATGAACGAGTTGAGATAAAAAGTTGCAGTTTTGACTTATGTTCATTATTCCGGAGGTTTTTTTTTTTAACTCCTTTCCCCCCTCTCCCACACAAAAACGGGCGTGCCATCACCCCCCTCCCCCTCCCGCGCCTAACTTTTGAACGAGTTGAGATGTAAAGTTGCTGTTTAGATTAATCATCATAATTTTGGATGACAATTATTTTGGGGGAGTCCACAACCCTCCCCCCCATTCCACCGTGCCCCACCGCTGTCTAACTTTTGAACGCCTTGAGATAAAAAGTTGCTGTTTTGCCCACATTCTGTTTTATAGTTCTATCCCCCCCCACCGTGCCCCACCCCCGTCTAACTTTTGACCGAGTTGAGATAAAAAGTTGCCGTTTGGATTAATAATCTTCATTTATTGGATGACAACTTCTTGGGGGAGTCAACCCCCCCCCCCCCTCCCCCGTGCCTCATAGTAGGCCAACTTTTGAACGAGTTGAGATAAAAGTTGTAATTTTGGCCAATATTCATTATTTCGAATTATTTTTCGTGTGTTAGTAGTCCTTCTTCCCTCCTACCCAAAAATCGGGGTGTACTTCCCCCCCTCCCCCCTTAAGGTAGGCGATGGGCTTTAACAATGTACTCTAACACAAATTGGTTTGAAATGACCGCTTGTTTTTTTTTTTTTTTTTTTTTTTTTGTTTTTTTTTTTATTTATTTATTTATTTTATTTACATTTTTTATAACAATGTATAATCTAACATTGTCGTGTTTGAAAATATGTTTGATGGCTAAAGGGGGCAAATTGTAGACGAAAAATGGTCACGAATCAAGAAATTGATCCCTACAGGAAATTCTGGGTGTTTAGAATAGTATCTTGTGGTATTTTTAATTAGAAATCTGATCGTTTTGCCTTTAATAATCAGGCATTTTTGACCGAAGTATCATCATGAAAATGCCAGAATTTTAATCAAAAATGGCCAGAATGCTATTCAAAAATACCATTCGGAGAAAAGAGAATATTTTATCGGCTACCAAACATTTATTTCGTGCAAGTAGTTCCTGCCATTTTTGAAATAAACAGAATTCTCGCCATGAATAGTCTATATTATTAAGCATTACCAGAAATCTGTTTCAATTTTCCTGGAAAGACATTGACAGAAATACTTAAATGTTCATCTGATAGCCGTTAAGATACTCTTTTTTCCGTCCAAAATTCTTCTGAAAACTGTCGGAATTTTCTTTTGGAAAATGTTCATTGAAGTACTGACCAATTTTAATAGAACATTTTTCTCCGTGTAAGATGAGGCCACTTAAATAACCGCTTTCTACAGTATTTCCGCGTTTTTCTCCCTCTTTCGGATTCTTATGGGATGATGACGTAAGTAGGTGTGGAATCGAAAGCTTTCGTCCATTACAATTACATGCAGAGAACCACCGAGGCTCATACGCTCTGCACTCACTCACACACCCCTTTCCGGAACTACACGGTGACATCGTCTAAAGCAACAGGATTCTCTATGCACTCTACAGTCGGGCATTCAAATTAAATTCTGGACTAAGAAGAGGACGATTCAAGAATCAGCTCTCTCTCTCTCTTTCTCCCTCTCACTCTTTCTCTCTCCTCCTCTCTCTCTCTCTCTCTCTTCTCGCTCTCTTCTCTCTTTCTCTTTCTCCCTCTCACTCTTTCTCTCTCCTCCTCTCTCTCTCTCTCTCTCTCTCTCCTCTCTCTCTCTCTCTCTCTCTCTCTCTCTCTCTTCCCTCCCTCCCTTTAGTTTTTTTATCTGCAGCCGTTCAAAGTTATGAAGCCGTCCCGGGACTTTTGGACCTCCCCGTATACTCGTCGGCAAAAAGCTAAAAACCGCACGACATCAAAAATTAAACAGATCCAATAAAATCAACGTCCCAAAACTACACGAATGACGATAAAATAATACAAGATGTGATATGAAATCCAAAACAAAAAGAAAAAAAAAGAAATACATCAATAATTACTCGATAAAAATGTCGGCATACGCCATGACACCCACGTAAAACAGAAATATCTCTCAAAGCTCACCAGCACAAAAATAACAGACAATTAACTGCAATAACAGATATTTGCAATCACTTAGACAGTTAGCAAATCCACAATAACTACATAAAAAAGAAAAAACATTAAATAAAAGTAAAAATATAAGCAACTAACTGATCACAAAAGAAACCATAATGAAGGTTAGCTTTGAAATGAAACTACAGAGCTCACAGCTGCCAACGTATGGGACATCTAGAACACTCATCACAAAAAAATAAATTGAAAAACTTGCACCACAACCCCCAAAAAACGCGATTCCAACAGCACATGAAATAAAAAAACAACGTAAAAAGAATACATATACGAGTAAGATTCCACGCAATAAATACATAATTAAACCCAAAAAATAACAGAAAAACGCTGCACAGTGTCCGAAATTGAAATAAAATGACAGTTGGTATCAATAAAAGCGCACTCCACACCGAACGATACGGACCGTTACACCTCTCAAGCTGATAGTACTAATAGGACAAAATAAAAACAATGAAGAAACGTAATGTCATCAAATTACATACATAAATAAACGAGAATCTGGGAATTCTGCTGAAAAAATCATAAACCCAAATACACAACAGGACACGAATAAAAGACTCTACCGCAAATCCAAGATGCCCACCTTACTCCACTGCCATTTGATCTGTATTAAACAGCTGTCTCATTATATACATGATTTCATAGTCAGCTGTTTTGTTTTTTCAAGAGGTGAGTTGTTTCCTTGTCGATTGGACATTTTGCTCCATAGAGTAAGCAGGAACGATGAGTGGATGAAATGGCTTCTATACGGTCACAAAACGATTGATCGAAGCAATATATCGTATCTGACGTCATAATACTCAAAATAATCATGCAGCCAAACGCACGATGAAGCACATGATACATCATCATGGTACATCACGATGATCATAGTCACAACGTTCATATTGTCACCATCAACTGATGGGTCGACAAAAATCTTTCCCTGTCGATTGGTTCCCAATAAGCAACGTTTTAACAATTCACATTCACTGATTGGACGATTTTGGCACTTCTTTTGAAAAAATATTTGAATTCTCGAAAAGGGCGCGAACACTTTGAATGAAATTAAAACAACAACCAAATTTGAAAACCGAAAACCCATTTCTAGTAGTATAATCAAGACAAAAATGGAATTGTCATCGTTTCAAAATAAATATCAAAAGGTTTCCAGTAAAATATTACTTAATCAAAATCAAAAAACAATTCCAAGGACGAGGTGGGCGGAGCTTATTTTCATCGAAATACACAGGGAAGGTGGGAAAACGCTATATCCAATGGTCCATTGTTAAAGCAAACGATTTTAATAGAACCTGCCTCGCGGCACGCTCTAGAACAACTATATTCATGTCCAGAAAATATATTTTTTGATACAGTGTGCGTCGTCGGTGCACTATCAAAACTTTCCGTTTAAACATCAAATACAACATGCAACCCAACCTGATGCACCTAACCTGAAATTAACCACCTGAAACAGAAAGGCAATGCGTTCATAGTTTCTGAGCGTGATAGAGGGAGGGGGGAGGGGGAGGATCCTCGCGCATGACAATCGACGACCGAAATGACAATGTTGGATATTCTGAGTTCAACGATTTCTTTGACGCACAGTAGGCAAACTTTCAAAATCTACAGGGACGAAAAGAGACCCCATCGTACAATTTAAGTAAGGCCCTTTTTCACAGCTCAAATTCGATGACAACTCATCAAAACAACAGCCAACAGTCGCTAACTGTTCAGCAATAGAGAAAGGTTAGGTTTTCTGCATGGTTTAAAGTGAAGTGTGTTTGACAGAATAACGGTTCTTGAGTTATTATTTGAAAATTATACGCCTGAATTAGAAATGTTGACCTCAAAGCAAAATTGCAAGCTGATTTCCGTTGGAGCAATATATCGTTGTTCACCACTCAAAAATTGTGACTTTTGGTTGTTGTTGTGCTGATCCCTCGAACAAAATTGACTATTTTTACCTGCCTCGCTTTCTCAACACGGGAAGCATAGCATGTGCTTGATCTATGTGTTTTTGTATCCGTGGTTTTGTCAGGTATGTTTTTTAAAGTTTCGCATAATGCTGCGGTCTTACTTCCATAAAACTAAAGGTTAATCTTAACTTTTACAGTTGCTGAATGGCAGTTTTACCAACTTAGCTACCGCCGTTTAACACATATTTTTCACTTTTCTGCAAGGGGAGGGGGTTGTGCAGTGGAAGTGAAAGGAGGATTCAGGTATTCCTCTTTTTCAACAAACCGCTATGCGATGTCTCAAGATAGTTTAGGGACCCTGTACACGCCCGCTATCCGTTGCGTCGGTGGACAAAAATAAACCGTAGGGAATACCCTACAACACTTTCTCACGTCAAATTTATTCTGGGGAAGACCCCCCCCCAGACCCCCCCCCCCAATATTCTGTGGGAAACCCCTAGACCCCCCTTTAAAATCTTGGGGGAGACCCCCAACCCCCCTTTAATATTTTTATCCAGATCTAAAGATTCATTTTCGAAATATTTAAATTTGTCCTTTTTTTGACCCATTTTCCCATTGATTTTAACAGAAACCATTTTTCATCTATAACTGAGGCGTTTCATGTAAAAAGGAGTTCTTT
Source organism: Trialeurodes vaporariorum (assembly GCA_011764245.1). Taxonomy (NCBI): domain Eukaryota; kingdom Metazoa; phylum Arthropoda; class Insecta; order Hemiptera; family Aleyrodidae; genus Trialeurodes; species Trialeurodes vaporariorum. Next base: position 35,648,995 of record VMOF01000320.1, on the reverse strand, counting down.
GCAGTTTTGTAATTGGAAGAAAAACGCATTCAAAGTTTTGCAACTTGATTTCTACCGATCTGGCTACCCAGATGGCTAATGTGAATTTTTTTCCTAAAACTAGGTTTATTTACGGATAGGCTCAAAGTTTTTTAAAATCCGTGTATTTCTGTGTTTTACACAATATTTTGAAGTTGACTCTTAGGAACCCATTACGTAAAACGGGTCTCGCCGCCTCAAAAATACCACCAAATAGCAGGAAAAAATAATCATTAGCTGATTTTCGGCAGAAATGGTCGTTAGGGTATGTACTTTCACCCAAAAAAAAGTACTCAAGATATCTTGCCGGCGTTGCCAGATATATCCAAAAATGTAGCCCAAAATGCCTTTATATCGAAATATATCGAGAACTATCGATTGAATCGAAAAATTGATACGCTTCCCATGTATTTGGAATAATTTCCAACATGAAAGATACGTGCGTTTTTACGCTCCGACGACACCTAAGCCCTCAAAATCGCAATCTAAGTTTTCGGCGATTTTTGGAGAACTTGAAACTCGCATCACAACGCCCATTTAACGAAGCCTCGATTCACAAATACACCTCGTAATCGCTGAGTTTTCAAGATATTGAGCTGAGATTTTGGTGAGAGACTATTATTGATATGACAAATCGATTAATGTGTTTTACGCAAAAAGGGGTTTTTTACATAAAACGCCTCACCTAACCTAAGGATTAAAATTTCAAAAAAAAAAAAAAAAAAAAAAAAAAAAAAAAAAAAAAAAAAAGATTGTTCTGGGGAATGTTAAAAGCAATATCTCGGCAAAATGTGGATGACTATAGATCAATAGTTCAAAATGTATGCTGGGTTCACGTTTTATGGCTACGGACGGGACAGACAGACAGACGGACGGTCAGACAGACGGACAGACGCCACAGAAAGTTTGTGCGTTTACACCTCCAAGCCACATATGGTTAAATAATATTCAAACTTCATGAATGAATATATTCTTTAGGATAGTATTAGCCATGATGAGAGCCAATTATTTTGTCGTTATCATGATTTACTTAGTCGTAGGTGGCCAAGTAACGAAACAAAATACCTTGAAAATCTCTGCGCCATTGCAATACTTTCTCTATTTCTACCTTTGTTAGAAGTGAGAAAGTAAAAAGGGGTGATGGAGGACCTAATGGCCTTGAGGCCGGGGGGGGGGGCTTTAGAGTAGAGTCCCCTTTGGTTCATCCTATATCCGCTTCAACAGAGCGAGCGATAACACTATATGTAACAATTCGTTGTGCCGGTGCTCACAGAGTGATTGTGTGATACTGTCGCAGCCAAGCGGTATTTAAGCGATTCACCAGAGTGAGAGTGAGAGAGAGAGAGTGAGGGGAGAGGGGTGAGAGGGGGGGAGAGTCAACGTGAAAGGTGAGCTCGTATAGGATGCATTTGCGGGCTCCGCTCTGCGGCTGCGGCGTGGCGGCGGCCGCGGCGTGGCGGCGGCAAAGGTGGGTCACAGGTTGGGCTCGCGCGGGCCGCGGTAATAAGGCATTGTCACCGCAAGATCGCGCGCGAGCTGAGTGCCGAGGGAGGAATCGTGTGTCACCATACAATAGAGAAACGCTCGCACATTCCACCCTCCGCCTCAAAAACTAAAAACAAAACAAACAAAAAACTAAAACAAAAACAAACAAAAAACAAAACGAAGTTTAAAAAAAGAAAGAAAAGGTATGAGACTGACCTTCTTGACAAAAGCTATATACACACATCTTCACTTATATGTACTGTACAAAAAAACTAACAAAAATAACGGTTTGATGCCTAAATTGGTTGCAGAAGCTTCAATTTTTATTAAAAGTTTACACGAAGAAAAAAAGCTAAGTTCGAATAACTAAGCAGTCTCACCCAAAAAGAAGATGTATGCTGTTTTTGAACGAAAATTCTGATCAAAAATCAAGGATTTTTCGATGCCACGAGTACTCGTGCTATCTTGAAGTCCCCACAAATACCTACTTCCTGAAATTGCAAGAAATGCTGAAGTGCTTCCTAAAATCGCAAGAAATGCTGGCGCATGGTTTTGTTTGGTCAGACATTATTCAAACCACGATGCTAATGCACACTGCGCCAGTGCTGCCACCTGCATTGTTTATCAAAATGAGATCCACGTTTTCCCGGAAAACTTGTCCAACTTGAACCCGCGGGCTGATAGTTCAGGTTTTATTTTCACTGTGCGTCAGAACGAGTCTCTTACTGATGTCCCCCGTATGTCTCTTTACGTTGTCACCGCGTATTCGCTGAACAGTGAATCGTCAAAGGGGGACGGTATATGCAACACGCAACACGCATCGTGCGCAGGTGAACCGGCCGATTCCGATACCGATCCGGCTCGGAGGACCAAATTTCGTTGATGTACGAAACCGCAAGACACGGTGCCACGTGCCGACTGCGTCTGGATCGCGTCACAGTTTGATACGACCACGGGCTTTTTAGGGAAGCGCCAAGCGCACGTTCATTTCTGGAACTGAAAAGTTCGATCGAAGCAAATTATAAGCCACGATGTTTGGTGGTTCTCAGATGTTTTTGTGGCGTTTTTTATGTACACGCATTGTCAAGCTTGCTAAGTTCGTGCGGCTTTGACGATTCAAAATAAATTCAACGACTAATAATTTGTTTATACATTAACCACGGCGTCGTCTTGATAGGGATTGATAGTCACCTTATCGTTACTTTATCGGGGAGATCCACAGATGTTATGTCCAAAACCGTAATGTCCAAACGGCAATGTCCAAAATTATACGTCCAAAGCTTAAATGTCCAAAATGAAATGTCCAAATCGTTAATTTCCAAATAAACGGATGTCAAGTTAGATTAACAAAATGTCGAAACACGTTGCGTCAAATGTTCAATGTCCAAGGAATTAAAATATCTGTACTATTTACCTGCATAAATTCGGATCTCGTGTTTGTTCTTCGAGTGATAGTGGTACAAATGATTTTGATGGCTTAAAATGCGTTGCCTTTTTTTAGAGGTTATCAAATAGGTAGCCATTAAAAGAAAAGTGTTGCAAAAAAAGATGAAAAGAGAATACGGGCGCGTGATAATTTAATAAACTGTACAATGAACTAATTTTGCTGTCAGTATCACCATCTTTGATCACTCAATTTTTACGAAGTAATTTGAAATTAGGACCGAAAAGTTAAACTGTTGTTGCAGACATTTTGAATTGATGGTTAGAAATAATCAAAAATATGAACAAAAGTATGCATGATAATACTGCTGCTTTTGTCATGACTACTAGTTCATAAAGTTTTAACATATGTAAGATGACTCCGCTCGGTGGAGCCGCATTCAATTAAGAATACATGTCGATACGGATTGGATCAATCTGAAGGAGAAAAAATGACGAGAAGCGATAATACGAGAAAAGAAAATAATTTTTCTGGACATTGGACATTACTTTGCTCACATTCGTAGGTTTTGGACTTTTCTATTTGGACTTGTCTATGATTGGACATTATAGTATTATGGACGCAAGCGCGTTGGACATTAAGATGGTTTTGACGAAACAAAGTTTTGGACGAAAAAGTTTTGGACATTCATGTTATGGACTTATCATCTGGGAACCATCGGGGGTTTATAGGCTCTAAACCCCACCCCCTTTGAAATTGTGCCTTCTTGAGAATTTTTTATCTCTCTATAATGGTATATTTAAGGTTATCACTAAGTTTGACAATTTTGCGTTTAGTATACCTATATGTAGTTAAAACTTCTTGCCAACCCCATTGTAGGAACAGTGGCGTATAGCCAGCCATTTTTCTAGAAGAAGAGGGGGGATCCGGGGTCTAGGGTAATGAGGGGAAGTTCGGAGGTTAATCTTTGACCACGTCTGAGATTGAAAAAAAAGTGGCCACATATCAGTGAAAAAAAATATTCAAGAATCATCGTTTTTAAACTCTCACGCTTAATTTAAAACCTTTCTGTGACATTTTTACATGGGTCAATTAATTGTTGAAAGTGTTTTCAATGATTATAATTGGTCTTGAAAGTTTATAAAAGATAAAGTGATGCGAGAAATGTACTTTCTATAAGTTTTGGCCACTTTTTGACGATCTTAGACCATGGTGCGAAGATTACACCACATTTTTCACTTATTCAACCCTTTAAATACAACGCGCGATTATAGACCTTCAATACCTAGATTTGTCTCATTCCTTTACAGTTTGTTGTAGGCGAAATGAACCACAATTTTGAGTGATCTAAAATACAGTTTGAGTTTAATTTGGTTTATTTTGCTCAATGATGCTTGGAAATCACGAAACAATGAACACATGATGAAGCTATACATTCAAGCAAAGATAGATTGGTTTCGTACAAAGTTTTACTTCGTCCAGGTCCGCTTTTACTTTTAAGTACTCTTAGGATTACTTTCAAACTACTAACCACGCGAAATGAGCCTCAATTTTGAGTGATCTAAAATACAGTTTGAGTTTAATTTGGTTTATTCCGCTCAATACTGCGTGGAAATCACGAAAAAATGTACATGAACGAGCTGCACACTTCAAGATAAGATGGGTTGGTTTCGTCCAATGTTTTTACTTCGTCTACGTCCCTTTTTACTTTTCTTTACTTCTTTCTTTCTTAGGATTACCATCAAACACTAACAACATTCGCTGTGTTTTTAACTTTCAGTTTTGTCTGAGGAAAAAACCCGATGAATTTGACATCATCGCTTTTCCACTCGAAAGCGGAAGTGGAGGACTTTTATCCGGTGGTCACCGGATGCTTCGAGGCACGACGGTGACAGCGCACCGATGACATCGCGATGATGATTGGTTTTATTGTATCATCGCCATCCATCAGAAATTAGTCGACTCACCTCGAGCTATTTCGTCGATTTTGCTTCTCGGGAAATCTGAGTGAACAAAAATGCTTTGCCGCACACTGTATCGAAAATTGGTTTTTTTTCTGGACATGAAAAGCCGTGGTTAGTTGGTATAGCTGGCAAAGGTGGCTTAGTGGTCAGGACACCTGACTACCAATCCATAGGTCCCACGTTCGAATCCCAATAAAGACGGCATATTTCTCATTGGTCTTGTAGCTTGGTCTCCTCAAACGTGGGTCCACGATAAAGATCACAGAGGAAATCTGAATGCTTAGAGTATGGATGTTTCAAGTCTTTGGTGTCTTCTGACAATAAACATATTTGAAACTCTATTTGACAGATTCAATTTGTCTTTGTGTGTCTATATGTAGATGGCGGTAGCTTTTCTGACAAATAAAAAAAGAATGCCAAAAAGATCTAAAAAAAATAAATAAATAATGAAAATAGGAAAAAAAAATTTCGGTTCTTCTTTATAAATCTGGTTTAGCTTAATTCAATGTTATTTCACAAAAATTAATTTTCAAATGAAAACTATGGCATGAAAACGATGATTAATGGAACGATATTGCTTAAATGAATTTCACACCTTAGGCAGCATTTTTAAAGATTTTTTTTTCTAAATCGTGATTCGTGCCCATTGGTTCTTATAGGTAAGGAATTATCCTTCCAACATAAATTTTGAGACGTGAAACTGGAGGATACATATAATATCTTGTCATTAGTGCAATTAATTGAAAAATTCTTCTAAGTTTAATTAGAGCTAAAGCAGCTTTGTAAACTAACTCCTCAGAGCTGAAACTCTAGTAGTACCGGAGCAAGTTGCGGTTAAACCAAAGCACTACTTCGGTAGAGCAAAAGCAAGACAAAATGATGTTACTCTTCCGAAAAACAGTCCTTCGGTAAGCTGTACATTTCTGAGATAGACCTAGCACTTTTGCTCTCCGAAGCTATTTTGAAAAGCTGCATTGATTGTATTAAATGTACTATTCCGTGATAAGACTTCAGTACGCAGTCAAATTTTTCAAGAAAAAAAAATGCTGAATTCAAACAAATTTGGGGTGTTCGAAAACCGGAGAAATAACTTTTGACGCAAAATAATTTTTTTTTTAAAAAAATACGTTCAAAAAAAGTCCATTAAGTTATTTAAAAAAAAAAAAAAATGTGGTTGCGTGATATCTTATCACGACGGATGCGTAATTTTAGTTCCTAATTGTAAAAAAGTTGCTGCAAAGTTTTTTCAGATTATACACTCTTCTACATGACAGATTTCCCACAGACGATTATACTGACAACTGAGATTATCCCAGACTTTTTTTTTCCTTTTTCTTTTTACTTTTTACTTTTTGTCCATCGATGAACATTGCGTCCAAAGAACTCGTTGAGGTTCTATACTACCCTATTCGTCCTGAACGCTACAAGTGTGAAAATCTTCGCTTTCCCCGATTTTCATGCACATACGCCATCATTATTTAAAACTTAAAAGTATTCCACTGGAATGAATTTTTATTTTTTGGATCCTCGATAGTGTCTAGTTTTATTTTATTACCTCCAGTATACCTCTCAGACGACTTCAGTTTCTTTTTGGATCGTTACATGGGCATTTTTCGTCGAATACATTTGAAACCTTATGTCTGTTTTGGGTGCTTCGGAATCGTTCACGTCTTTATATTGAAGTAACGTTTACTTTCGATCTAGTGTAATGCTCGTAATTATTTTTAGCATGGGCACTTTTTAGGTATCTGCACTAGGACGACCAAAGACATGAAATCACATTCAATTTTTTAAGTAATTTGTAGATATGATTTAGCTGTATCGACGGTATTTCTTCCTCAAAGTAGTTCTACGTCCGTTCCTCTTAATTTTTCTTACATCCGGTGCTTTTGGGTTTACAGAGTAAGGTACGTATAATATTGTGAAAGTTTTATAATATTTTACCAATTCTCTTCCGTTTATTTATTTATTCTTCGGAACTTAGAGTTTCGTGCATTTACCATAGCATACTTCCGGAGTTGATCAAAACTTTTTACGGTATGTTACATATTTTTATTTTGAATCTATGCATTTAATACAATTAATTTATTTGTTTATTCCATAAATAAAAATTGTTACACATTCAAGTTTAAGATGGGTAAACCCTTATTATTTGATGCGGTTAACACAAATATTGTGAAATGTCAATATTTTATACTTGCGAACAAATATAATTTTTTTTTTTGTGTTAACACGATCTGTTTTTGATTGTTTTTTTTTTCTCTTCATTAGTTTGTTTCTCTCCTGTTTTTTTTTCTCTTCATTAGTTTGTTTTACTCCCCCTTATTATTCTATTAGCTTTCTAATGATTCTGATAATACCTCTTATCATTAATTTCAACGATTACTTTGGTGTTTTACCTTTACTTTGATCTTAATGCTAAAGCGATGTGATTTTTTATCTGCCATCCAATAGAAGGCTCCGGAGATGGGATGTTGCAGAATTATTTTCATAGTCTTCATTCATCGTTACTTGTCAGGATGTATGACGGATTTTTGTCTTGAATACCCGATCCCTTTTTATAACCCGAAGTATTTCTCCAGATCGAATCATGAACAAACGGAGTCATCGCCGCAATCAGAAGTCAAGGTGTACCTTTTTCAATGTGATGAAGATGAAATGGCACCCAAATCTCCGGTGAAATAACCATCATAACATTTCAAAATAGTAAAAGACTCAGTGTATATGTATAGAAGGTCCAGTCATACTTTCAAGCTAGTCTGGTAGTGCTGTAAGTTTTTAGCGCTTTCCAATTCCGGGAGAAGACCTGTGTGAATCAAACGAGGGGTTGCACAAAATTGGGAAACGATGTGCCACATTTACATCATGGGCTTCATTAAACGAATTACAGCGCTGTATATATACCATAGACTGATTGGCATGTTATTAATGGATCTTGGTCTACGCGCATCAACGCACCAGTTTGGTCTCAGTAATCGAGTTTTATTTATATTTAGGATATTTTTCTAACAACTCCATCCCCCCTCTTATAAAATTTTGAACCATTTGTAGGTACGCAAGAGTTGAGTAAATTACGAGAGGTGTTCAATACGTAAAAATCACCCTCTAAAATCCACAGAAATTGATCGAGAGCTTAAAATATTTGTCAGGCTATACTAAATCCAGAGGTCTAACTTTCAAAGCAATCGTACAAGATACGGCCTCACACGGACCGTGGAACCGCACCGAAAAGTTGTGCGCTCCCGCCGGCTCGACTCCTACCGCAACCAGATGTTTTGTTTACACCTTTTCCAGCCACTGATTGGGAATTTCTCGCAAGAGTTACACTTGCGCTGAACTGATAATAAGATAATGGTGACCACGCATAGTGAGATAACATGGAAGATTCATTTATAATCATTTATTTGCATGACGAGATCAAAACTAATTGATCCAGAACAATTGATCAATCTTAATGAAGTGTTCACCATGGAGTTACCGTTTCAAAAAAAAGGACAAGGGATACTCGAAAACAAAACCAAGGAGAAATAACGGAGAAAATAAAAGGGACTTAAAAAACGTGGAAAAAAGAGAGAGAGAGAGCAAAATCGCGTGAGTCTAGAGAGACGGAGCAACAACTGAGAAACTACAGGGGGCCGCCGCTAGCGCTGCGGGCGGAAAACACGCACAGGAGGAAAGGTGAGCGGTAAATTCAAATGATAGAGTTCCTAACAAGTCATCGGTGGACATGCTCGAAAATCCACGAAAACGCTCGAAAATCCACGAAAACGCTTTTATGAGCTGTTTCGTGTATGATAAGCGGTAGGTGTACCCTTGGAGTGGTTGCGGTATCATCCTGACTGGGTCGCGACTCCGGCCCAGAACTTCGCCTTCTGGCTCATAGCTCTACAAGCACGGGTCTGGGATGGCGGGGTCCGCCGGCCTTCGGTGTCCCCTTCAAGACAAACAGGCGTTGGCGGCGGCCGCCGGCCTCGGTCCTCTGGTACCCAGCGACACGGGGAGTTATGCAGGTGAACCGCGCCCGGGAGCGCTTCGTTTGGGGCTTGTTTCGCCCGTGTCACCCGTAGTGATTCCTAGTGTAGCGAGGCTAAACGGCGAACACCGGCCCCAGAAGGCCCCTGGTGCTACCCTAGGAATTTCGAATCGGCTCCTTAATTCCGGGAGCGATCATCGGACCCCAGCTATGCAAGCTCTCCGCCGAGAGCTCACCGCTGCATCGGTCCGGTCTTTGAGCGCCTTTTCATCCCCTTTCCTGCGCTCGGACCCACTGCCACTAGCAACTACACCGGTGGCCCAACACCGCGGCCCACAACCGCTGGAGCCGAGTCGTACCGGCTGCGCACTATTACGGTGCGGCTTACGGGGTCGCCGGGGTGTGACCTCCGATGGTGCCACCTTCCTGTTTGGTTGTCTTTCCTGCCGGAGGGTCCCGATACTGTCGCAGCGGCCACCCTCCGCAGCCGACGCCCGAGTCGCCGACCCCCAGGAGGAGCCTCAGTCTTGCGACCGACTTGGACGATACGGGCTCTGACCGAAATCGTCGAGGCTAGGGCTTTTCCCTGCAACAGCTCCCGCAGCACCATGGCGCATAAGCCACCAACATAGGGGTCCATGTTGCGGATTCGGCCTTCAGCGAGCTAAACGGGTTTCGCCCGGGGGCCTCCTCCGTCGCTCACCGCCAAGGGACCCTACACAAAAGGGACCGGGCCGCAGTTTACCCCGGTCGAGCCTCTCGGAGCGTTCGCATCGCTCGTGCTGTCCCGGTCAGGCCTCGGGTTTCCGGCGACTCCCTGCGAGTCATGCGCCGGTCGGCTTACCGGAGCGCATTCGCACTACACGCTCCGGCCGGACCGCGTGCTTCCGCTGCGTGCTCGAGCGTGCCCCTTCCGCTGGAGTGACTTCAGGGTAGTCCTCCTGCCCGCGTCTCCGCCTAGCCAACAAGGCAAACGGGAGCATGGCCCACTCACGGAAGACGCGACACACGTTCGTGCACCTGGTCTCAACCGTAGCGGTTCAACTGCAAGACCGAGCCTGTACCTACTCCGGGGTGAGCGCGGGCCTCGGCCTCTCCCGAGGGAGAGACACACGCCGAGACCCGGCACGGTAACCGGTTATCCTACGGTGAGAGATTTGCACACTTAGTTCGGGGGACGGCATAACCGATGCCAGGCTCGCCGCGAACGGTCGAGTCTGATCCTCGTCGCCGACCGGCCGCCACTGCGGTTCGGGGCGTTGAGGGTACCCTGTATCCATGGGCCCCGACGGGGAGGGGGTGCAATTTGCCCACTAGGTGTACCCTTCCAGGGGTGTTATCTGACTAAGCCTTTGCGGCTACCGCCGCTTATGATCACCTGACGGTTATTTTTCTTCTTTGATTGTATTTTAATTTAAAATCAAAGGTGAACAAAATGTAAGACACCTGCGTGAATGCCTTTTGAGCTTGTAGAGCGAGTTCATGCTGGAAGAATTCATGATTAGAGAGTTGCATCGCAATTATATTTGATGTTAAATAATACAATAAGGTTTATCGCACTTTCATTCCAATTCCCTTCGTCAGCATTTTATTAACTATTCATTTATGTTTACTGAAATTTAACATTAAAAACGAATAAAGTTTCCCCTCCTTAAGTAGCTCAATCATTTGCCTTATTCATTTCATCTGCAGCGGAAAATATAACCTAATTGGTCTATACACTGAAAAAAAAATCAGCTAAATTTAACTAATTTCAACTTAAAAGTATGGACACCACTTAAAACTGTTAGTTTGACTATTTGAATTAGTAAAATTAACTCCGTGCCGTGTTAATTAACATGGCCTGGAGTTAATTTTACTAATTCAAATAGTCAAACTAACAGTTTTAAGTGGTGTCCATACTTTTAAGTTGAAATTAGTTAAATTTAGCTGATTTTTTTTTCAGTGTAGTCTAACGATTTTTAGGCTGAAACAGTTCGTCCTATAGGCCCAACCAGCCCAACCTGTTCGGCCTTAAAATGTATAGGCAAACCGCTTTTGTACAGGCCAAAAGAGTTCGGTCTAAAAATGTTTAGGACTAACTGGTGATGTGCAGACACTCAGACAGGGCCGTAACTACCATGGTGCATCCGGCAAATTTCTTTTTCCGTGCTGGTTTAGCTTAATTCAATGTCATTTTGAATAAAATGATTTTCAAATGAGAAATACGGCATGGAAACAATGGCTAATGCAACGGTATTGCTTCCATGAATTTCACAGCCTAGAAAGGACATTCAAGGCAAGATATTTTTTCCTTTTTATATCGTGCCCATTGGTTTTTATAGGGTTAAGAAATTATAATGTCAAAATAAATGAAGTAAGTTTGAAACTAGAGGGCTGATATAAGAGGGTTGTTCAGTAAGTTAGTATCAAGTATCCTCCCCTCTAAAATCCACGAAAATTTACCAAATTGACCCAGCTTTGGACGAAAATCTTCGTTAGGATATACTGAATTTAACTATTTAAAGTTCAAAACAATCAAACAAACTGCGACCGCACACGGGCCTCGGGTGCGCGTAGCGGCGGGGGTCGCCGGTCGCTCCCGCTCGCCACATCGGCTTTTATCGCAACTCTATATATGTCTTGCGCGCTTCTATTTAAGTCGATGATATGGAATTTCCTTCACACGCAATAAGATAAATGTGAGTACAAGTCGTGTGATAACACGGAAGATTCATTCATAAATTTCTACGGATCATCGGATCCGAAAAACAATCAGTGCAATCTCGGTCGTTCTCGCGCGCTCATCATGGAGATACGGTTACCGCTTGAAACCGAATTGAATTGTGAATTTTGTGCAGTTATCCGTTTTTGTATGTGCAAAAGGTAAACACGGTAAAGAAGTGCATCCTGAATTGGTGTCTATTTAGGGTGAAAAGTGTATGAGTTAGCGAATGGTGCTGAAGTGGGTTGAACAGTTAGAAAAAAAAGGTCTCGCGCGTGGATATTCATGATTTTCAGCGCTCGGGTCGGCTAAGTGAAACCATCAACGATGATGCAGGCAAAGCCGTTCAAAGTGTGCTTACGTACAGAATACAGAGGTGATCTTCGGAAGAAAATTAAGGACATTGCATGTGTTTTTTACTTGTCTTTCTCGTATGTCTAGTCTGAATCGGTTGGCGCGCTACTTCTAATACGGACGAGGTGGCTGGAGTGACCCGCGCCGCTGTGTGCATCCGCGGCTCGTGTGCAACCGTATTTTGTCCGATCGCTCTGAATTTTAGATAGCTGGATTTAGTTTATACTAACAAAGATGTTCGTCCAAAGCTGGGTCAATTTGATCAATTTTCGTGGATTTTAGAGGGGGAATAATTCTCATTTAACACCCCTTGTAATAAAATTTTGCTCGTGCATTTCAAAAAGTTCTTCCATACGTAAGACTTCCGCACGTAATTTCACATGTTCCAGGAAAACAAGGCTGAATTTAGACGAATTATAAGTGTTTAAATTTCGGAGAAATAACCTATGACGTAAAACGAATTCTTAAAAATACAAGAAAAAAAAGTACAGTTGGTGCTCTTAAAAAAAAAGAAAAAAAATGAAGGTTGCGTGATTATATAATCTCATAACGGATGGATAGTTGCAGGTCCTAAATTTTGAGTTGTTGTTTGCGAGCTTTATTCAGAATTTACGCTCTTCGCAATGACACATTTCTCAATGGTAGCGTTTATATAAATATATATTTTTTTTTTTGCATTTTCGTTCATCGATGAACATTGCATCCGAAAAACTCGTTGAAGTTCTACAGTACCAGATTCGTCCTGAACGCTGAAAGTGAACAATTCTCCAAAACTTTCAGGTTTCCATGCACACAAGACATCAATATTCAAAACTTTATTCGTATTCCATTTTCCGACGTGCTACTAGAACCTCGATGGTGTCTAGTTTTATTTTATTATTTCGGTTTTGCTGTTCCTTTTACCTCTAATACGACTCTAGTTGCTTTTCGGGTCGCTCCATGAACATTTTTCGCTAAACCTCATGTCTGTTTTGGGTGATTTAGAATCGTTTACTTCTTTAAATTTAATAAACGTTTACTTTCGATCAAGTCTGATGCTCATAATTGTTCTTAGGATGGGCACTTTTTAGGTCATAGCACTAGGATGTCAAAATCGCCCTTTCAAGACATGAAACCTTTTCCAATTGTTTGTTGATTTGGATCTTTGGACTAGCTATAGCAACGGCATTTCTCCTTAGAAGCAATTTTACGTTCGTTCCTCTTAATTTTTCGTTCTTCCGGTACTTTATAGTCTAACAATGTCAGGTACTTATTATATTGTGAACATTTAATAATATTTTATTAATTTTCCTACTTATTCTATTAATTTTATGTTCATCGGAACTTAGTGTCACGTGCATTTTCCGCATAGTCTACGTTCAAAGTGAATCAAAACTTTTTACGGTATGTTATAAATATTTCTATTTTGAATCCATGCATTTAATTTTTATTAACTTTTTATTTACTTTAGAACTATAAATTTTTATTACATGCAAGTTTAAGATTGTTTAACACTATCATTTGGTGTGGTTAACACGTACATTTTCACATGTCAAATCATAATATATTATAAACGGTGGTATACGCACAGGCCCTGTCACTAAACACACCTGCGAGGTTTCATAATCTCGAATAATTATAATTTTAATTTTTTGAGGGGGGCACGATCTGTTTTTTTTTTTCTTTTCTTTTTTTTTTCCTCTTCATTAATTTTTCTCCCCCCTCCTTCATATTTCCACTGACTTTCACTGAGTCAGTGCATATACCTCATCATCTGCTCCATCAATTACTGTGGTATGGTACCTTTACTTTGATTTTAATGCTAACGTGATGTGAATTTTTATCTGCCATCCAATAGAGGACTCCAGAGATGGGATGGCACACAATTATTTTCGTCGTCTTAATTTACCCTAACGTGATTGAATGTATGGCGGATTTTTATCTTGAATTCGCGACCCCTTATTACGACGAGATATTTTTCGATAGGGCAAATCAGAAAAAAACGGAATCATGGTTCAGAAAGCATGAACATATAGGGGAATCACCGTCGTCATTAAAAGTCAAAATGTACCTTTTTCAATGTGAAGAAGATGAAGCTGCACCCAGATCTCAGGTAAAATTATCATCATAACCTTTCATAACTGTAAAATATTCTGAGCAGACAGTGGTGGTCCATAGGGGGGACTTTGGGGGATCAATCATCCCCATTTATTTGAAAAAGAGCTTAACAAAGGTAACAAAGGTCTTAACACCATAAGTCCCCATCGTTTTTACAGAGATCTTGAAAAAGTGAGGATCAAAAAAAAAAAAAAAAAAAATTATCACATTTTTTTCGAGGCCCCCCCCTCACTTTTGATCCCACAGACCGCCATAAGGGCATATGCAAGGCCCATTCATACCTGCAAGCTAGTCGGGTAGCACTAAGCACTGTAATTTATGAGCGCTTTCTGCTTTGGGAAGAAGACCTGTGTATCGTGTTAATCAAACGGGGGATTCAACCGAATTGGGGGAAACAATGGGCCGCTTTAACACTTTGCGCTTTTTGCGCTTTCCGAGATTACAGCGTTAAACCAGAAACACTGGCTTCTGATATTAATGGGCTGTTGTCTGCGCACATCAACGACGCATCATCTCGGTCTCAGCAGTCTAATAGATATTATTTATATTTTGGTCCAAAAGGTCCGTGGCAAATCTTTGATGGATCTGTTGCATACTTTACGGAGGGTTGATTCTGGTGTAAAATCGCGTAAAAATCACATTGAGAGCATCAATTAGTTTCAAAACCTACCCTACTCAGAAATTCACAAACAGTATTTTAAGAAAGCCTAAGATGACGGTCGTAAGGGTGAATTAACCCTGCGCATGCATGAGTTTGCAAGCACCACGACCATCAAAAGATGGCCAACGCGACGACAATTTATAATGTTTGTTACAATGTATGAACAAACGTCTTACTTCATCATAGTACTTACATTTTGTGTCATGCTGCGTGTTTTTATCCGGTAAATTTTGCTTTCTCGTTATTGTTTGTGGTTACGATGGTGAATTTATTACTTTCTGTGTCACTTTGTCGGAATTTTGAAAAGGAAACACCGGGTAAGTACCCACTTTGTCGAATGCCGTTGTCAGCCATGCGGGGTTCATTCGCCCTTTCGACCGCCTTCTTAGGCTCTCCTTAAAACTCCTTTTGAGGGTTTATAAATGGATTTTAAGACTATATTTGATGCTCCTTGTGATTCCCTTGTGGTTTGTGATTTTCACGCGATTTTACACCACAATCAACCCTCCACAACGATATAGCAAAAGTATGCAACAGACCCATTGTTACAGTGAAAACATGTATAATTCAGGTTTTATATCAATCAAAAGAGTTTTATGCATTTAGAAGTAGATTACGGCATATCCATGCACCTTGTTCATATCATTTAATAAATGCCATTTACCAGTTATATATCAATTAATCGAGACACTCACGAATGGACTATTGAAAGTTTATGATGAATACCAGAGAAATCAGCGAGAAACCAGACACCCCCCGATTCATTGCAAACGATTCAAAGAGGTCTTAAAACACTTAGTATCTGTATGATGTAAGTGCTTAATCACTTAGAATAGTGAAAAATAAATAATAATAATAATAAAAAACAAAAGAATAAGTAAATAAATAAATGAATAAATGAGTAAAAAGAGCACCGAGCTTCTGCAGTGAAAAGCTGTTCAGGATAGATTATTTGACCAACCAGCCCCCTCCTATAATCTGAACTATTAGTAGGGCGACCAAGATTTGAGTGAATTATTTAGCTATGCGTATGCTTTGGGTTTGTTTGAATTTTGTGTTCTTATTTTTACAAGGGAAAAAATGAAAAAACCAAAAATGCAATTAAGTTTTGTCTAGTAAAATGGAACAATTGTTAATTAAATTAGTTATATTTGGTGAGACCTACTACATTTGTAACAAATTTTATGATTTGAACTGCGTATTTTTTCCTTGGGTTTTAGTAATTTTCCTATTTGGACTGTAAAATTTTCAATTTGAATTGTAAATCTTACAATCCAGAATATTGTGACTTTTGCATTTTACATATTGTCATGATGTGATAGCTTTACTAATTGTAAAAGTCACAATGTTTTGAATTATAAAATGTACAGTTCAAATCGACAATCGAAGTTGTAAAATTAATATAACTTATGCAAAATTTATCATCGAAAACGTAAAATTAGCATGTAATCTAGCAAGTTTTACCGAAAATGACTGGTAAAATTAACATTTGTTTCATATTGCAAATCTATTTATTTCCGTGTATGATGTTCTGAGAAAACAGCTATAGCAAGATATACCATAACCAAGGGAAACGTAAAATTTACAATTTTCTTGGACTGTCGAAAATTTAAACCAAGTTATGGTAAATCTTACGAAAGCTGTTTTTTTCAGTGTGTTTCATAAATTTCATAGAGTTCTTGTTCTCTTGTTGAGATAGAGTGAAGAGATGCCTGTCAGCTGCTTCCTAATCACCGATAGTGTACAAATGTATCTGGTATATGCCACCTACAACTTCTACCACGTTGATTGGCCGAAATTAGAAAAGCAATCTATCCGATTTGTTGACTTTGCCGACACGCATTTACCATCCAACCTCTACGTGGGTATAAAGATCGTCAACCCACCGTACTACCCGAAATTCCTTTCAAGATTGACCAGTAACCACTTCAAAAATAGAATACAAGAATGGCAGATCGTGCCTCCCTCGCCGGCTAACACCGTATTTTATGAAAATAATCTCATTCTATACTTTAGCCAGACCAGTTTATTGAAATTCATTTCTGAACCATATGTGATGCTTCGGGCTTTGACGACTTTTCGATATGTTCTTGAAAACATCGACAACGATGTATATCAGCCTGGCCAAAAAAAGACGGTAAGTCACAACTCGAAATATTTGGCCAGATTCATGTATATTCATAGCAGAATCAGTACGGAAAGTAATTAACCTTTGCGAGCCCAAGGGTTGTGATCTGAAAAGACCCCCGGCCCACTTTTGGTTTTTTTTTTTTTTTTTTTTGCGTAAAAGTCTCACGAACTGTTAACTAACTGTCTCTTTATAGTTGTTAAAAACTAATTAATGCTAACAATGCTAACATATAACGCGGCAAATATATGTAATCAAATGCCGCCCTAAGCCCACGGCTTAGGACCATTGTTTGGTCCCGCCGTGGGACTACCATCATTACCCGCATGTGCGGTGAAAAACAATAAATAATAACAATAAGAATTCAAAAAACCTAAAACTAAATGATTTTTTTCTAAAGTTATAGAAGGTATTCTGAATTGTCATTCTTCCTAAAAATAGTCATAAATACTTATTTGGAGGTATGTGATGAAATATGGTATTATAACACTCAGTGACATGTATATTATAATCAATAATTTAAAATACTTAAAGTTAAAAAATAAAAAAGTAATCAGGCCTCTAAGAGGAAAACCAGTTTGGGGTCTTTTCAGATAACCCCCCTCCTCCTCCTCCCCCCCTCTCTCTCTCCCCCACTCTCTCTCTCTCTCTCTCTCTCTCTCTCTCTCTCTCTCTCTCTCTCTCTCTCTCTCTCTCTCTCTCTCTCTCTCTCCTGGGTACCGTACGTTGATAAAACAGTTTGGACTCACAAGGGTTAACTCTCTCCCAGAAGAGTCAATGGAAATACTTAATGTTTGGAATTTACCAGCATAGACTGACAACTGTCCGTCCTCACTTTGTTATGTTAGGTTATGACAGATATGGTGATGGTGAACGTGCTTTTCGAGGTTATATTCTTGACCAAGGGTGACGTATAACCAATCACAACTTGGTCTTGTACACTTGAAAATTGTACACTTGTATGATTGATTTATTTTTTACAAAAGCAAAAATTAGCTCTCTAGGTGCAAAAAAGTTCGAGTTACGAGTAACAAACATTGAATAAAACTTATGAAAAAACACAAATTTTCCGAAGAGCAGTTTGTAGTGGTCAAATTTTTTGAAAAAGAAAATTATTTCCAATAATTCTCCTACCCAAGAGTCTGCATACCCTATTTTTACATGGAAAAAATGATCCTTGAGATATGATGGAAAAAGAAAACAAAATTGCTTTCAACCTCCCCTCAAACGCTTATTTCATCAATATTCAATTTACTTTATGACAAAATTATGTTCTTAAACTAATTTGTTTTCTATTTTTCAAGCTTGTAACCGCGTTCTTGCCACGAATGATAGACCCTTGCTTCCTCGGAAGATTGATGTCCGAGGCGGCGACTGAGCAGGGTGCGAAAAAAGAGTTAATACCCCGAAAGGACCGAAACAATTCCTGTAAAGTTTATTGTAAGTTTCTGATTCAATCCCTCTCCATCATGAAGAAGGAGGCCCCGCATGGATGCAACTTAAAGAAACGCGGGAAATGCGTCAAATACAAATGCTTTTGCTTTCCGGTGATTCGCAAATGGAATGAGCGTAAGCCGTCGAGGAAGCGGCCGATGGTGTCGATGCTTTTCTGTCACAACTCAATTCGTATCAAGTTACTCAGACATACCGAAATGCAGGCATTCAAAGATGTTCAAATGGGTTTTATAATCGATGACTAGATAAATCACAGTGTGTTCATTCCGGTCGTGTTGCTGATTGGCTGCCATTTACGCAACCAAACGGTCTCGTCCGCCCATAAGAACGCGTGTACTATGTAAACCTGATTTTCAAAAAATAAGAACTCGAAGAAAAAAAAAGTCGGTTATAAGAACTGAACCTCGGCTCATATGGAACACCGAGGTGTTCGGTTACAGTAACCAAAGTTTTCGGTTGTGAGTACCGAACTTCAGTGAGGAGTACCGAAGGTTTTGGTAAATGTGAGTAATACTGCATGACTCACAATTCGTTCCTACTGAACCACTTCGGTACACTTCACTGAGAAAAAACTTTGGGCAGATTCGCTAAAGAATTCGGTCCGCCTGTCCAAAGCCAGTGGTAATTATATAGTTACCGAGCCGCTTTGGGCAGGAGGACCAAAGTACTTTGGACATTAGTGGACCCAAAGAAGATCAGGTACCCTACCCAAAGTGAGGGGGTATCCTACCCAAAGTGAGTGGGCAACCTACCCAAAGTAAGTGAGCAACCTACCCAAAGTGAGTGGGCAACCTACCAAAAGTGAGTGGGCACCCTACCAACATGATCACACACATCTCTGGTACGCACTCTCCCCCCACCCTCCTTGAGCCAAATTTTTACACTGTCTGCAAAGGAATTTTTGATGCAATTTCGGGCGTTTTGTTGAAAAAGTAGGTTGAAAAAATCCCCCCCCCCCTTCAAAATAATCGCCTGATCAAAATTTTTGATAATCGCAATGAAAAATTGCGGGAACCAAAAGCAAAAGTGTTAATTTTAGTTGAAAAGTGTAGTTTTAACTGAAGAGTGCTTGTTATGGTGGATACAGCCTTTTATTTTAGTTCCAACCTTATTTTTGGAGGAATACGATTTTTTGAAAATTGGCTGATTTCGAACTTTGAGGTACGATTTATTGAATTCGAAAATCGTTATTGACATAAGGTTTGCGATGAAAGTCTTAAAATTTTGCATTTTTTCTAAATCAGTAATAAAAAATGGGGTTCCTCGTTTGGAATGAGCAATTTAGGGAAATGATTCCCTCTGGGGGCACCGAACATGGAAAAAGGAGCTATATTGTATCTTCAAACATTAGCAGATCTGGAAATTGGTTCTTCTCTCTGTTAAACTAATTAAAGAGACAAATTTGAAAATCTTGAGATAGAAAAAGACAGATATTAGGGGCATTTTTGCCCTTGCCTGCGTATCCTCTTTATCACATGCATCCAAATGGGCAAAGAAAGAGGAGGACAAATTTCTGAATGGAACATTCCCTCTGTCTCAAAGCCAGATAAAAATGTGTAGAGTTTACAGAGGGTGTGTTTTTTTTTATCCCCCCCCCCTGGTTTTTTTCTTGCAAATTGAGATAAAGAGTTACGGTTTGGACCATTCTTCACATACATTTACAATTATTTTATTGTTTGGGGGTTAACCCCCCCCCCCCCCCCCCCCCCGAGCGCCCCTAGGGGGGCTCCCAGCGGGGCTATCTCACAAATTTCAAATGGCAACCCCTATCTTTTGATGCATCGTTTGAAAAGACGTAAAATTCTAAGACTTTTGGCGCAAACCGGAAGTTGATATCGTTTTTTGTTTTCAATATATCGAATTTAAAAGTTCGATTTGGACCCATTTTCAAAAAATCACTACGCCACTTTGGATAGGCGGAATAAATAAAACGTTGGGTCAAAAATACTCTAAAAATCAATTACTTTTCAGATAACGAAATGAATGTGACATAAAATTAGTGCAAAATTGATTTTTAGCACCTAAATTTTTTTAAAAATTTTACCCTCAAAGGGGGCTTTCTCAAAAATTCCCTTGCGCCATTCTCATTGAATGATACGTCGATCGAAAAAGCATAAAAAACTGAGCATTTTGGCGCAATCCGGATATCGATATGTTTTTTTTATTCGAGGTATCGAATATTTTTGCCTATCTTCAAAATTTGATATCTCGAATAAAAAAACATATCGATATCCGGATTGCGCCAAAATGCTCAGTTTTTATGCTTTTTCGATCGACGTATCATTCAATAAGAATGGCGCAAGGGAATTTTTGAGAAAGCCCCTTTTAAGGGTAAAATTTTTAAAAAAATTTAGGGGCTAAAAATCAATTTTGCACTAATTTTATGTCACATTCATTTCGTTATCTGAAAAGTAATTGATTTTTAGAGTATTTTTGACCCAACGTTTCCTTTATTCCGCCTATCCAAAGCGGCGTAATGATTTTTTGAAAATGAGTCCAAATCGAACTTTGAAATTCGATTTATCGAAAACAGAAAACGACATCAACTTCCGGTTTGCGCCAAAAGTCTTAGAATTTTACGTCCCAATCGGAAAAATCACATTTTCACAATCTTGTCATTTCATTGGCACAATCTTAGAGATTCAATCTTGTCACAATCTTGTATTAATATTGTATTAAGATCACTATGTTCACAATTTTTTGAAACCAACGGCAAGATTGCTGAAAGGTTGTCTAAATAAGATTTCAGTAAGATTGAGTCGGGAAGATTACTACAAGGTTGTCGAAATAAGATTCCAGTAAGCTTGCAGAAAGAAATGAACAAAGGAAAAGGTTGCGCGCTCTACGTACGAATTTTGGAACTAATTCGTTGGTACTTGCCTTGGATTACCACATACTCTGGAATCTTATTACACATATTGGAGACATTATATTGCACAATTAATTATTTGACATTCGACATAGACATTGTACACATGCACGGAAATTCATAGACAGAGAACATTTACAAATATTACCTGGAGATGGTGAGGATTGAACCTGGGCCGCTTCGGTGGCAGACAAGTGTCTTACCCGTTGAGCTACGACCGCTCGCGTAGGAACGCCGCGAATAATTCCTACTTAACCCGCCGTTAGTCGCGCCTCGTCGCCACCCGCGATAAAATTATTTTTCCAATCTTGTAGAAAGCTTCGGTTGACAAGATTGTCTCAATATTAATTTTCAAACCTTATTGTGACAATATTGTAACAAAATTATTTTTCCAATCTTGTAGAAAGCTTCGGTTGACAAGATTGCATCAATATTAATTTTCAAACCTTATTGTGACAACATTGTAGCAAAATTATTTTTCCAATCTTGTAGAAAGCTTCGTTTGACAAGATTGCATCAATATTAATTTTCAAACCTTATTGTGACAACATTGTAGCAAAATTATTTTTCCAATCTTGTAGAAAGCTTCGGTTGACAAGATTACATCAATATCAAAGAGACAATCTTGAACCAATCTTTGAATAACAATATTACGTCAATATTCCGGTTACAACCTTTCCTCACCAACATTTCTACAATATTATATAAATATTTGAGTGTCAAGTTTTCTCTTCGCATACCATGATAAGATTGTAACAATATTAGTTTCCAAAGATTAATGTGACAATATTGCGGCAACCATATGGCAATATTGATAAGCAAATCTTTCGTTGGTAACCATTCCCCAACCTTGGACAATCTTTATACAATATTATGCCAAGGTAAATTTCCGATTGGGGTCTCTTCAAACGATGTATCAAAAGATAGGGGTAGCCATTTGAAATTTTTGAGATAGCCCCGCTGGGAGCCCCCCTAGGGGCGCTCGGGGGGGGGGGGGGGGGGGGGGTTTGACCCCCAAACAATAAAATAATTGTAAATGTATGTGAAGAATGGTCCAAACCGTAACTCTTTATCTCAATTTGCAAGAAAAAAACCAGGGGGGGGGGATAAAAAAAAACACACCCTCTGTAAACTCTACACATTTTTATCTGGCTTTGAGACAGAGGGAATGTTCCATTCAGAAATTTGTCCTCCTCTCTCTTTGCCCATTTGGATGCATGTGATAAAGAGGATACGCAGGCAAGGGCAAAAATGTCCCTAATATCTGTCTTTTTGACAAATATATGAAGTCTGTCTTGTAAATATATGAAGAATGGTCCAAACCGCAACTCTTCATCTCTTCGCAAGAAAAAAAACCAGGGGGAGGATATAAAAATAAACTGTAGGGAATACCCTACGAACACTTTCTCACACCATTTTTATCTGGGGGAGACCCCGTGCCCCCCTTTTTGAAATGCTAAGAGAGACCCCCAGATCCCCTTCTAAAATGTTAGGGGAGACCCCCAGACTCGTATCAAATTTCAAATGTTTTCATCTTTGGTGAAAATCTGGAAGCATATGGACCAATATTTCAAAAGTTATGGGGAGGTGCAGACGGACTGACGGACAGACGCCACATACTTTTTTTTCATAAATCTCTCTAAGTTAGAAAGGGTTAAGAAATATGGGAATATGATGAAAGTATGTTCTTTCAGATGGTATTAGATATGATGAGAGGCCAATATTTTGTAAAAATCATGATTGACTTAGTTGTGAGAGGCCAACTATCGAAACAAAATACCTTGAAAATCTCTACGCCATTGCAAAACTTTCTCAATTTTTCTAATTTCATTAGAGTGAGGAAGTACAAACACCCTAGGTATTTCAACCATAGTTGAGCCCCCCCCCCCCCCCCCACCCTGAACTAATTCTCAGCATTGCCCATTGCTGCCAGACCCGATGAAAAATTTCAACACTTTTCATTTGATTTATGTACTGTGTGTAATTTCTTGCCAAATTTGCCAGCAATGTAATACTATTTATGTTCTCAAAGCCCAAGGCATAAAAACAGGAATCAATCTTGCATCTTAAACATTTTCAGATCTGTGAATTTGTTCATCGCTCTATTTGACTAATAAAAGAGATGATTGTGAATAGGTAGTGAGTATAGAAAAAGACAGTTTAGGGTCAGTCTTTTGATTTTTTCCCCTGCCTGTAATCGGTATTCTTTTAAATAACACATGTGTGCCTAAATGGGCAAAGAGAGAGAAAGACAAATTCATGAATCATTTTCCGTCTTAAAGCCAAATATTACTTTAATCTCCTCTGTACAATGTTTTTGAGGGCTTGATTTTATCAACATTGTTTTATTCAATCTTTTATCTCTTGAGAAACTTTGAATAACTAAGTAAATTCAATAAATAAAATTAACCTGAGGGAATCACTTCTATTTATTTTTTATGAAATATTATGAAAATAATGAACACCCTCCTACTTCCTCGGTCATGCAAACATCAAACATCAGCACTATAAGAAAATCCATAACTGAATCCCCCTTTAAAACTGTGTATGCATCTTCTGGGCCTAATAGGACTGACTCTGAATGAGTAACTGCAAATGGATGACATACTGAAATTTTATTGTAATTCTGTGAAAGAGTGTTACAAACATGCTGCGAGTATATCAAGCGGGGATCCAAACTCCTAATGATTTACATGAATCCCAGTATAAATTAAGTTGCCGTCTTATTTCTCCATTATGCCTCCTTGGCATCTGCTGATCGCATCGTCAGCGGAACTCATAGTTCTCACCAAAGGAGCTCTAATTCAACAAATTTGACAAACCAATGAAACTCACTTACAATTTTACATAATTTTAGCAGGAGAACAGCTTGGGAGACATAGTTTAAAGCTCCCTAATGGAATTGGTGGGCAAAATCTTTAGAAATACAGTTGAAACAGTGCCAAGTTCTACGCGATAAAGAGAAAAGTCACCTTCAGGACTGCTTTCAGAATGAAATGACTTTGACAAATACACTCAATAAAGGTTTAAATCCCTGTCTCATTAGCACACACCCTCACAAAGGACACCGCGCTTTGCTTATGGAAACTGGCTCCCAGTCAAATTTTTTTAAATTGAAATATGTTGCGTAAAAGTGTCTCCTGAGAAAAAGCTCTCACGGGCGGAAAAAAAAATAATGACAGGATTTCGAGATATTCGCGTCTAAAGTTGGGGACTATTTGCCTGGTGCTTCGTATTCTCGTACGTAGCAGGCCGCTTGACTACTACGCCAACTGGAAACCTTCTCGATCGAATCGCTCGACTGAGCGCGCATTGATAGAACTACTTTCTTTTGCAGTCCCTCCCAACTGCTTATTTGTTTACCCCACACCCACTGCTCTGCCTCGACGGACATGCTTCATCTTGACCACTCCCTCAACTGATTACTTACCTACATCAACCCCGTCGAGGCAGAGCAGTGGGTGTAGGGTAAACAAATAAGCAGTTGGGAGGGACTGCAAAAGGAAGTAGTTCTATCAATGCGCGCTCAGTCGGGCGATTCGATCGAGAAGGTTTCCAGTTGGCGTAGTAGTTAAGCGGCCTGCTACGTACGAGAATACGAAGCACCGGGCAAATAGTCCCTAACTTTAGACGCGAATAACTAGAAATCCTGTCATTATTTTTTTTCCGCCCGTGGGAGCTTTTTCTCAGGAGACACTTTTACGCAACATATTTCAATTTAAAAAAAAAAAAATTGACTGGGAGCCAGTTCCCATAAGCAAAGCGCGGTGTCCTTTAGAAAAGTGTAGAAGGATTGAAATGAAAGTAAGTGGTAGTTTCTAATCAGTTGGCATCCAACAGGTCTCAGTTTTAGAGTACCACTGCCCTCTAACTCAAAGCGTAGATACAATATGTTGTCATTGATTAGTCATTAACATTCAGAACATTCAAAGCTCGGGGGAGAGGGGCTAACTAATTTGAGAAGATCAGTATTCTTGAACTGCCTTCGACAAAACAGAGTTAAGAGAACAGAACCAAATTTTCCTATCGAAGGATTAAGCGTCAAAATCAAAACCGAGACTTTGAGCTCGGTGTGAGGTGATTCAAATCAGACATATGCGGATCCAGCAATCTGGCAACTGCACATTGATCCCATTTGAATACATGCTAACCAATCAATGGTGGAAGAAGCTACAGTTCCATGACTAATCAATTATTTCTCATGCAATCAAATGGGAAGAATATACTGTTGCCAGATTGCTGGATCCGCCAACGAAATCAGAATATGTACACATGGAGTTTTAGTAAGTATCCGATGAAAAATAAGCAAGCAGGTATCTGATGGAATAAGAACAAAGAAATCATAGGTTGAGAGATGACTTACCACAAATATTCAGGCACAAATAAGGGGGAAGTTGTTTAAAAAAAATGCAAACATTTTGAAAATTAGATTAGATTTCATACATCTGTCAAGGTCAAAATTCAAAACACTTGGTCATTATTTGACACAATCAGGAACAGAAAATTGTGGGAAACCTAGGTAATTTTAAATATTTGATTCGCAGTTGTAATTTGAAGAAAGAATCATTGCAATTAGAACTTGTATTTTTGAAGCACAGATGGGAATGTTGCACATTATTGACTGCAAATATACTTGCTGTTGAGAGACACAGCGAACCGACTTGCAAAATAAATGAAATTTTAACCTCTCGGCTCTCCCTTCATCGGTGCATGCAGGTGTGCCGTTTTTGGAAACGACACTTTTTCATGTTTTTACTCTATCGTTGTATTTGACTGTTTACTCTTTTTGACCTAGTGCGAGGCACTCATGGTTGGTTTTCCCCGTCTTGTCTGCCGTCTTGTCTGTCCCTTGGTTGAGGCTTCTTGCGTTCGATTTCTCGATCCTTCCGGTTGCGTAGACCACCCATCTCTTTCACTTCCTCTTTTTTTCATAAGTTTTTCACTTTGAGTTCCGATCCAAGGAGGTACTCAGTTTTGAACTGCCGTGAAGTGCAGAACTCACAATCAGCCCGGGACAGTCAGTCAATTTTATTTTGTATCAAAATCTAGTCTTCTCCGTTTGAATTATTTGTTCTGTTGAATTTTGGATATCAATCTGTTGCTGTGTCATTTTATCTTGGATTTTTCCTGCCCCTTTAAAAGTGAGTTTTGTTGGTTTCTTAATTTCTTGTTTTCTTGTGTGCTACAATCTCAGTGAGTCAAGTGATTTATTTTGAAGTACACGGGGAGATTTTCGTTTATTTATTCATCCTTTCGTTTTGTGTTCAACTTTTGTTTCCTCGCCGTCTGTGAGTGAACATGGCGTTATTTTTATCCGTTTCTAAGTAAGTTTTGATTTTCGTATGTTTATTGTAGGGTTCACGTTTCTGGTCTGATTTTATGATTCACGTTTCTGGTCTTTTCTGGCTCATGTTTTTGATCGAAAGTCCCACCGTCAATTGTGATGGCTCTTTGGAGCCTTCCTTGCAATTTTCTTTTGTATTTTGACTCTCATGGATCGAAGATGTCTCTGAAACGTTTTACCTTTTTATCTCTCACGGAACGGAACTTTATTTTATCTATGTTTGAATCCAACGATCTCATCAAAAGCTGAGTTTTAACCATTATTTTATTCAATATTTTCTGCTTTATTTATTTCTATTCCTTTTTATTACCGATTTGCTTTCTGATTTATTGACCGATTGCAGCGTATTTCTCTTGTTATTAATTGTCTGCAACCCCTGATTTTTGAGTTTTGTTTCTCTAGTCGCTAGTCATGTTGAGATGTCTATTTTCTCGTAATTAATTAATCTAGTCTTTTATCTCGCAATCGTGCCTCAGTGATATTAACTTGTATTTCCGTCTTAAAACTCATGCCGTGATATGTTTACTTTGATTTTAAAGGGGGATTTTATTTTCGTTCGTTTGTATTCTTTAATCAAGTTATTTCTGTAAGTGTAATTTTAAAAGTAGGCCCGCGGAGCGCTCCCGTTTAGTTTTATGTATTGTCGTTTTGTATTTTAACTCGTATTGCATTTTAGTGTTCTCCTTTTCCTATTTTACCGTGATTGTGTTATTTTGCGGAATATTTTGCCGGACGTGATTTTTACCCTGTTTGTGTGCAATTTGAATGATTATATTTATTGGTCAATTTTATTCGGTTGTTTGTGTATGTTTTGTTTTCGTAATATTTTTCCTTTTGGTATTTTATTTATCTTTTGTTTTCTTTGTGCCTGTCGCTCCTCTCTCTCATGTTCTTCTAGTTTTTCACGCTTCCATATATTATAACCTCTGTGAGAGAGGGGTGTCGGTACACAGGCTGATTTACGATGAAGAAGCGGCACTCCGCGCTTGATTTAAATCGACGCAATTGTATATTTTTGGCGACATTTTCATTAAATTTAATCAAAATTTTGGCAGATTTCCGACCCGTTCACGTTTAACCGACGCCATTTTCGAAAACTGATTTAGCCGTTACAATATTTACTAAAGGCTATGGACGCATATCCCACAGGTTATGGGTATTAAGACCAAAGTCTTTGGGTAATAAAGCCACAGTGACGAGTACGAAGTGAGTGGGCTTCCTAACCAAAGTCCTTTGGTTGTTTCCCCCTCTTTCTTCGGTCATTCCGACCAAAGTTCAAGGATAGATCACCTAAAGTAACGTTACCCAAAGTATATGGGCGCATTAACCACTCAGATTTTTCTCAGTGATAATTGAAATTCGGTACTCACAACTGAAAACTTCGGTTACTGGAACCAAACACCCTCGCCTCGGTGTTCCATATGAACCGAAGTTTTTTTTTTTCTCCGTGAACGAGCGGATGTGAGCAGAGGAGGAGTTGAGAGAATGTAAAAAAAATGGGCGCTGTCGGCTGGAACGAAAGGATTCCCTTAATTCAGTGATCATGGCAAAATAAGGGCTAAAATTGGAGTTTAACAGTTTCATAATTTTGACGCAATAAGTTTTTTTTAGAGACCTCAATTTCCAAATTTGATTCGAGATTTATATTTTTAACAATTTTTTGAAAATCGGGTATTTTACAAGCGTTGTTATGGGCGGTAAGGTCAGTTAGGGTGCGTAGCAATTGACCACATTATGGTTTATCTAGTCACTGTAATGGGTTTAGTCTAAGGGCGAAGCACCACGGTGGTTGCAACAATCAATTGAGGAATTCTTTTTTGGAAAAACCACGTATAAAACGGAGGAACTGCTTGTCTTCAAAAATTCATATTTTGAAGCGTTATTGTAATGACTCTCTGATAACTAACCATCTTCACTCTCGAAACTTTTTCTTCAAAATATGCATTTCATTTTTTTTTATTACTTTTTTTTTATTTTTTTAATTTTTTTTTTCTTGTATGCAGATTTCTGTCGAATATATCCGACATTAGAGTGAAATGCACGGATTGTTTTGTCGAATATATTCGCAGTGGAGTTGAAAGGGTTAAGATCTTCTCCACTAAATGGACTAAGCACCAAAGGGACAAAGTTTTGCTGTGAGCAAACGAATAGTCCAATCTAATTTAAAAACCAGCAAAAATCAGGAAAATCACACTGAAAAAATCTAAAATTCAGTACTAAACTCACAAAACTGCTATGACGGCAAGGCCGTATAATATGGCGGTTCAACGCAAGTACGTATCATGGGAGATTCCTGTCTAATGTGTCACTTTCTCTACGGAAACACAGAGAATTTGTCTCAAGTTAGATGGGAATCCCCCATGATACCTGCGTCTCTCCGCCATTAAGCTCAATTCTGAGAGCGAATTTCGTGATTTTTTAGTGTAAGTACTCATCGTCATTTTTACAGCTTTTTATGGAAGAATCAACTCTCCAATCCCTTGAAGCAAAAGTTTGCAAGAGCCCCATTGTCAAAGGGAAAAGAGCTAACCGTTTAACTTATCAGAAACACACACAAATAACACACCCGAAAGTTGTTAGGAAAATATATTTTTAGAAAATGTACTTTTTTAAGGAAAAACATTAAAGTTTGAAATTTTAATGAAAAAAAAAAAAACAAAAACAAACAAAAAAAAGCCCGTCAGTTAACTTAGTTCAACCAGTTAAGATACACAATTTAAAACAAAATTGCTCTCTTGGTTCAAGTGGTCTTGAGATATGTGTACCGAAAGTTTATGATAAACTTCCAAGGAGAAGACATAGAGCTTGCAACTTCCCCTTATAACAGAACCCATGATTAATCCACTGTTTTGTGTCGCTAACGAATATTTTGAGACACTTGGCAACTTAAAGACATCAAAAGCAAATCGATACCTCGGTCCTCGAGTAGGAGTCTTTTAATGTTTGAGCGGGCGACATGGGTGTAGATATATATAAAAGTGGCCTGCAACTTTTAAGAGAACGATACGAATAAACTAAGGCGGCCGCTCGAGCAAAGCTAAAGCAGGCAGTAAAATGCAGACGCCGCGCCGTCCACGGTTGCCAAAACGTGTAAGGATATTCACAAGTATTCACGAATATTCAAGTTTTACATTTAGTTAAAGGGGCAGCGTGCAGTTTCTTAATGCAAGAGCTGGCAACTGTGGCGCCGCTCTGCCGCGGGAAAAGGTTAAGTTAAACGATTGCATCATCGAAATACCAGACGCTTCTCCAGAATTAATCCGCTGATTATTTCGAAGAGTGGTAGCTGAGCTTCAGGCGGTGTTGCCAAGTTGCATTAACTCTGGAAGTGAATTTATTGTACACGCACTAAGCCAGTGGCGTCGCGTGCCATCCGGCAACAATGCAACTGCTCCATTTAAACTCATTAAATATATCGAATTTTCCTTGTGCACTGTGCACCCCCTGAATTCGATATTTTACAGGAGTTTAAATGGATAGAATACATTGTTGCCAAATCGCACGCGACGCTACTGCACTAAGCAGTCTAGTCATGAGTTCTGAGACTCGCAACAGCTAGAGGGGATCTTTCTAACTTTTGCCATAATCAATTGAATAGTGAGTTCATGAGTCAACTCCAGCGAAAATTAGGATTACAAATTACGAGATTCACTCACAGACTCACAAAATAACTTTAAAGTTTAATGGGTAATGGCGGATGCACGGAAAAAAAACCTTATAGAATTTACCATCTCTAAAGCTGATTTTGGAGTCTGCTATCAAGTACGGTAAATTTTACCATCACATGGTAAGTGCAACGTAAATTGTGGTAAATTAATATAGCCTGTTGGTACATTTCACCACAGTATATTGCATATATACCATACTTTATAGCAGACTCTAAAATCCGCTATGCAGATGGCAAATTCTACCAGTCTTTTTTTTTCCGTTTGCAGATAACATGTGAGATTCCTATCTAATTTTTGGCTTCCCTTCGTGTAATTCTACAGAGAGAGTGAGAAATTAGTCAGAAATCCCTCACGACACCTGCGTTGCTTCGCAATTTTAGGGCGAAGACGGCGGAGCTGTGCATGGTATCAAATGAGATTACACTCTGTTTTTTTTCCGTCCCTGTAAAAACACATGCACAGAAGAAATCCTCAAATTAGACAGGAATCTCCCGCATGGCACCTGTGTAGCTTCCCCAATTCGTTTTCGACTTTAAAGAGTCATTCTGTGAGTCTATGAGTAAATTGCGTGACTTTTTAGTATACTCATCATCATGCACGTTCGCTGGGTTTTACTCAAGAATCGATCGTTCAATCGCATGGAGCAAAGTTAGCAAGAGCCTCATTTTTTAGAATACTATAAAATATATGAATCATAATTAATACAACTATATATACCAACTGTTTAAAAATCTAGGACTCAAAATTTAATTTAGTGGTCAACCTACGTAGTTTTAATCTTAGTTTTAATATGGTGTCAAATATCCTCGTAACTTTGGAATCAACAATATTTTGTCATTATTATTATTACTTCTACTACTAATCATTTATCATATCTTGACACTACAACAACAAAAATATCATTTTATCTTGACATTAAATCCTTCTCAAAACAGGTACGCCAAAATGTCTCATGGGACCTAATTTTGGCAACACAAAGTCCGGATGTATTTCTCTTACATAAGTTGTGCAACTGCTTTGTTTTGTCGATGGCTTCACTGCAGTGGCGGCTCGTGCAATTTGGCAACCATGTTTTTTTGCCATTTAAACCTATTCAAAAGTATCGATATCTAGGGGGTGCAATTGCACCTCCAGAAGATTGATTGTTTTACATAGGTTTAGATGGAGGAATTACGTCGTTGCCAAATTGCACGCGAGCCGCCACTAAGTTTCAGATACAGATTCGGCAAATGGAGCTCTTTCAAAGGGTTTCCTGTTGACGAATGGGCACTCAGTTCCGATGGAAAATGCTCTGAAAATATCGATGAGACCATTTAAAAAATCCTAAAACTCATTCCTCGCAGAGAAAACTCAGCTCAAAGTTCAGATGGGCTTTACCCTCCGACCCTCAGTGTATGTATGCTCTGCTTCAGTTTTGCACCTCAAACAAGTAGAACAGCAGTAAATTGAATTAAGTGCCGTCTTTCTTACTTTCTACTTACTACGTTCTTTTCTGTTGGTATCACTGTTCCATTCTGTGCAAGAAAATCTGTAAGAATCAACTTTCTTCTCTGTTTGAAAACCAACTGCAACGCAATCTTATTGCTCCAAATCTAATAGATTGAGTTCCTTTTGTTTGGGGGGTGCAGAAGAGACAAAGTGCATGAATTTTTACCTGTGTCAAGTTTTCTCTACGAAGGGTCAGTTTTAGACCTTCTTTCTTCTTAATGATCTCATTGTTATTTCCGCCACTTATTTCATCAAACATAAGAGTCAATTTGCCTATATGCAGAGAAAACAGAAAAAAAGCTTTGGTAACGCTGACAAAATCTTTGGTACAAAAATGACCTAGCAAAGTACTTCAAAAGAGCCAATGAAAGATTTTGTACGCCTAATTAACGAGTTTGGATATTTTTTCCAAGTACAGCAAAACCTTGCAAGAGCTCCACAATGAAAATAATAATTCCTAAATTCGGGTAATATCAGAAGCACAACGATATGTGAACCACAAAGAGTCTAGTACTTTTACCAGAAAATGCTGGTGTCACCATCAGAATATGGTCAAAGTAATAGAATTTCCATCATATCGTCAAAAACCAATAAAAATGAGAATTCTGGTAGTAGTACCATCTCTTACCTAGGTTCACATCACATATCGTTGTGGTTCTGGTAATCTTTTTTGTCAGGGCATTACATGATGCGGTGGCGGCTCGTGCCATCGATTGTCATCAATGATTTACCTCCATTTGATTCTATCGATTGTTGTACATAGATTCAAATAGACAGCGAACATTGTTGCCAAATTGCACGAGCCCCCACAGATATGACCTTTCGTTTCAAAGGCCGCTCATTACGGACCGCACAATTCATACTTTTTTTGATTTTTTTTTTTTTTGCGTATATTGTGGCAACACTGCAATCGGCCACCTCACCTCGCAACGCAACGCCTTGCTCTACTCACTCACTGTATCGGAAGCCGCGAGCCGTGGGAGAATCGGAAAGGTATAAGACGCTGGCTGGGCGCTCAGGGACATGACGGGACGGGAGGAGGCAAGGCAGGAATAACTAGGAATAAGTTGTTTAATTGGTACAATAATTTGTACTTCTCCTGATTCCACGTTTCCGAGTCTATGATGTCTCTGTGTTGGTGAGCGCTTCAACGGCGGATCGAAAGCACCAGGTACCCAAAGCGACTCGACTATTACAGAAAGCGCCCGTTTGTGTCCGTTTTAACACGGGCTGAACGGCTGAATAGGTTGCATCTCTGCGGATTCCTCTTAAAACGTTTCTTTTTTGCTTTTCTCTCCCCCGTCTCTCCCTCTCTCTCTCTCTCTCTCTCTCTCTCTCTCTCTCTCTCTCTCTCTCTCTCTCTCTCTCTCTCTTCTCTCTCTCTCTCTCTCTCTCTCTCTCTCTCTCTCTCTCCCTCTCTCTCTCTCGCGCGCAGCTCCCGAATACTGAAGTCGCAGAAAATGCTTCATCGGTTCCCGCCTTTACTCGCGCCGCGCCGCGCCGCACCCTGTAATCGGTCCATCCCGCAACAGGACCACGGAAAAAACAAAGTTCCGGTCATGATCTAAGTAAACAGGTCGGTCCGTCCCGACCGGAAACGGGGTTGAGTGTGCCATCGCGTATATTTCGACTACCAATATGGCGGAGTAAACAAAAACGCTGACAGACTGTCTTCGAAATGTAATTTTCCTCATATAGTCGATCGATAAATGACTGAAACTTGTTTAATAGGGTTCTAGAATGGTTTTCGAAAGGATTGCAAGCCTTTTGGCTCTGTTTTATTGTTCAATAATGTGTGCTTTGTGTAAAATAATGAGTGACAATATCACCGCGTCGAGCCGTTGTCAAATTCTCGTTTGCCCATTTGCCCAAAGCTTATATATTACGTTATAAAAGTTAAAATATAATGTTGAGTGGCATGAAAATATTCCTTAGATCCTAGTGAACAAGTTTCAGTCACTTATGGGACGTTTTGATCAATCGTAAGAGAACAATTTGTATTAAACGACAGCTAGTCGGCTTTGCGCCCCCATTCTCATTTTGCCCAAAGCTGATGTATTACGTTATAAGAATAATAATATAATGTTAAGTGGCATGAAAATCTTCCTTAAATCCTAGTAAACAAGATTCAGTCACATAATGGACGTTTTGATCAATCATAAGCGAGAAATTCGTTATTAAACGACAGCTAGTCGGTATTTCTCCATAAGCCCCCATTATAAAAAAATTCTCATTTGGGCAAAGCTACGTATTTCGTCCCAAGTGCAGTAACATAATGTTAATAGGCATGAAAATCTTCTTTATATCCTAGTGAACAAGATTCAGTCACATATTGGACGTTTTGATCAACCATAAGAGAGAAATTCGGATTTAACGAGAACTAGTCGGCATTTCTCCATAAGCTTCAATGTTAAAAAAATCGCCTCTTGGGCAAAGCTGCCGTAGTGCAAACATAGGGGTTGGCGTTTCCGGTGAATCGCTATCGGACCGACCTGTTTACTTAGATCATGGTTCCGGTACAACCGCAGCAGCTTTTTAAAATAGCTTCGCAAAGCAAAAGTTCTAGCTCTACCGGAGAAAGTTGCGGTTGTACCGAAGCACTACTTCGGGAGAGCAGAAGCAATAAGAAAGGCTGTTGCTCTACCGAAGGAGTTCTTTGGCACTACTGCAGCTTTCACCGGTAGAGCAAATACTTTTGCTTTGCGAAGCTATTTTAAAAAGCTGCTACGGTTGTACCTAAACTTTGTTTTTTCAGTGACTGTGCCGGTGAACACTGCACGGTGGGCAAAAGTTACCCATTTGGCGGACAAAAATGATAAAGTTAAACTTCCCAAAACTTATCTCTTTTTAAGAGCCACTTCTACAGGGAAATGATTCCAGTTGGAAACTGTATATAGAGGGTCTTAGTTCAGTTTGCTTGCAGTTTCAAAATGATATTTGTTTAATATGATTTTAACGTACTGATTTTGGCCATCAAAGTTGCGAATGTCCATCTACTGTGCGGAGGCAAGTGACTGATCCTTAACACACCTAATGTGACATACAATCACCAGTTTCAGTGATAGTTTATAGGATCATTTTCTTGACGAGATTTCCAGAAAGTTCTACTTTTTTCATCTAATGTGCGGATAGCTGTAGCCAGAAATTCGTCTTTCTCTCCCTCTCTCCCTTCCTATCTCTCTCTCTCTCTCTCTCTCTCTCTCTCTCTCTCTCTCTCTCTCTCTCTCTCTCTCTCTCTCTCTCTCTCTCTCTCTCTCTCTCTCTCTCTCTCTCTCTCTCTCTTTCTCTCTCTCCCCCGGCCCAGTTGAATGCATGTGTTAGAAAAGAATAGATATAGGGGCTGAAGTCACTTGATAGTCTCTCCCTCCTCCATCATTTTCTAACACATGTGTTTGAATGGGCAAAGAGAGAGAACGACAAATGCCTGACTCAGAATCCGATTGTGCGATGTGCATCGCATCAGACGCGAGTTCGACGGCTTAAATTGACGTAATATGCGGCGTACGTAACGCGTAACGTGTGTTACGGTGTGCGTGGATACACCATACGTCATTCCAACTTGCTGTCGCGTGAATTTGAGCGAGGAGGACACGAGCCATTATCGCACTTACGACTTGCTACGTATTCAACACAACTACGCAATGCACTGTAGAGTATTTAAGTCCATAACGGAAGATTTATCACGTAAGATTATCATGAACTCACCCCATATTCCACAATTGCAGTGCTGGGCTAATCCGCAGTCTAATCCTTAGAAGGTCATCATTTGCTCTTCTAGGTTGGAATTGAATTTTTTTTTTTTTTTTTTTTTTTTTTTTTTTTTTTTTGGTGTTGTTTTTTTTCCTTCTTTTTTTCTTTTTTGTAAGACCGTAAGTTATTCCCTTTTAGTCAGAATTGACTTAAAGGAGAATCTGCAGCGTTTATATACTGTCAATTTTTGCCACCAGAACACTCCCGTTTGATCATTGTGAAATTGCACGCCAAAAGTTAATTATATTTAAACAAACAGAGTGTCAGTTATATACAGAGGGGTGATCACGGAGGATCGGATCGTTTTGGTATCGTTATCGTTTGCATTAAATCAAATGGACTTACTTCTGCGCAACTCGCATCGCGTAGGTGATCCCCTCCTCACCTCTTCATACTTCAAACGATTGAGATTACAGCTCCCGACTCATCGCTTCCTTTCGTCCGTTTCAATCGTTACGAGGGGCTCAAAACGATTCGAACAGTTGAGCCACCCATAAGGTTACATGTAAACGATAACGATAACGATACCAAAACGATCCGATCCTCCGTGATCACCCCCCAGTATAACTTAAACTACACGGAAAAAATAGGGCTGGTAGAATTTACCATCTGCATATCTGATTTTGGAGTCTGCTATCAAATATATGGTAAATATTATCAGCATAAGGTAACTACAACGTACCTTGAGGTAAATTGAGATAACCTGTGGGTACATTTCACCACAAGGTACGTTGCATTTACCATTCTATGGTAAAATTTACCATACTTGATAGTAGACTCCAAAATCAGGTATGCCGAAAGTAAATTCTAGCAGTCTTTTTTTCCGTGTAGATAAATAATCATCTAGAAAGTGTCTCTGCAAAATACGTCGTCAAAAACTTAAAAAATAAAGCTGAAAGTACAACAAATTGGAATATTAATTTCATTCCGACACAATAGAATCTATTTGCAATATTTCTTTTTTGAGCGTTCTTATAATACTCATTATTTGAAAACATTGACGAGATAATTTTCAGAGTCATTCTTTAGATGTTAATTTAGTGATTGAATATCCGTTTGTTTAAAAATATATGAATTGTGGCCAGTAATTTCACACAAATCGAACGATAGCTGACATCGGCAAGAAAGGTTGAAGATTCACCTTAAGTCCTTTTATTCATCGACGCATGCAGTTTCACAACCGTATACATATGCAGACTGTGCCTGATACTTCGATCTTCTTCATGGAGTTTGAATGGTCATAATGCTACGCTGCCAGATCACACGCTAAACGATTCTGATAAAAATTGCAAACTGTCATCGGCTAACTCGCACCCGAAAGGCCGAAACGACCTCTATAGGCCAAAAGATCTGTGCGCCCCCTGATTCGCTCAGATTTTACACCGAGTGATTAAGATTAATCCTCTTCAAGTGCGTATGATTGATGAGTTAACTGAATGAGTAACGGTTTTTTCGGGGTCACTTTTGAAAGCTAATCAGGAGGAGAGGGTCACGTGCCCAGTATAAGCCCGTCTTCCTTCAGCCGTCCATGAAATCCAGCAATTAATTAGTCTTTGAGCAGTCGCTCGCTTGAAGAGCCTTTCATCACAGAACAATGTGTTTGTTGGTAGTCAGTCAATAAGTTAATATGCGTCTGCGAGACTAAACATAAAAATGCATGAAAACTTAACTCATCATTTGCCTGCAAGGCAATAGACGGTTTTTGTTTTATAGCCATGACATCATCCGGTTAAAAAGTTCGTTTCAGAGCATAGCCGTACAGCCAGGAATGTGTATTTCTCTCTTTGTCCATTTGATCGCGTGTATTAGAAAAGGACAGATGCATCAAGAGAGCTGAAATCACGCGATTGTCCCCCTCTCCATTCTTTTCTAACACATGTGCGGTCAAATGGGCAAAGAGAGAGAAAGACGACTTCCTCAGTGGCGAAACGTGCTATCTAATATCTGACAAAATGGCATTTTGTCCATTTGAACCCATGGAAAAGGTCGAATTTGGTGGTCATCGCCGATTCCTTGACAGTTCGATCTTTTGCGTGACTTTTAGTGAGCCAAAAGCATCGTTTGCAAAATCGCACTTTTCGCGACAGGAATTCCGGGCTAATGGCAATGTCGTTGAGCGTCCAATCCATCTCTCTCACGCTCACGTATACCCTGGTAAAACTGAGCATCAAAGATCACCAAAAAATTGTTCTCATTCCCACCTAAACAGGGTGATATCCCAAACAATTCTTGGTGATAACCTAATTTAGGTGACAATTGAAACAATTTTAGTTGATCTTTGGTGCTCAGTTTTACCAGGGTAACCCGGTAACCCCCAAGTACTGATATCTCACTCTCATCGCTACAATCGTGTAGGTACTTACTTACATCTAGACATTTTCTGCGGAAGATTTGGCAGAAATAAAATCGGAGTTTTATTATAACGCATTTATGACTGTAAAATGTATTAAAGCACACTGTACTCGAAGTTTGACACTAGTGAGAGATGGCTGAAGTTTGACACTAGTGAGAGATGGCTGAAGTTTGACACTAGAAAGAGATACCAATACGCATGAGGGACTCCATCTTGAATTTTTGACCGCCATCTTGTAGTTTTGTTGAAAGAATTTATTGAGCTTGTGAGGGGAGTTATGGAACTACCCGATGTTCTCAACATTATCTCCGAGGAATTTGGCATTCATTGGAATCGACTCTCCATTATGCTGTTGCAAAAGTTTGCAGCAAACCCATTTTAACAAACATGAAAGGCAACAGTGCTTGACCAAAATAATGTACCGTTTTTCCAGTAATCTTTCGCCAGACACAATGTTCCTATACGTCTATAGGTAATCTTGTGTTGACCTCTTGGTATATCTACGAGTAGCTCTTCAACTTCAGACTGCAATGGAAAGAATAAAAAACTGCGACTCCTGTCGAAATCTAAGCCGATTTTGTGATTAAGGAACTCAGCCACTGATCCTCAAGAAATCCTCCATCGCTCCCTTCCTGTGGGCAGTAGCCTGTATCCTGAGCCAGCTCTCCTCCGCGCCGATAATCTTTGGATCGTAAGGACTTCCGCGTTCCCCCGAATTTCGGTATTAACTTGATTAATGTACTGTGTCGTCTATCTTACATAGTTTGCGGTTGTTCTCCTTGATTAATTCCTCTCCCGGGATGACCGCGAAAACGTGGACATAAGACAGATTAACCTCCGCAATCTATTCTTTCAGGGACTAGACTAATGGCTTTAATGGAGGCACTTTAGGGCCGCAGGAATATACACTGCGTCCATAAAATAGGCATTGTCGAGATGGTATAATTGTGTGACACAGTATTGCCGAATCTAGCATAAAATTCGACAATTTTACATTTGATTTGAATAGGAAAAATAGGCGGAAACTCCGGAAAACGGCAACCCTGTTGAGACTCGATGTTGCCGAATTTGATTGAGTATATATTGGTGGTTTAATATAAATTTATTATATTGTGCATCTCTCAAAACGAATGGATTATTTTACACTTCTGTAAATAGAGGGGATCAACAGACTATTGTGACTTTGCACGAGGCGCCACTGATTGAGCGCCTCCTATAAATTCATTTGCCGAGACGAATCCAGTACTTTGGCAACACTTCATTTAGTGCATTTAGAATCATCGAAATATTCGGTATCTTGGGAAACATTTTTACCGATTTTTATCATAGTTTCCTTCAATCGCTGCTGACGAGATTGCAAACTTCAATCTGTGACTGATAGCTCTCACAATTAGGTGCATGTTATCATTGTTTTTTGCCCTTGAAGGAATTATGTTAAGTTCTTTATCCCTGAGAATGCCCACATATTTGCTGATTTACGGTTAATGTAAATTCTTCCGAAATAAATGGCATGTGTTTAGTTAGTTCCGTCCATTCAGGCACACAATTAACCTATATTGCTACCCCATAGCCGTAGCTTGGATATTGCATCTCTCCTTCTTAGCCCATTTGAACGCATGCGTCAGAAAAAGAAGGATACATGGGCTGTCACGTGACTTCAGCAGGGGTTTCTGTCTTTTTCTAAACTCTTCTAAACTTTTCAATTGGGCTGAGAAAGAGGAAGATGACATCCTGGCTACGGTTGTGTGCTACCGAGTGTATTTTCGAACTTGGGACGGTTATATCTGGACGTGCCTTAATCTCCGGATTGCGAGCTATAATTTTTGATCTCAAAAGTCATCAATATTTGACAAATGGGCATTTTTAATTTTGGACTTGCAGTTTTGGACATTTACGAGTTGGATGGTATAATTATTTAACTTTACTTTTTAGACGCAAAAAAGTAGACCTAACATCTGAGAACCAACACTTTATACCATTCCTCATTCAGACTTATTTCCGCTTGTGTCAAAAAATCTGTGTCACGTCCCATTTGTTTTCTACTAACCCTAAATTCACAACCAAGAGAGACAATTTAATGTGGATTTTTAACGAACGGCGGAAATTCACCGACGAATTTAATAAGAGTATAAACTATAAAGCGAAACCTTGAATCGAGCCATAATTCACAGGGCAAGCTCGAAGTTTAACAGTTTAGCCTAGAAATCGGACGAGATCGATTTATCGATTTATAACGTCAATCGCTGAAATATATATAATTCAGATTGGAGATGAGTGGAAGGTTAAGCACCGTTGCCAAGCTGAGCGGGTTTTAGTTTGTAATCGTTTTTGTTACGAGGTTTTCAAACACACGTACACTCTTGCACTTTTTGCAGATGTTGTAGGGTCTTTTTTCTGTAAATGGAAGGTCTAATTGTACGTAAACATCCTAAGGAGGGGGAGAGAGAGAAAAAAATACGATGACCCTAATTCGCTGATGATTTTAAAATCATTCCTCGCAGAGAAAACTTCACATAAAGTTTAGATGGGTCACCCGCATATGAATGTATAAGCTATATTGCTTTACTTCGCTGAACAACAACGAAACTCAGATCAAAAGCAGAAGAATATGTCAATGAAGGAAATCTTGGTACTGTTACTAGAATTGTAATTTTTGTGCCATTTTTCTTAAAAATGTTGTGGACATTCTGGTACTATGAGCGGACTCCAATAGAAACTTTACAATTTAGTGTTAAAAGTACTGAGAACACCTTGGTTGATATATCGGTGTGCTTCAGGTAATATTTCATTTGTCTTTAGGAGTTATTTTATTTAGAGTGCACCCCAAACAAAAAACAAAACCGTTTGGGGTCTTTTCAGACCCTCCCCATTTGGTACCAAACTTTGGTCAAATTAATAGCTTCGGTTCATGAGAAACGCAGATACAGGAATTTGTCTTTCTCTTTCTCTCAGTTAAACGCGTGCGACAGAAAAGGACAGAGACTGGGGTTAAAATCACGGGATAGCCCTTCTGCTATTCTTTCATGACAGTCACTTGCTTAAATGGTCAGAGAGAGAGAGAGAGAGAGGAGAGAGAGAGAGAGAGAGAGAGAGAGAGAGAGAGAGAGAGAGAGAGAGAGAGAGAGAGAGAAATTCCTGTATCCCCACGGCTCACACGGGTTAAATTTGACAGGGAATCGTCTTTGTAAGGATTTGTCTTAAAACCCTCTAGTACAATGAGAAAAAGCTGCAAGTGGGGATGACGGGACTACATTTGCAATCTGGCAACTAGATCGATTATTGGGTTTCAAACAAAAAATGGGCTAAACCATCATTACCGCGCGATCAACGGACAGCGAGAGAGAGAGCGAGAGAGAGAGAGAGAGAGAGAGAGAGAGGGGGGGGATCAGGTGTTTAGTGTGTCAGTGCGACGGA
The DNA here is from genome assembly GCA_011764245.1 of Trialeurodes vaporariorum. Lineage (NCBI taxonomy): Eukaryota > Metazoa > Arthropoda > Insecta > Hemiptera > Aleyrodidae > Trialeurodes > Trialeurodes vaporariorum. The sequence goes on along the minus strand of VMOF01000320.1, from coordinate 35,607,886 downwards.
TATCTTGACACGATTTTTTGAATAGCGCTTTTCGACTTGGATTATAAAGTGTAATAAATGGCGCGGCGCCTTGCCTGCCTCATCACTATAGACTCCGGTTCGCGCGGGTCGCTGTATAAGCTCCGGCGCTTTAAAAAACGTTGATTATTATGTTCTATGTTTCGATCGATCGAACCTGCATTGGATCGATCTATCGATTTGCTATGCCCTCTCGTCATTATCGACGAGAAGGAATTCGATTCGGCCGAAGCTCACGCGCCGAAAGTACAGCGATCCCCCCATCCCCTTCTACGTCTGAGAGCGCAAGCTGTAAAACACCCGCCCGTGCTATGCCACACGTTCGACCTGGAGAAGGGGGAAGAGAGAAAGAAAGTAAGAAAGAGTGAGAGAGAGAGAGAGAGGGAGAGAGAGAGATTGAAGGTAAGGAGGGTGAGTAGGAAGAAATTGAGATCAGTCCGCTTTTTGTGGGCTAGGTCAATCACTCTTTTGAAGATCAATTGATTGAGCAGGTAACTGTTTTTTTTTTTTTTTTTTTTTTTTTTTTTTTTTTTTTTTTTACTAGGCCGATAAAGAACTGTCCGATCTTAGTTAAATTTGGCCCAAAGCGAAATGCGTCCGCTGGTATCATGGTTTTGAGTCTCATTTTATAGATATGCATTTTGAGATAGTACGTTTGCATACATACAGATCGTCGGTCTTTTAACAAAGCGTAAGTCAATTAATTAACGCTTCAAAATCTCCTTTCATAATTTCTTTTCTAAATGACAAGCTTGCTTGTGAATGTGTATTTGTGCATTCATACTGAATCTTCAGAGAATCCAATTGCCAACGATTGAACCTTTATTGTCAGGTTGACTTGACATCTACCGCGGTCATATCGCAAGTTCTTCATCTATAGATAATCTTGGAAATAATCGAGATTAACCATAATTTCTAGCGAAAGTATCTTAATATCACGACATTTATTTCAAAACGACCAGAGAGCTCATGGATTTTTCGAGGGGGTTTCTGGTTTTATTTACGGAGTGACGTACCTTTACAAAAGTATTGTTAAAAAAATAAGAACTTTAGCAAATTCAACCCGTAACTTTGATTTCGAAATACTTTCAGAAATTCTGGTTTTACAATCATGAGAAAATGTTTTATCTCCACGATTGCCTGTATGAGTGTGTCATTCATCGTGGTTCGCAGACGGCGCTCAGTGGGCAAATATTTTAATTTGGTGGCCAAAAATCATCACGTTAAAATCACCTTGAATAACTATCATTTTGAATGCTGAACTTGTTTTAGGTTCTCTGACTAAATATCTATGCTTGAAGCATTTCAAAGAAAATGTCAGTTCTTGAAACATTTAAAACTTTAAAATTATCGCAATTTTAACTTTCTGGGGTTTGACCACCAAATCGATCATTCATGCCTACTGTGCGGTGGTTTCATCCTTGACGACAAAACTACGAAGCTCAGACGAAACATTTTAATCGTGTCTCGTGATCTGATGAATCAACTTCAATCAAAGTGCGTGCAGTCACATCGTAATACATCCACCTTTTATTCGCTCGCCTGCAATTGATTTGATTGACTGCCATTCACCCACGGTTTTTGGCTCGTACTATGATATACCCCGCACGGATAGCAAGATCGGCTCGTAGTAAAGAGAGAGAGAAAAAGAGAATGTGTGTGTGTGTGTGTGAGTGTGTGTGTGTGTGTGTGTGTGTGTGTGTGTGTGTGTGAGTGTGTGTGTGTGTGTGTGTGTGTGTGTGTGTGAGAGAGAGAGAGAGAGAGAGAGAGAGAGAGAGAGAGAGAGAGAGAGAGAGAGAGAGAGAGAGAGAGAGCTAGAGAGGCGTATCATTGATTGTTCAGAGATATCGTCTCAATGGCCAATGCAGCGGCAATAATATTATAGCCTCGTGCCTCCCGTCGCAAAATTACGGCAATCATACGCAAGAGGTGCGCGGTTCATTGATGGATTCCGTCGATTCCCAAAACAAGAATGAGATTGCACAATGAACGATAACATCTTGTAATTTAAATGTGGGATCGCCATTCGAATCGACTCAGGTGGGTAAAAAAATGATAATACAGGGTGTACTTACGTACATGCGTAAGGTTTTAAACTAAAGGAAACGAAAATATGAGCAGACAGATGGTACGCAACATTCAATACATGTGACTGGGCCTAGGAAAAAGGAGCGTGTTCTAGAATTCATAAGATCTGGGAGCTGGTAAAACCAGTGGCGAGGCGTGCGATTTGGCAACGTTCCTGTTTCCCCATTTAAACACATTAGAAAGGTCGAAATGCCTGGTCATCGCCGATTACTGAAGCGTTCGACTTTTTGGTGAATTTAAATGGAGAAACTACATTGTTGCCAAATTTCACGCCTCGCCACTGGGTAAAACTGAGACGATAAGTATAAATGGAATATGCTAGTTTTAAAATCAATCATTTCTACAACGTTTCTTATACGAAGAATGGGTTTTCAGTGAACGCGCTTTTTAAGTGGAATTGTACAACTAAGAAACCAATGGAGAAACCAATGGTAAATGAGGCACAGTTCATTAGCACACCAAGTACCCATTTTTGTCTAGATTCTACCCTAGTACTTTCGAAAACCTCCGCACCCTAGATCTTTGAGCAATGCAATCAGAATGAGACAACAAATACATCAGAGTCGAGCACCCTGTATCATACGTAATTACATTCGAGAATGACACGCATTCACACCCAATGTTTGAAGTGTGTTGAATGTGAATTAGCATCAGTGGCGTAGTAAGGGGGGGGCGGAGGGGGCGGCCCGCCCCGGGTGACACCATCGGAGGGGTGACACCCTGAGTAAAAAGGGAAGAGAAGAAAGAAAAAAGAGAAGAAAAAGGAAAAGAGAAGAGAAAAGAGAAGAAGAAAAGGGGGAAGAAAGAAGGAAAAAGGGGGAAAAGGAAGAGAAAAACCCTCAAAGAAGAGAAAAGAGGAAAAACTGGAAGTAAGGAGGGACAAGTGGGAGGAAAAGAGGCTGAGAAGAGAGCCTACGCAAAATAGAGTTAGAAAAAAGTATCACCTTGGCTAAATAATGGTGTCACCCTGAAGTAAGAGGGTGCCACTTTGGACGAAAAGTTTCACGTGCCAATTTGATTGGAGATTGGCACTCTAAAATAAGAGGGTCATTCTGAACGGAAAGTGTCACCCTAAAGTAGGAGGGTGCCACTCTGAACGAAGAGTGTCGCCCTGAAGCATAGTAGAGAGCCAGTTTGAACGAAGAATGGCAGCCTACAGCAGGGTGATTCAGGAAAAAAGAGATCTGGAGGGGGTGTCCAAAAGAGCTTAAAAGCAATTCCAGAGTAATTCAGAGAGGCTAAATTTGTGAAAATTTTCTAAATAAAGCTTTCCACGGAAAAAAGACCACAGAGTTCCTAAGGTACCTACCTAAAAGTATAGCTCCAGAGATGCTTCAATTTTAAAAAAATTTGCGCAAAAATGCAAAAAAACAATGGATCTGGATTATTAAAAAGAGGCCAGTAACAGCTCCTGAGTAGCTCAAAGTTTCAACATTTTCCAGAGAAGGCATTACATAAATGGAGTTCGGTAGACTCAAAGGAACTAGAAAAAACAGCTCCAGAGAGGCTGGAATCGTCAACACTTAATGGGCATGGCATTTCATAAGATGGAGGCTCTGGAACTGGGAGAGAGAAAAAACCTAAAAATTAGCTTTAGAGAAACCTTAATATTCAAAATTTTCTGGGGGAGAACTCCCAGACCCCCCTCTATCGATTGGGGTTATTTCGGCCCTTACACCGCTCTCGCATTTCAAAATGGCTGCCCCTAGAGCGTTCCTGCATTCGCCCCTGGCAAGATGTGGTCGGGATTTACGACCTTGAGAGTATACGTACTACATCAGAAGCAACTTCAAAATTTGAACCGTCCGCATGTGCAAATTACATATACAGTTTTCAGTAAACTTGTTTGTAAGCAAGTGCCAAGGTAAAAGTCCGAGAATTTATGTTAGTTAATCTGACCGAATTTCAGCGCGGAGATGGCAAAAATATGGGCTCTCGGGATCGTAATTTTTCAAAATTTTCCCGGGGGAGGGCCCCCGGACTTCTTCCCTATTCTGGGGGGTGTCCCCCCCCAGACCCCCCATAGGGGGTGACACTAAAATGTTCCGCCCCGGGTGCCACTGAGCCTTACTACGCCACTGATTAGCATGATGTGAATTTGTTATTGTTGTTGTCCGAGTCAATTTCATTAACATTGAACTGATTGTGAATGTGAGTGAATCCCTAACTTAGATGGTCGGGAGCATCTTGGGATTTCTAGATACTTCCTATGCTGGAAGTGGTCAAAGAAATGATTGGCTTTGATTGTTGTACTCATACAGTTTCCATGAAAACATCAGCTTCGTACCACCAATAGCACTCTCATGGTATTAGTAGCGGTATATGAAGCTGATGTTTTCATGAAAGTTGCGTCCAGCTCAGCTGGAGCGCCATTTCGGATTTTCCTTGGGGGGGGGGGGGCAAGGCCCTCCAAAAATTTGGATGACCTTTTTTTTTTTTTTTGGCCGTGCATCTTGAAAAAATCTCTCTGACTTGAATGGGGGGGGGGGCTCCATAAATTTGGATGACCTCTTCTTTTTTTTTTTGCCGCGCATTTTCAAAAAATCTCTGACTTGATTTTTTGGGCACATTGAAAATCCTTGGGGGGCAATTGCCCCCCCTGCCCTCCCCCAAATGGCGCCCCTGTCCAGCTGAAGTGTCCAATCCTTTCTGACACAATCTACATACTATGTAGGTACATCTTGAAAAGTCCGTATCGAGTCCTGACAAGTACATTCGTTTTCATTCTGAGGGCCGTTGGTCGAATGCAAAGATTACAGTAACATAGAGCTTCTATCGATGTAATCTTTCTCTGCCTTTGCTAGATTTGGGAATTTCATTAAAACGCCGAACAGGAAAGAATGATAACTAAATGACCATAATGGCGCACAGTGCAGTGAGAAAAACGCCCCAAAATCGCTGTGTACTCGGCAAATCATCGAGACATTTAAAAACTGAAAATAAAACACATTTTTCTTTTGTGGAAAGGTAGATTGCCTTTTCACATTCTTACGCAACTTAATTTTTGACCGAGAAACCCTGCCCTGAATAATTTTCCACACGGGCAGCATTTCTCACTCAAAAATTGAGATACGTAAGAACTCAAAAAAACAATCTCTTCCTATCCTTAAAAGAAAAATGTGTTTTTTCAGTTTTTAAATAACTCGATAATTTGCTGAGTAAAGCTGCCTAAAGCCGCCAAAATCGATTTTGTAGCTTTTTTTCACTGCACTGTGTGGCGGTCGGCTTGGTGGCTTATGCAATGTAACATCAACATACTATATCCAATCAAACCCATGCAAAATAATCGATCTCAGAGGGTTTCATGCCTCGCTACTGTTTTGGATATAATTAAATGGGGGAAATCGCTGTTGCCAAATCGCACGAGCGGCTACTGTATTTGGCAACAACGTCGTGTGACTTGACTAATCTTGGCACGCTATTTTTTTCTTTTTCCGTATTCCCGAACACAATTGTACACCACGCACACAGCCCGAACAAGAGAGCCCGGAATAAATCTCCCCCATTTTTTTACTTTTTTTTTTTTTTGTTTTATGAATTAACGGTCCTACTCTGCAATTAAACCCGCACATCATCGTTTCTAATCAGCCGAATTGGTCGGCAACCAATTAAACGGGAAGGGCTGTGAAAGGGCACATGGCACTGACAACAACCAAGTGACCAACCCTTTGGAAACCCCTATCTTCCACCGACCATCAAGGAAACGATTCCCTCGGACCTCGAAAGTCACTCCCCCCTTTTTCTGTTTATCTTTTTATTCCCTGTGCCTATCGCTGGGGTCCCCCCTTTTTTCCCGGTTGGGGCAACTAAAGAGCTTGGGGCGGGGAAGGCCTCCACCAACACCACCCCCAAACCCTTCAGCCCACTGACCACCACCCTCCTCGAAGCATCGTGCCCTTTTCCCCCTTTCCCATCCGGTTATGCTCTTTTTCCGGTTGAGGGGCTTGAAGATTTGATAATTCCTTTCCCCCCCTTCTCCTCACTCTCTACTCTCTTCTCGTCCCCTCCCCCACTCTCCTTATCTTTTTCGCCTTCGGTTTTTCTTTTCTCTCTCTCTCTCTCTCTCTCTCTCTCTCTCTCTCTCTCTCTCTCTCTCTCTCTCCTCTCTCTCCCACTCTCTGTTTCTCTCCTCTCTCCTCCAGTCGCATCTAGTCCCGGTCGCAACCCGATGCACAGTGGGTGGTAATATATAATATTTGGGACATCATTTCACGAATGAAAATGGAGATTATAGGAACAATAAAAAGGAAAACGACTAAAAAAAAAAAAAAAAAGTTCTGAAAGCATTAATTTTCAAGCTTAAACTGGGTGAATGAACATGGTTTTTGCAAGAAAATATCAACACTTGTTTTTGAAGCGAAAAACCGACAGCTTTTCATGTCCTGAAAAATCGATGTATCAATTAGACACATGAAATTCCCTGGACATAATTTCATGAATAAAAATTGAGATGAAGAACATTAAAAAGGAAGATTATATTAAAAATTTATAAAAACATTCATTTTCAAGTTTAAACGGCATTGAACAACATGGTTTGTGCAAGAAAACATTCGAACATGTCTTTCTGAAGCAAAAAAAAACAAAAAAAAAACCCAAAAACCTTTCTGTCCAGAAAAATCCATGTTTTGGTTTACTGTATGAAGGCTGAGGCGGCTGGCGACACCACGCTGAGACCATGTTTTCCCGACGCAATTGCGAATACCAAACAATGGCTACGATCCTCCGTGATGCATCCATCCGTTGGCATCCCGCATCGGGGATAGGGGGTGGTTGGAGGGGTAGAAGGGAGGGGGGGTTAAGGAGGTGTTACAGATCTACATCTGGAATGCGAAAAGCGCGTTGATTGGCGGCCCCGGTCGGTCGGTCGGCCGGTCGGTCGGTCGGCCGGTCGGCCGGAGTGTTTATGGTTTCCGCGCGAGGCGAGTTCTTTGACGCCGCTTTTCCGCGCTCAGCAAACGGCCGCAATTCCACCCCCGACCATCCCAATTTGACCCTTATCTACACGGAAAGTATTCTATATGCGGGGTATCCGTAGGTTAGGATGAGTTCGGAGTGGAGCTCTATCGAGTTTTTTCTGAATCTGAAGGCAATCAAACGCACTGGTAATTCTGAATGTAAAAATCTGCGAAAATAATGAGACAAAGATAAAAAACGTCTAAAATAATTGCTTACAGAGTACTAAAGCTCAAAGTTCAGATGAACCACCCGCGTGTAAATATACAATGGGGCTCCTGCAAACTTTGGCCATAAGCAAATAAATAGTTCAATCTTATGTAAAGACTAGCGAAAATCACGAAAATCACACTAAGAAAGTCTAAAAGTCAGTAATAAACTCACATAACTGCTATAACGGCAAGATCTAAGATGGTAACGGCGGTTCGACGCAAGTATCATGGGAGGTTTTTCATGCAAGAATCAACTCTTCAATCCCCTACAGCAAAAGTTTGAAAGAGCCCCATTATTACGTTTTTCACCCAGAAACCACAGAATACTACATTCAGAATGGTAACTTCAGTTCATTTTGAAGCATTTATTTTCTGGTCCGCCATCTTGAGAAGTTCAAAAGTATCCTCATTCAAAGCAACGCAAAAGACAGACAGAGATATGCCCATCATCTTGAAAAGTCTCTAGAATACTTAGACCGAAAAAATTATTTCATCGGCTCTAATGGAAGTTCTCTTCTGATTGTTCGAAGGTCATTCGAAAAGTAGGAAAATATTGTGTATATCTCGAGATTGAACCAAAAAAACTCAATGAATTATATACAAATTGGATTTTAACCAGCGTACTATAACAGCTTTCTAGCAAGCCATGTTCAACTCGGCTCACTTATACGTGATTGAGAAAAAACCCTGCAAGTGTGGCAGCTGCTCCCCCCCCCCTCGAGACTTTAAAAGTGCCGATTTTCATTTATCGGACCAACCGCGATTAGATGAAATCTCGCATGCTCTTAGACAAAGAATTCCAAGTAATATATGAATTTTTTTCGTTTCAAAAATAAACCCTTAAATTTTGGCAGCTGAGTCTGAAAATACCCTGAAAGTCTTTGTGTGTGCATTAATGTACCATACCCAATGAACATGTCAAAGCTCTTTTTTTTATTTAAGGCGCGATGAAAAAGATGAGCAGATCTCAAATCTAGGCGATTGCCAGAAAATGATCCCTTACATATAGAAAAAGTACGCTCATCCGGGGAATCTCCAATTCAAACCATGATGCTGATCACTCGGAAAGAACCTACCCGCTGTTTTTCTTCTTAATTAATCCTCCACACAGTTTGCATAAACTCAACCGAGTCCAATTTTGAACGCGCGACCAAAACCGACTATAAAATTGGTCATGCGCAGATTAGAGAGACTCGTTTTTTTAAAGCTGTGAAGAGCTCTCCCAAATAAAAAAACAACTCATACAAACATTGACTCGTATCTAATTGTAAGAACGCGTCATTAATTAAAAGCATGCATTTTCGCTCTGCTCGTACTTTATTTATGGACCAGTTTGTTTCTTCCTAATTTGGTGTTCCCCACGGGGTGGATCATACAAAGAGGGTGCATTATACCGTCATTTCCGTATGAGGATTTTTTTATTTTTATTTTGTTTTCGTTTTACAGTTTATATTAAGTAAGAGGCAAAAACCAGACCAACGCCTAATGAAATGGTTTTCTTTTTTAACTCCTGTTATTTTTGAGGGTAGGTCATGTGTTGCACAACCGCTTACGATGAACCTTAAAAAAAAAAAAAAAAAAAAAAAAAAAAAAAAAAAAAAAAAAAAAAAATGCAGCGTGCGTGCTGTGATGATAACTGTCGGTCTCTAGAGGGTCCTTCTCAAGCTAATGTTTTACTGGATATTATAAACGATTTAGAAGGGGTGTCTTGGAAGGGGATGGCAGAAGGCGGGCATGGGCCTTTCTTTGCCCTACAACGGAGGAGGAAAGGAAACACCATATGTTCGAGTTGTCTCAATTAACTGAGGTTTTGAAGGCCGTTTTTCCTATTTCAAAGAAATTACACAAATAGGTTTGACCAAAACATAAACGCTTAGGATTACAGATTAACTACATGTGTACCGTAATTTAAGTTGTGTTTTGAACGACTCAGTGTTTATTAACGTTATTAGGTAATGTGTTTTTATTTTGCCAACCACTTAATTTCAGAAGCTAAATTTGCAGTTAATGATTATGGTTATTATTGTGGGAGGATTGTTCTGGAGTATTTCTATGGCGAAGAAAATGCTAAACGTGGCATAAACCGTATGTGAGAGGGTTTGAAGATGCCAGCTAACAACGGAGAAGATTATCGATTTGTAGCAGCGGCTCGTGCGATGTGATATCAATCAGTACGATTATGAAGAATCTTATGTCGTATAATCGCATCAAGTTGCTATCGAGTCCTAATTATTCTTAGGGGTGGTTTCACTGAGAAAAACATTTAGGTAATTTAACTATACAGGGTGTTTTTTTTTATCTCCCCCCCCCTGGTTTTTTTTCTTGCTAATTGAGATAAAATGTTGCGGTTTGGACTATTCTTCATCATTTTGGCTGAATTTTCTTTTTTTGGGGTCGAAACCCCCCCAGCCCCCCTAGAGGGGCCCCCAGGGGGGCTATCTCAAAAATTTCAAATGGCAACCCCTATCTTGTGATACATCGTTCGAAAGGGCATAAAATTCTAAGACTTTTGGCGCAAACCGGAAGTTGATATCGTTTTTCGTTTTCGATATATCGAATTTCAAAGTTCGATTTGGACCCATTTTCAAAAAATCGTTACTCCACTTTGGAAAGTCGGAATTAAAAAAACTGTGGGTCCAAAATACTCTAAAAAGCAAGTACTTTTCAGATAACGAAATGGTTTTGACATAAAATTTGATTTTAGAGCCCCAAATTTTTTTTAAAAATTTTGCCCCTAAAAGGGGCTATCTTGAAAATTCCCTTCCACGAACCTTATTGAATGATGCGTCGATCAAAAAAGCATAAAAAACTGAACATTTTGACGCAATCCGGATATCGATATCGTTTTTCGTATTCGAGATATCTAATATTAAAAATTCAATTTTCGCCTACCTTCAAAATTCGATACCTCGAATACGAAAAACGATATCGATATCCGGATTGCGTCAAAATGTTCAGTTTTTTATGCTTTTTTGATCGACGCATCATTCAATAAGGTTCGTGGAAGGGAATTTTCAAGATAGCCCCTTTTAGGGGCAAAATTTTTAAAAAAAATTTGGGGCTCTAAAGTCAAATTTTATGTCAAAACCATTTCGTTATCTGAAAAGTACTTGCTTTTTAGAGTATTTTGGACCCATAGTTTTTTTAATTCCGACTTTCCAAAGTGGAGTAACGATTTTTTGAAAATGGGTCCAAATCGAACTTTGAAATTCGATATATCGAAAACGAAAAACGATATCAACTTCCGGTTTGCGCCAAAAGTCTTAGAATTTTATGCCCTTTCGAACGATGTATCACAAGATAGGGGTTGCCGTTTGAAATTTTTGAGATAGCCCCCCTGGAGGCCCCCCTAGGAGGGCTGGGGGGGTTTCGACCCCAAAAAAAGAAAATTCAGCCAAAATGATGAAGAATAGTCCAAACCGCAACATTTTATCTCAATTAGCAAGAAAAAAAACCAGGGGGGGGGAGATAAAAAAAACACCCTGTATAGTTTTTTTTAAAAAAAAATGGTGAGTGCAAACTCAGTTATTAATTTAACTAACCATTTTGTTGATTTTACAATCCAAAAAGGAAAATCAACAATCCAAAAAGTTAAACTAACAATCTGGATTGATGTAAAAAAAAATCGGATTGTTGATTTACCTCTTTGGATTGTTGATTTATCTTTTTGGGTTGTTTGTTGACTTGACAAATTGGATCGTAGATTTAACAACATGTTTAGTTAAATCAACAAATGAGTTTACACTCACCATTTCAACAAAAGACTGTTAAATTACCTAAATTTTTTTCTCGGTGTTATCTTCTGAGCTGTCATTCTAACAGAAGCCCCTTACATCTCTGCGGAAACTCATGCATATCTATGACTCCTGGGCTATCGTGCACACTTCGTTAAGATTGAGGGGTTTTTATCGGCATGTCTACACGAAAGATAAACACCGCTTGTAAGCATGTAACTTGCTCACGGACTTACTCGATAAATTACGAAAATATGATTCATTACCACCCTCCTGATTCGGCGGAAAACAAATTTTTCTCTACGCGATTTAATATAATTCTTCGGGGGACGAAAATTACCCTAAGTATGACCTTGTAAATGGTTTTTTTGACAACCCTTTATAGACCATAGAACATAGCAACTAACGTTGCATATGGTCTGAAAGTCTGCATTTGATACTTGTTTCTTATATATTTTGTCAAAAAGAAAACTTAACGTAGCCAAGGGAGCAATGGGGCACAGCAAGTTGATCTTCTAGTATGCCATGTTAATCATATTAGACGATTGATTTCAAATATGAGTTTGTGAACACTGGTAAGGGACACTGAAAAAAAAAAAAAAAAAAAAAAAAAAAAAAAAAAAAAAAAAAAAAAAATCCAACTTTAAGTATTTGCATAACCTAAAATTATGGTCAAGACAAAACATTATTAGCATTACCATTTTAAATAGTTAAATCAACCCCGTGATGCTTTAATTTAACTTTTTAAAAAAATAAAACCAAGAATTGTTTGTCTTCACCTTACTTTTAAGTGTTTAAATACTAAAGGTTAGCATTTTTTCCAGTGCATGAAGGGGAGGGAAAAAAACAAACACACTACCAACTATAACTAACTAGCTAACTAACAAACTAAAAACTACAAGAGCTACAGAATAGAAACTTCGACGTCGAATACGTCAAAATCAGAGTGAGTTCGGTCAAATTTGAGTTAGAGATGGACAAAAATCATACGAACATTGTCTTGTGATATGTTTGACAACGCCATAAAATCGAACTATTTGACGAATCATTTTGCCAATTGACTATACCTCCAAGACATTGTAGCACGGTCCCAGCCATAGCTCACGCGTCAACTCTGTTGTCATACCGATTTCATTATTCCTGATTATTTGGTTACCCAGCTATGATATGAGTGGCCATAGAGTCTCTTCAACCATGGCGATAGTGGTGATAGTCTGTTACGGAGAAGGTGGGTGAGAGGGAAGGGCAGGGGAAGGGGCGAGGGAAGGGAGGGGGGTTACGGATGGGAGCCGAAAGTGGCACACAGCATGACTAACGTACGGCTAAACACGTTTGATTAGAAGCCAAAGATTTCCATAATTATCTCCATTCTCTAATCAGGGTGTTTTCTATGGGGGCGGCTCTCACGGCGGTGGCTCACTTACACTTGCGCACTTTCTCGTGGGGCTGACAAAGAAGGAACTATATACTATAATCATGGTATCGTCGTGGGCCTGAAGCCACGCGGCTCCGCTGGCAAATGGTTCAGTCCTGACTCTGACGCAACCATTATATACACAAAAATGCATTTTTTTTTTGCGGAGCATCAACGACAATATGCAGGGTAAAAAAAAAAAAAAAAAAAAAAAAAAAAAATTACCAGAAGCACACAGCAATATGTGAACAGAAGTAAAAGGCATGGTACTCCAACCAGAATTCTATAACGTTTGCAACGTACAGTTCTTGAAACTTTTGAGAAAAGTCTGGTGCCGTACGGATGGCTATATTCTGATGGTAACACCAGAATTTTCTGGTTAAATCATTAGACTCTCCGCAATTTAGATATCGTTGCGCTTCCAGGTAATATTACTAACATTTAGGATTTTATTCTGAAAGTTGACTGAAGCTTAGTCTTTCCCGCTATAAACGAGGGGTAAAAAAATCGGGGAGATTCACAGTTCTTCAAGCCTCACCTTGGCCAACTGTAGTATAAAAGTCTTGTGAAATAGCCCTAAAACACGCACAAACAAACGGTCTCAGACCCATGAAACATGGGGTGCTATCTTTCACTGAAAAACCAATGTGACCGCAAGGTTTCTTTCTTTGGAAAAGGACACCTAGTGTTTTTTTTTTTTTTTTTTTTTTGGCCTTCCTTTCCAGAGATCACCTAAATTATTGTAGAAAAAAAAAAAAAAAAAAAAAAAAAAACATAAATTATTAATAACCTCATCATCAATAAAGTTTGTTGCGTTCGCTTTTATTGCATTTCATCAAGTTTAACTTGAGCGTCCGATAGTGCGTGATTGCGATTCGTGAGGGTATTATGACTTTCAAAAGAAAATACCCTAGTAGAAATTTTTACCATTTTAAAACTCGGCAACCTTTAAACAATTTCGCGGCTTTCATCAAGTGTTTAAGAGCTAAACAGACTTACTCATCAAAAGTACATCATGAAAAATCGAAAATTCTATTGAAAAGAACATAGTAATTTATCAAGATTAATTCATAAAATTATAAGAAGTTTTTGGTCAACTCATATAAAGTACGATCAGCTTTCGTTGGTTTTTTTTTCCTTTTTCTTTTTCTTTTGGTTAAAAAAGTTATCTCAATTATAATTTGCCGATGTGATGATATTTTCACTGAAACAATGCTACGATCTTGATATGAGAGTCATGAAATTTTGAGAGAGGGAGAAGAAGGCTGGGGGGGGGGGCATTTCCATACCCTGGGGACGGTAATAAAAACAGTGACGATTGATACGGCCGTTTCCCACGGCAATCATTTTTCAGGTATTTAATTAACTCAATTAGGTCAGAGAATTTTCAGTTGAAAATGGTCAGTTTTTACGGTGTAACGGAGGAAAATAATTACGCATATGATTAATAATTTCAATACGACTACACCTGTATATTTACCTCAACGCATACCTACCTGCGGGCATTTATTACCGAGTTCACGCGATCACTCGACGCATGGCACAACTGGACTTGATGAGTGATGACCTCACATTTTGACGATTCTGGAAGACACGAAGAGCTTGATGGAAAGAGGGAAAATAACTTAGGTGATTGAGGGCTGGGGCTACTTTTGGATTTGACTGCTTATAATTTTCTACTACAAATCTGAAATTTGCACTTTACTACCAGAATAGGTATATTGCAAACTTTTCAGAGAGTCAATTCAGTTCAGACGTAAAAAATCACTTGAAAAGAACGCTGCATGAAAAAGAGAGTTCCATTCAAAATTAACAAAGCTCCATAGGTTTTTGAAACTTTATACAATTTGGAAATATTTCAATTGGCCAGGTCTCTATGTACGAGGAATGGAGTTGTTGCAAACTTTTGCTCCAAGCTTAAGAATAGATGATTATGGAACACCCCACACTGCAAAGCTAACAATTTGCGCACTAAAAAATCACGAAAGCCACTCCCAATGTTATACAATGCTTTCAAACGCGAGACTGTTATGGCGGCCGTTGCCACCCAAATCTTATATGACAATGGGACAGTTGCAAGGGTCTGAAATGTTGTGTTTTTTAAAAAGGAAATAATAATATTTGATGAGCTGAAGGCAGTGGTGCCTTTGGTTTTTTCATAAGTGGCACGCGGTTTAGGAGATACGTACAAGCAGAGCCATTAGTCCTGCATCGACGATTCGATGCAACCCGCACTACACGTAGTTCGGACCTCTCTCGGTCTTGAAAGAACAAAAGAAAAGGAAGATGAAAGATCGTTCATTTTACGTGTAATGCGGGTTGCGTCAAATCGTCGACGCAGGACTTATGGCTCTGCTTGTACTTGTAAAGTTGTAAAAAATCGTGAGCGTAGTGACGTCACTACGCGGAATTCCCATTTAAAACAATGTATTTTGGGTCAAAATCTTATCTCCGGAACAATAGGACTTAATTAGAGACCAAATGTATCTTTGTTCTCAGCTCATCAAGTACTTTAATTTTCTTTATAAAAAACACAACATTTTTTACCATGGCAACTGCCCCATTCTATGCTTCTTCTTCTTCTTGTGTGGTGTTGCGAGAACACCTCGTGTAGATGGAGCTGATTGAAGATAGGGATTGCCGTTTTTCCGCGGCAACGGCCGCAATTACAGTCTCGCGGTTGAAAGCACTTTATGAGTTTGGGAGTGGATTTCGTGATCTTTTAGTGCGCCAATCGTTAACTTTGCAGGGTTTTACCCCATAATCATCCATAAGCCTATAGCAAAAGTTTGCAACAGCTCCAATATCCCTATCAAAAATTTCTGAACTTCCATCATCATTGATTCGGGCCCTCCAAACTCATCACGTGACTATAGATATTGCAAATTGCAGAGGAACCAATGGATCCATCAAATAACCAATTTTTCAAAAATATCGATTAAAGGATCGGAATCTGTGGCTCGAACGCAGCTTGGCGCCCGATGGCTGAGCCATTAACAACGACGGATTAAAATTCATGCCGAGAGAAATTCGCGCTTATTCACTCCTTCGCATATTTTCCGGCACGGGCCCAGATTATATTTGTCGACTGTTGTCATTTCTTTATGTATCTGTCCTCTTTTTTTTTCCGGTCAATAAATTTGACATTCACAAGCAAGCCAGGGCGCCCGCCACCCGTTACGCTGTCGTAGACATGTCAAACATCGTTCATCTTCGCACGTCATGTTTTGAATAACTCGCGCTCATAGAATGTCGCGTTCGATTCATTCGATTTGAAAGCTTCACTGCGTCAGATTTAAGGTGGTTCTCCCGCTCCGATGTTGCCGATTCACAGGATTTTTAACGAAATTCTCATTAGCAATTTTGATTCCTATCGGGTATTGGTAGATAGTAAAATGATTATCAGCTCAAGCACACAATGGCTTGAGATCGAAGAAAATTAATCAAAATTCACCGTTTTTAACTTACACTAAGCTTACTTAAGTTTCCAGTGCGACATTTTGTTGGTTAAAAATTACTTGTTAAGGTGATCACATGGCAAACTCCCGAAAATTTTAATCGGATAGATGGCGTTACTTGTCGCTGGCATAAAGGAGAGAGAGAGAGGCGGAGAGAGAGAGGGAGAGAGAGAGAGGGGGGGGAGAGAGAGAGAGAGACAGATAGAGAAAAACATTGTGGAAGAAGATTGTTGTAATTTATTGTCACAATTGTTGTGATTTCTCCTATTGTTACAGTGTTAGTATGAATCAGTGATTATTGTATACATATCTGACCTGTACCATAGCTGTGAAGTTCGCAAATGTATATAAATGAACATAAATAAATAGATAGATTAATAAATAATCAATAACTACTAGATCCGCGTATACCACTGCTATCCGTTAGCGGATCACGCAGCTCCAGGAAACTATCCTTCTCTCTCTCCTCCAGCATTAGAATGCGTGTGTTAGAAAAGGACACATTAAGTGAAATCGCGTGATTTTTACCCCCTCTTCGTTCCTTTTCTAACACATGCGTTCTAATGTGAAAAGAGAGAGGACAATTATATGCTCGGATCAAACCAGAGCTACTATTTGGCAACTACGTGAAATAGCCTGCTTCTGATGGTATTTTTAGACGCCTACTGCGAATAAATCGATGTTAAACAGCTGTAAACAAAATATTCGTGTTTCGAATCCTTAATTTGTGACGGAGGAAGAGAGCAGGAGATGGGGCTATACGTGAATAAAAAGGAGCCTCCGATTACCGGAAAACGCAGCGACGTGCACGTCAACGCACCGTGAAGAATAAAGTTTCGTTTAGCCGCGCTCAAAACAAAGCTCGTGCAGCCTGCACCCTTCCCTCCGGCCCTTTCACAAATTTTGAACCATAATAAAACTTTGTCGTTGTTAAAAGTGATTCCACGGCAACAGGACTGTGTGATGACATCGAACAATGTCATAGAGAATAACACCATTAAATTGTTTAAAGCTCCTAATTGAATGATATTTTGTGTGGGTTAACCCTTTCAGAACCGATAGTGATGAAAAAGTAGTATCACAATTCTTAGACCTTTACCAATGACTCGAACGAACTTTTCTCTCATAATTTCATGTACCTAATAATTTCGATTTGTTGAAGTTTTAAAAATCCATGTCATTAAACGTCTATGTATACAGGGTGTTGAAGAAAATATGTACCATCTGAAATTTCTCGTGATCGACTTCGAATTTTGCAAAACGCCGAAACAGGTCTAAAGTATTTGCGAGGGGGACATCTTTTTAGATCGAAAAGAAATCGAAAAAAATTTGTGGGCCCTTAAATTTAATTTTGAGTCATTTCAGCCCAAGGTTGTATTTTTTTCTGAAAAAACCTTGCAATTCTGAGTGTTTAAAGGCCAAAGTTATTTAAATTACGACTTTTTAAACTCGAGCTATGATTTGTTGAAAATGGGTCGAAATCAAATTTTGACCTTCGATACATCGAAAACGAAAAAAGGTATTGACCTTTGGTTTGAGCCAATAGTCTCAGAATTTTATGTCCTTCCGATTAATGTATCACAAGCTGGGGGTCACTATTTGATTTATTTGAGATGGAAGGGGTGGTGCCCCCTCCCTTCGCCCCCCGGGGGGCGGGGGAAACGAACCCCTCTAAGAAAATGTCCCCCTCGAAAATATTTTAGACGTATTTCGGCGTTTTGCGAAATTCGAAGCCGTTCGCGAGAAATTCGAGATGGTACATATTTTCTTCAACACCCTGTGTAAATGGTTCTGTATAGCCTTAGGTCTGTATAGTTGAAGGGTTAAGGGTATTAAATGGACGGGATGTAGCTTGCCAAATTAAACGCGAGGCCCACTGGACAAACAGCCGTGAACACCCTCGATGCAAAATGGAGGTCCCTCTGGAAAACGTTTCTTTGGAAATTTTTTGGATCCAAGTAGCAAAAATAGATCGAAAACGTAAGGTTTTACTGAAGTTTTCTCGGGGGTAGAACTTGCGTAAAACGGTCGAATCATGATCATCTTATTCAGTAAACGGAACCTTTCATGGAAGTTTTACTGCAGTTAAATGGAACTTTTTCAGCCAATCCATGAAATAACGGAAAAACTTCGGGATCACCATAAGTATGCATCGGTACTCTCATTTTCTTCAAAAAATGAGAATATCGATGTACACGGAGAAAAATTTCTGATTGAAATTACAGAACGTAGGAAGAAATTGGGGTAGAAAGAAATTCCCTTTAAAATAATAAGAATTCTTATTGATTCAACCAGAATTCTTAATTATCCAACGATTCTTTCTTGTGATTCTTCTGAATCATCAGAACGTTCAATTGGACTAATGATAATTCTGGTTGAATCAATTAGAATTCTCATTATTTTAATGGGAATTTCATTTTACCCCAATTTCTTATTATACGTTCCGTAATTTCGATCAGAAATTTTTCTCCGTGTACTATGACTTTCAAAAGAAAGTCCTCTCATCGAAATTGTTCTTGATGAATTTTTCTTTTATTTTTCATCGTTTTAAATTTTTTAAGGCACAATATCACCAATGGCAATCGTATGAGACGCAGAATTACCGGAAAATCTTCAAAAATCGCGAATTGGTCGAGAAATCAAATACTGAAAATTTCTATCAAGATACTTCCTTTTGAAATCCATATCATATTTATATGAAAGGTTATCACGAAGTTTTTTTTCAGTTTTTCTGTGGCTTTACCGGAAAAATTCCGTTTGACCGTAGTAAAACCTACTGTAAAAGTTCCGTTAACCTAACAAAGATGCAGTATGGGTCCAATGTGTCTGGACTGTGTATATGTCGCAGGAGCCTCGCAATCGGCTTGCGGTTTGCCTAGGCAAAGAGCAAGCCGCCTATTTACTAACAGAAAAAAAGCAAATCAAGGTGTGATGGTGACTTACAAAATAATTGTATCGAGTTTTACTTTAGCTCATTTGAAAGCTAATAAGCTGACGAAAATGGCGATTTCATCAGATTTGGTTTATTTTGATAAGTTCTCGACCGACGGTGTTTTAAATGAAGTGTTTTTGCACACTGCAGTATTCAATCGCTTTAAAAGTTCATACAAAGCGAACCAGTTGAGGAAAACTTAATCTGTGGATATCAGTACAATCGTTACCTCATTAGCTTTAGAATGAACTAAAGGCTTGCTCTTTGCCTGTAGGCAAATCCCAAGTCGATTGCGATTTGCCTGCGACATATATACGCCGATGAGTTTTTGCTGTGTAGGTTCTTAGTTTTTTCTACAGAAGTAAAACATTAAAGGACCCCCTACATTTGAATATGAGCTCCGAATACGAGAGAGCTCACGCTTAAAAATTATCGAGATAGCTTTCTTCTACTGTGACATCCGAAATCCGGAAGTGAGTTCACGTACAATTAGTCACCGAAACTGAATGAGAGTAAGTAATTAGGTCAGGCAAAATATGGGAGCTAAACACGGATTTTTAAAAGTGAGTCGTCACTCCGAAATAATGCCCGTGGGAGAGGACTCGTATATGAAACAATAGAGCCCTCAGCTCAGAATGGACTTATTTTTAGCGAGCTTTGAAAGTAAACAAACTTGCGCGTGCATGTTGAGGCTATTAAAACGCAGTCTTCATTAAGAAATAAGTATGCGTTATATCGAGTTTCTCGGAATCGGCCGAATAATATGCAAGCAGTGTAAGATATATACGACCGATTTCGTGTGCAACGAAAAAAACAAAAAACAAAAAAAACAAAAAATACTTTGCAAACAGCTTGAGCCGGGCCGGTAAAAGGATCAATAAATCAATGAATGTGTTGCTGATTCTTTTTTGTGCGAATATTTTGTTTTAAAAAACTGCGGGAAGAAA
Source organism: Trialeurodes vaporariorum (assembly GCA_011764245.1). Taxonomy (NCBI): domain Eukaryota; kingdom Metazoa; phylum Arthropoda; class Insecta; order Hemiptera; family Aleyrodidae; genus Trialeurodes; species Trialeurodes vaporariorum. The sequence continues at coordinate 35,588,130 of VMOF01000320.1, read as the reverse complement.
TTCTAATTGTATGAGGTTGTATCCTCGGAAAAAGGTTCCATAAAACAGTGGGTGTGCTCTTCATGAGAATTGTGCATTATGAGCAAGAAGAGAATGAAAGCTGAGGAGCACACTTATTGTTCATAGAGCCTTTTATCGGAAAAGTGTCCAATTATTTCGAGAAGCGTGCGTCGATCGAATATCGAGAGCAAATAAGCGTGTTCTTGCGGAATTGACAGGGTAGGAAACATAAAATGGCGGGGGAATGGTGAAGGATGTGTTTAGGGGGGAGGGAGTTTATATGGGGGAAGAAAGGGGAAACTTAGAATCATTAGAGTTATTCAGAGTTATAATGGGTCTATTGCAAAATTTTACTTTAGATTTATGGAGGGCTGATTCCCATGTAACATCTCTTGAAAATATTATTGCATGAAAGCATCAGAAATTTCCAAACTCTACTCAAATTTTCTATGCTGAGAAAACTGCGGTTTATTACAGAGAAAGCTGCAATTAGATGCGACTCCCCCATTGTGATCAGCGGGGTAGCGTCCGAAATTTGGCAACGTTGTATTGTGCCTATTTAAACCCATGTAAAAGGTCGGACGCAAAGGCGTTCACCGAACACCCAATAGTTCGATCTTTTTCATGGGTTTAAATATAGGCAAACTGCGACGTTGCCACATTGTACGCTACGCCACTGATTATGATCCGCTCATTCGACCGCCACCTTGTAATTTGTTAAAAAAGGCATTTACTGAGTTTGTGAATGGGTTTTGGAAATTTCTGATTCTTTCAACCTCAACATCATATTTAAGTGATTAAAATCAAAACTGGAGAGAAAGTAAGTGATATGGAGGAAACGATCCTTCATAACGCTGTAGCAAAAGTTTGCAACAGACTCATTCCGCACGTATTATTAAAATTACGGTTTGTTTTCGTCGAACTTTCTTTGAGAACTCGAACTTTTAACAAAAATATTCATTCGTTAGGTAACATTAATAATTACCATTGCAATTGCTATGACAATTATTTGTTAGAATAGATGTGAAGTACCCTTGAACATAGGAAAACTGAGAGCCATTGTATCGTCATTAATGAATTTCTGTTTTAAATAGATCTGCGGTATTCGGTGCATAGTGGCGGTATATTGTGCAATTTGGAAACAAATTTGTTTCCTCCATTTGAATCGATGTACAATAATCTAATGCCAATGAAGCGCTTTACTGTCAAATCGATAGTTTTACATATAATCAAATGGAGGAAAAATATTTATTACTGCCACGCCGTTTGATCAACCTCTTTGTGTTTTTTTTTTTTTTTTTTTTTTTTTTTTTTTTTTTTTTTTGTACGCGTATCCAAGCAGGTGGAATAACTCACAAACTCACGTGTGTACTCAGTCATTCCTGTCTTCTAACCCTGTTTGCATCAAGCTCAGCTCAGACAGAATTTGACATTTTGACGAGGGGGAAGCGCATGAGGGTGAAAAGAAGGGAGGGGGAGTTAGAAGGGGCTAGAGGTGACAGGTACATCATAATTTTTGTCGTTTGGGGAGAAGATGCATCTGCTCGATTCAATGTGCAATCAATCTGCACGCAATATTCTTTGTTACGAGTTATTTTCTTTTTTCAATTCTTAATTTTATTCTTAAAAAGGGAGACACAAGAGAAGATTGGGCCAGTTCTGTTTTGCGCGACCTTAACCCTTATTACATTACCACGCTCACCCTTCTGTATGTTCCACTGTGTGACTGGATCTTTTTATTCATAATAATTGCTATACTCCAAATGGTTAACCCCTTATGGGCCAAGCCCGAGTATACTCGTTTTACCCTCGCTAGTCTATTTCTTATTGGTTCGGTCATCATTTTGGATAAACGCAAATTTAGTTGTAAAAACTGCAATGGATATGGTCTCGTCGGGCGCCTTCAATTAGTCGAATAGGCAATTCCAACTCCATCAAGTACGAACAGTTAGTTAACTACCTTCCCTGAAGAAACGGAGAAGTGGTGTTCTCTTGAACTAATGGTCCTTAAAGGTTTAATATTTGAAAATTAGTGTTTCCTCGAGCGTCTTCAATGAATTAGGTAAGCAAAATCAGCACTGCGGTGTAGGCATGTTTAACTACTCACTTACTTTGAGCGAGCGAATATTGATTTGAATTTATAACCTGGTCCTCGATGCGAGTTAAATTAACTATCATATCTGTGTACACTTTAGAAATCACTTCTTTAGAAACAAGGAAACATGTTTACTTGTGTCAGTTTAACTTGCGCGAAGTAAAGTTCTGATTGCATGAAGGAGAATCACTGTCACAACAAGGAATTATTTACTTGTAGTTTGTACATATAGCAGCAGACATTTTCCTTGGGTTAAAAGAACTACCCCTTAGTCAATATTTCATTTTGCAGTTTCTTTAACATAAACGAAACACACCTTGAATTTAAAAAATAGTTCTCTCAGTGTAGCATTGCTCTGTTAATTGCTAGTGCTTTATTTTTCACTTTTGTCACAAGTTATTTTATTGCGTTTTTATAGTTGTTGCTGAAAAAATCTGGGATGCACCTAATAAGTATAAACACCCTTTATAACCTTCATAAATCGACAGTTGAACAATAGAAACATCGGACAATCATAATCTAAAAGAAGAAAAAAATATTGAAAAGAGTCAAGTCTCGTTTGATGTACCGCGAGCACATAGCAAGCACGCTATTCCGGCGCTCAATAATCAGCGGCCTCTAATTTAATGGTTGTAGAGAACTGAGAAGGGATCATTTTAATGCCAGTTCATCGGCCAGTCATATTGGTCCTTTTACATTCATTCTGTGGTTTCCGCTCCCCCAACCTATGTCTTCTAACTACATATGCACTCTCGATGACAATACGTAAATTGGATCAATTACATTAGGAAAAATGTAAATTATGACGCTCTTTAATTATCGCCGTCCAAGTCCAGTGGGGCTGGTTCATCACCACTCACCAACTCAAAATAGGGGCCGATGATCGGTGGATTCCGCAATCACAGATTCAAAAAATAGAAGGAGGAAGAGGTTCAAAGAGGAGGAGTGGGGCTGTAGTGCGGATAGTGACGGTAGGTAGGCATCCTGCATTACAACGATGCCGGTTTAAAGGATAAATTACCTATACGCTGATTCATGGGCAGATCCAGGAATTTGTGTTTCTCTCTCTTTCCGTCCCGCATTTGAAGGTATATGTTAGACAAGGACGGAGATAAAAGGTTGAAGTCATTTGATGGACCCTTCTGTTATCCTTTTCTAATACACCTGTTCAAACGGACTTACGGAGGAGGCCGGAGAGAGAGAAAAACAGATTCTTAAATCCGCGTTTGGATTCACTTTTTTATTTGATGACGGCTGGAAAAAAGAACATCAGAAACGACAGGTATGCTCTTTCTTCCAATTTGTCTCTTGCAAACTTTTGCTATAGGGGATTGAAGAGTTGATTCTTGCATAAAAACCTGTAAAAATGACGATAAGTACCCTGAAAAATCATGAAATTCACTCTCAAAATTGGGCTCTACGGCGGAAAGACGCAGGTATCATGGGAGATTTCTATCTAAATTGAGACCTATCTCTGTGTTTCCGTAGAAAAAGTGACAAATTAGACAGGAATCTCCCATGATACCTGCGTTGAACCGCCATTACAAACTTGACGTTTTAGGAGTTACATGAGTTTATTACTAATTTTTAGACTTTCTTAGTGCAATTTTCGTGATTTTCGGTGATTTCTACATCAGATTGGACTATTCTTTTGCCCACAGCAAAAGTTTGCAAGGGCCCAATTCGTAATTTCTTGATGATAATATAATTCTAAGTTACGAGCATACTTCGTGTTTTATGTGCGTTTTTTAATAGGTGATACGTTTGGCATCGATGTTTTGGAATCCATTCATTGTATTGACACGCAACTGACAGTAGCCCCTGCGTGCACCAGCAATTAAACTTCCCACCGCACGGCCAGCGCGGGCGCAGCATGGACGGTTGGAATAGTTAATTACTCGCTTTGAGCTCCGAAAAAAGTTCGGACCCTAATCTACGGTCATTTCGAGCGGCTTTTTTTTTCCGGGATTTCTCAAAGGAAACCGTTGATTAAAAGCCTGTAAAATTGAGTCGGCTGACTACTGGATAGTAGCAAGCAAGTCGCTTGCCTAGAGAAATGAAAGATCTTTTCATTTAAAAGGGAGGAGGTTCTTTCTCACTAACCCCTTTGAAAACGAACAACTTGACTCGTTCAAAATTTGTGTCACCCCCCCCCCCCCTTCCACGCTGTTTCGTTGAGGTGCTTTGATGAATGGATTTCTAATGAAGAGATACTATAACAAGTGCAAAAGTAACGTAAACGTGATCTTCCTCTGGGAGACATTAGTATAGCTTGTCCCAGAACATAGATTGGATTTGACACCTCTACGGTTTTCACGAAAACATCAGCTCAGCTTCCATCTTCAGGTAGGGCAACCTGATTGGAAATGATCTGTAGAAAGCAGATGTTTTCATCCAAATCTACAGTTGTCAAGTTCAATCATTCTAGGGACATTCTATAAAGAAAAGCGAAATTTACAGGTCTGAAAAAAAGTTTTTTTATTCAACTTCTACTCGGAAATTGTGACATTCGGATTATTGTATGGGACTTTTTTTCCAGAAGCTGTCCTATGTAACAATCTGCCGTTGGTGCAATGTAACCGATGCTTGGTTTAAAGGTTATTTTTAGTTTTTCCTTAAACTTTTAAACCAATACATGGAGGAGTTACTTAGAAAAACTACGCATGAAATATGTCCTCCAAAAGTCTTACTTCAAAATGCTGGTGCATATATGTGTGTGTTTCTGATGAATGAAACCGTTGAATTATTAAAATATCCGTTCATTATTTTTAAGTCGGTAACCACTCCACTGCGGTTGAGATAAGATTATATTCAGATCATAGCATTTATGTGCAAATTTTTGCAATTTTAAGCATGTGTTTTGGGGAAAATTGAAAAAAAAAAACAAAAAAACAAAAAACCAAAAAAAAACAATGGTTTTAATTTGTTTCTTTTCCATGATTTATTTATCTTTTTAATATTATGACAAATGCTAAGAATCTTTGAGGGTTAAGAATTCAAAATACCCGTAGAAAATAGAAGTAAATTGAAAATGAGCCGCAGTAAAAACATGAAAACTTCAAGATCTCTGATTATTTTATGTATAAAATCGATGGAAGTATGAAGCGGTTATAGCGCTCCAAGGGTTAGTAAAATAAAGGTCATTGGTGTGACCAGACTGTCTCGCGTGAAACTTCGTGAGAATCAAAACAAAAGAATACCAGGAAAATGTTTTTTTTTTTTTTTTTCGGAATACATGGAGAAGGAAAAAAGAGAACTTCTAAAAACTTGTTAGGAACTTAATAATTACCTCTGACTCTCAACAATAATCAACATAACCCGAACCGTCCTCTCCGCGTCCCACCAGTTTTAATCGGCTTGCCAATCATTTTTTTTAATCGTTATTTGTCGAATGGATTTTTGAGGGATCGATAATCTTGATCAAAAATCGGGTATTCATCTTCGTTTTCGCGGGATATTGCAACATTGTGATCTTGGACCAGGTTCCAGGTATCTGTAGCCTCATCACCTTTTCTTTTGATTTTGCGTGACCGATACACATAAAAAAAAAAAAAAAAAAAAAAAAAAAAAAAAAAAAAAAAAAAAAAAAAAAAAAAAAAAAAAAAACGAAGTTTCCGGCAATTAAGATCATTAAGAGTTGACGCCCAAAACTTAACTTTACTCAACAGAAAGGAAAGAGGGGTCAAACCTCTATTAATGTGCGATAATGTGAACCAAATTATACATTGTATAATCTCTTCATATCTATGCGTCTCTCCGGGTTTTTTGTTCCAGAATATTAAACGGCCGTGTGCCGAGTTGAGATGTTAATATATAGACGGTTTTAGTGCGGCGTTTTACAGAAGTCAACGGTTTAGCCAGCGATGTACTCATCGGTCGCTATCAGCTTTGACAAAACTCGCGTAGCGTTCCAAACTTTATCTTTTTCTTTCTCGTGATTCCTCACAGTGTTGCCAGATTGAGGGTAAAAAGCCGTATCGTCCCCACATTTAAATCAAATGTAAAGCGTCCGGCTTTTTCACCCCAATCTGGCAACACTGACCCCTCATGCAAAGCTATTTATTCCTTTCTAACTTAAACAAAATAACTAACTCAAGTAATATTTCACAATAGTGTCTATTGTACACATGGCATCATGTCGACCCGAGAAATTAATTTCTGCCAAAATATTTCACGCAATTTACCATTGTATACGATCCAAGCGATGTGAGTGAGATAGCAGTACACAGGGTCACATGGAAGTGAAAGAGATAGTTTGAAACGCTCAACGAACTTTTTCACTAGATGACGACATCACCAGTGGCGTAGCTTGCAATTTGGCAACGCTGTATATACTTTCTATATTTACACTCATTAAAAATATCGAACTGTTGGGTCTTTGGTGAACACCCTCGAATTCGACCCTTTATATGAGTTTAAACTTTAAATAGACAAAAGACGACGATGCACCGTTGCAAACGTTACAAATAAATGCTAAGCCACTGGACATCACTGCATCTTTATTGCTTCTTTTTGAAAACTACAAAATTAGAGGAGTCTTGCCGCTTAAAATGTTTCTCGTGTGTTGCAGAAACACTTATTACATTTCAATGATTTTGAAGAAAAAAAAAATCAACCTGTGTCTCAAAGGGCTTACAGTTATGGCCTAAATCGCGGTTCGTGCAAAATTTATTTTGGATGGGAGAAGGAAGGCGTTCTGAGTTAATTAAAATCGTCGATCTGCGTCTGCACTACCCTTTTATTTCACTTTATACCGATAGGAGAATGTTGAAGGTTATAAGGATCGTAGAATAAATTAACGGTTTTTCCATTTTTTGTTGATTTTCGTTTCCATCCTGAAATTTATCAGGAGAGGGCTTAAAAGGGGGTACAAACCTATAATTATATTTTGATTAAGCGGCTGGCTCTAGATAAAAAGGCAGTAGAGAAATCGATCCGCGAAGAAATAGTTTGAGACACGGTCTTTGTGGAATTGCAAAAATGCAAAAATATCGTGAAGAAGAATAAAATAAAAGGACGACATATATTTCTAATGCACATTGTCTATGTAGAATATTCTAAAGAGTGGTTATCTCTCAGTTCACGTAAATCACATTTTATTTCCTTGAAATATACTTGTTAAAAGTATACAGTTCTCAGAAGTTTAAACAAACACAAGAAAAGAAGAATAACAATGTAGGCATTCATGAAATTAAAACAAATTAAATCAATAATTTAAATACATTGATGCACTCGTTCCGTATGGTATATGATGGCGAAAAAAATAAAGCACGCTAAAAATTTCTCAAATCCTAGCTAAACTTTCTGAGTGGGGGGCACAGAAAAATCACCCGTGAAAATATGTCCCTGTTGAGCCAAGATTGTACTTAGAAACTATCGGTTTGGGAACCGATAGTTTGTGGTTTGCACCCAAAGTGGTTTGCATGACTGATTATAGTAGCTAGAATTTGAGAAATTTATTGGTTATTGCTATTTTATCATTATTGGTTGTACTTGCCTAATAAATTAGGTACTCCAACCAATGAGTTATAACTATGATACCAATTACATATTGGGTAAGCGCATCCAATTAATTGATTGCACCTTTGCGCATTGCCAATATATATGAGTTGGTACCCGGTGCTAATTTGTTGGTACCAAGTACCAATTTATCGCTTGGAGTACCTAATTGATTGGTTAAGTAAAACCAACGAATTAAGACTGCGCAAATTTCACGAATAATTCGTCAGGAAAAGCAACTCCCTTTTTTTTCAGTGTTAGGAAACAACTATATTTTTCGACTATAAATACCTAAACCCAGAGTTGGACAAATGTTATTCGATCTGGTCAGTTTGGCAACGCAATAGTAAAATCTGATGATTTAGTTGGTTCGGTTAGTTTGGTTTACAGATTATTCAGTCAAACCACTGGGCCAAATTGTCCTCATCCTTCATTTTTAAAGCACTTTTGCGAGCTTTTCGAACATTCAGATTCGATCTACTCTTCAGCACCTTCTCCAAGTTTTGATGATAACTGAGTCCCCACATGACGGACTTTGCACATTCGGACATTGGAACAATCTGCCTCTTTATCGTCCGGTTGCTTCCACGAGCCGTGGCTTCCACGGTGCACCTCCCCACTTTCCGAACACCCCGAACGACCAATCGGCATTTTGGATATCGAGCAGCACCGCATTCCAGTCGATCGGCGGAGCTTTCAAGACTATTGTACGCCTCCAAAATTTGAGCGCAGAAAATATCACCACATTTGTGATCTATTGAGCGAGCGCCAAGATAAGAGAAGCAGGACGTTGGACACAGGTCTTCTTCCAACAAGGAAAGGAACTCGTTTCGTTTTACATTCAAATTGTTTTGGACCGTTTCCTGAAGGAACAGAATAATTATTTGAAGTTAGTAATGGGGCTTGTGCTAACTTTTGCTGTATGACTTTTACACCTGAATTGACCTTTAACACTTTTATAACTGAAATCTGAATCGACCTTTAACCCTTTCATACCTGAAATTGTTTTGGTTCATAAACAGATTTTTGACCAACATGCGGTTGATCTTAGCGCTGTCTCCTCATCTAAATTGATGTGCATATTGTATCTTCCTGTTTTCATAAGATTACATGTTATTTAAATTTCCATTGGAATGGACTCCAGGTTTGAAAGGGTTAAACTCATATTTAGCACATGTTTGCAACATCCCAATTTTGTCTAAAGTTGTAAAAAAGAGGCAAAAAATCAGAGAGTGAATTTTTCATCAATGCATCATTTTTAAACTTTCAGGGCCAATTTTAATCACAGAAAACACTTTTAACAAAGTAATTTAAACCTAAGTTTGTCACTAGAAAGTTTTAAGTTCAGCTTAAAAGGTTAAAAACGATGATTTGTGTTGAAGTTTTTGCACCTATGTTAGACCACTTTTTTTCGACGTTAGACCGTAGTGCAGCCTCACCAAATAGATGAGCTCTCCAGACGTGGACGGGGGTCCTTAAAACAAGGGGTTTGCTCTTTCCCAGAAATCGATGTTATACCTAGTTAAATTAGGAATTCTTTGGAAGAGCACACATTTTTTTTTTTACACGGAGAACGTCTCAATGGGGCTCTTGCCTTATTTTGCTATACATGCGATATAATATACATATAATTAATTCTTTCTAAAAACCCAGCTAAAATGACGATGAGTAAACTAGAACATCACGAAATTTACTCATAGGCTCACAAAATGCGACCTAAAAGTTAAATGCATAAAGGTTGAACCACGAAGGTACCATGGGCGATTCCTGTCGAATTTGAGACTTTTCCTCTGTTTATTTCTATAGAAATGGATACAATTCAGGTGCAGGAATACCTGCCTAGCTCCACTATATCTTTGATCTGAAATGATTGATGGAAAACGTCGCGCCGCGCCGTCATTATGTGATGGCCGAATATAAGCATTTTATGAGTGTAGGAGTAAATGTGGCCGGTGTGTTTGTAGTGCTATAATCGTTATTTTTGCTGGTTTTTATCATCAAATTTTTGCCTGTGGCAAAAGTTCCGAAAAACAGCCCCATGATGTAGAACAGGATTGAAATTTTTGCAAAAAGAGGCGAGGTATACGTACATGTCTGTCTTATACAAAAAGAAAGCCCTATTAATTAACAGTCGTAAACCGCTTGCTCATACCTCTTTTATTAGAACTTCTTCCTCGTGGAGATCAAAACAATTTGCATTAAATCGTATAAAAAAAATTAAAAGTACTCGCTTTAGATGGAAAATAGGAATTCCGATTTTCAAATTGAAAATCAGTTCCGTTAAAAGCTTCACAAATGAACACAACATTTTTTTAATTTTAAAATATTTGCGGCACACACATATCAATCATGATTATGACATTTTTATGGCTTAACAATTGTTTAAATATTTAAATGTTTAGATGTATTAAAAAAAAAAAAAAAATTAAATGCGAGAACTCACATCATCCAGCATACCGGAGGAGCGAAAAACTACTAGTGCTAGGCAAACACTAATATTTTTCAAGACAAAACACATATTTAAAAATTCAAGATAGATTGCGCAAAAGTCAAGATATCTATTCGTCACCACTAGGTAGCTGCGTGATTGATACAAACTTTCATATTTTCAAAAGATGAAATAACGAGGGATTCGTCAAATATTTTTCACTTTCCCCTTCCCTCCATTACTGCGTTGATTACTATATTCAACAATAGATGTGATGTCAGAAAAATATAAAAAGTCATCAAGATCACGCTTTTCAATCGTTTCATACGACACGAAAAAAGAGTGTGTGCCTAATTATAGTTACTGCGATTCGGCAACCATGCTTTATTGTCATCTAAACCTATGCAAAAGTATCGATTTCTTGGGGGGTGTAATTGAACAACCTGAATATTGATTGTTTTCCATAGATTTAAATGGAAGGGATACATTGTTGCAACATTTCACGAACCACTACTGTGAAGATGCCTGATAGTTGCGGTGAGTCCGGAACTACACGAAGTAAAAAGCAAAAGCAAATTTTAAGTAGGTACCCGAACGAAAAAAAATAAAAATTAGCTAAACGATTTCTCCGGGTAACTTAAAACGAAGGTTGAGCTAAACGCTGTACTTTCAAACGCAAAAGTTTTACTATAGCTTGTCCCAGAAAAGATTGGATTTGACAGTTCTATGGTTTTCATGAAAACACCAGCTTCTTACTGCTCTTTACTAATCAGGATGCCTTATCTGAGGATGGAAACTGATGTTTTCATTCAAACCTACCGTTGTCTAGTCCAATCATCAGTGGTGAGGTGTGCGATTTGGCAACGTTCCTTTTCCTCCATTAAAACACATTAGAAAGGTCGAAATGCCTGGTCATCGCCGATGACTGGAGCGTTCGACTTTTTTGGTGAACTTAAATGGAGAAAATACATTGTTGCCGAATTTCACGCTTCGCCACTACATATCATTCTTGGGACAACCTATAGTAAATATAATTTTAGGTACGTTGCGAATCCTCGTAAGCCACTTTCTACGCTTCGCGTTCTTACACAGAAAAAAGGAGAAATGTGTCGTAGGCACGAATTTAAGTTCACCGGCCACAATTTGGATCAGTTTTTTGCATGGGACACAATCAGATTGTTTTGTTAACACACTGATTATGTCCCATGCAAAAAGTTGATCCAAATTGTGGCCGGTGAACCCAAATTCGTGCCTACGACACATTCTACTTTTTTCCGTGTACTGCATACTCGACCGTTTAAACTTTTATGTTTGCTAACTTGTACGGGTACGTCATGTGTAACAAGCACGAATTTTGATTGACGACTGCGTGGTTACGATTTTTGTGATACTTACCATGGTCTGGAGGTAAAGATTATTAGCAATTTTACCGGATGAGTAATAATCAGAGGGACAATTTGAATTTAAATTTCCTTGGGTGTGATTGGCTCTTGATATAGTCTTGATTAAACTCCTTTGTCCTCGCACACGAATTAATTTCTCCGCAGCGAAGTTTTTCTTCATATTTATTGGAATCGAAGGGAGTATGGAACATGTCAACCCTTCTTATTTGAGGCTCGTGACTCTGACTATGGAGTCATAAAATAAGAGATAGAAAAAAAGGGGTGGGTTTGAGAATGAGAACGAGACATATTCGTCTTCCTCAGTTTTCGAGAGTGGCTCGCTGGACCGAAACAAGATTGATATTAAACGTTCGTTAATGCTCTGACTAATCGATCTTATCAAATTCAAATCCTGCGCAAGCGGGGTGCATCCAAATGGGTTTGAAGGAGATCACGGAAAATAAGCGAGGCAGACTGTATCTTCATAGCATTCATAGCAATTCATTCTTCATAGCAAGGATGAGCTACCGGGTGCTCAAAAGATAAAAAGCTGCCCGTCGTCATCGATTTTTTAATCTTGCGTATGCACGATACGCTTTCAATGTCTACTGGCCGCAGCACGAGAGCATGCATCTAACTAAAATTGTAAAAAAAATAATAAATATAAAAAATTCCCATATTTTTTTAGCCGTATTTTTTTCAATCGGGTCCATCCTCGATGTGAAATTTCAGAGTTTCACTTCATGCTTTATTTTCTTAAAAGAAAACCGTCGCGTATAAACTTTAATGAGTATTTAATGCTCCTTATTTTGTGCGGGTACATTACTAAGAATTACCTACTCTTATAATTTTCAAAAAATGTTGTACCGCAATAATTAAAGACATCTACATTACAAAATTCAAATGAAAAAAGAAATTTACGGAGTCAGACTTACATGCAACTATAGAGGGCCTTGATTTTTTTTAAACATAAAAAGTCTTCTAAAATTTGTCTGAGATGGATAGCCTCAATCCAAAACGACACTAATTTACTTTGATGTATGTACACTACAGTCGGTGAATTAAATAATTTCAGTTGACTCCTTAAATTTTGGCTCGGTAGGCCACCGGCAATGCTTCAATATTCATCGTGTTAAGTATTACAAGTTGCCTACCTAAATCAAAATTTAAGGGGTTAACTGACGCTACTTAATTCTTTGACTTTGACTGAATTCTCAGTGATGTATGCCATTAAGTAATGCTTTCTTTAAAAAAATAAAAAAAAAAATTAAAAAAAAAAAAAAAAATGACGAACGACGTGAAATTTTTTTTATCTCATTTCCAAACGTTACGACGGTTTTGATTTGTGTAAAGAAATGTTTGAATTCTGTAATCAAAATATGTGGTCCCTCATGATACGCATATCGGAATCACTGTATCTTCTAACGAATGACGAATGGTTAAAGATTCTTGTTTTTTTTCCCCGTTTTGCAATGAATCAGATCAGATTTAAGTTGATGCTTCCCTGTTACAATGTCTTATCATGAGTGAAAACCATCGTTTATCACGAACTTGGTAACATCATTGCTTTAACTTCTTCGCAAGCAAAAAAAATTGTCGATTACAAAGGAAAAAATATTTACACCATGTTTACTTCGAACGGTTCATATGTACTGCATTTTGCAAATCCCTAAAGGCTCTGTCTTAATACCATTAATTGCTTTCCATGTTAATTATTCCTCTTACATGTAGTTTATAAAATAATGCAGCGTTCGGTGCATGATTTTATAACCGATGGAAGAAAGTGCTAAATTTTCGGACCACCCTATAGAACAGCCCTTTAATCCCACTTCACGGTGAATTTTCTCGGGGAAGGAGGCGTGTAATCTCAATGAGATTACTTTCTCTCTCCCTCCCCCCCATCACTCTCTCTCTCCCCATCTATGTCTATCTCTCTCTCTCTTTCACTCTCTCTTCGAAAAACGGGCACATTCTCGGCACTCGCGGGCCGGGGCCGCGGCCCGACGAACTCAAAGTCCTAAATACAAATTTGTCACGCAAACGCCTTTTCAACCCCCCGATCAAAAGCGTAATAAAAGACCAGCGATCAAAATTTAAACCTCCGTGAATTATTCTCGCCCCCTCCCTCCCCCTCTCCTTTCTCCTCCACTACCCCCTCCTCACCCTTTCCCATCATCTCTATCTTAACCCTCTTTTGTCACCCCGCATTATCCCTATCCACGTCCCATTGACCCGATCTTCGAACTCTGAATTAAGGTGGCTCGCGCGGAAGATGCGCGGGGCCCATGAAACATCATGTATGCTTTACCGTAGGAATTCCTATACCACCGCAAGGCAAATATCTTCGGAAGAGCGCACTTGATATTTTCAAGGGTCCTTTACTTTCGGATACAGCCTCAATTATTCCTGAGCATTGCCGTTCCTCACCGTTGGACTTCGATTGGTGTTCATTAAAGTCGAATGGAGGAATTGTTGTGAAGTCATCAAAGATTTATTGTTATAGTCACCCATTGTGGCAAAATTTATTATTTAAGTCGGGCCAATTCAACGATGTCTCAATGACGACAGTTTCCAAGTAAAAGTTTTTTGCGGTCGAGTGTTAAATGGAACATAATGTAAGCGATGAAAATCTTGAAGTGAATTAGCATTATCGTGCGTATTAAACTTTGATTCAGAGCCCGAGAAGATTGCTTTGAGCAATGGTAAGTAAAAATGAAACTGTTTTTTCTTTGAACGCCTCCAATGTTTTACTATGCAACCCCACACATGAAGCAGCTAGCAGGCTGTCCATATACAGCAGAAGTGGAAAACTATACTCGTCTTCATCTTCGAGTAGCGATTTGGAGTTTTAAGAGAATCGTACACTTCCAAACCAGAAACAATGTATGCCATAGAAACAACGAAGCACTATTTATTTTGGCCATGTTAAAACTTAGTTTTTCGGGGTCTCAGCAAACGGTATACTATGGAGAAACTGTGAATTGGACATTTTACATTGGGCATTGTTACAAAGGACATTTCTTGTAGGACATTTTCTTTTTTTTTAATTCAGTTTCTGATTTAAAGTCACTGTAGCTGCAGTTTTTCGATTCCTGAAAAAAAAAAAAAAAAAAAAAAAAAAAAAATCAATTTGAGATAAGGCTCTTTTCGGAACTACACAATTCATTAGAAAAAACTGACAAATTCATCTGAATAACGAGTATAGCCTCGTTTTAAAGATCTTTCATCGCACTAGTACGTTGAACTTTCCTCGAATTGTAAAAAGTGCTAAGTAGTCATCTAAAATTTACGTTCATTCCTAGAAAAGTCAGCAGCTGCAGACTTTCAGATTCTTTTCTTCAATTTGAAAAACATTCCGTGGGAGAAATAATTTTTCAATGTGTAAGAAAGGGAAAGAGCATTAAAGCGTCTTGGAAAGAGTTAATAGTCGCTTTATTTTGAATTGTTTAACAAAGAAGGTTAATTCTTATAACCCATTGTTAAGGGCCATCGGATAAAACAACAATTTTATTACTCTCTTAACAGCTCATCTTCGAAGAGAACAATTTCAAGCACCTTTGGGGCTCAAAACTCGGCTCGGGCTATAAGAACAGATTCTTTCATCGTGAGTAAATTTGAGATGCATTCCTATCTGATCTTTGGTCATCCTCAATACACGTATGTTTTATAGGCAGTGCGACTTCTTTACTATATTTGCAAACCTTCGAACTGCAGGGCCAGTATTTCGCATTTATCTTTTCTTTGCCGAAACTAATTTCTATACTATTTTAATTCATATGGAATGTATAAAGGGATCGGAGAGGTTTGTCCTATATCGTTAGAATTTTTTCCGCTCTTTTTTTTATCCCCCCCCCCCCCACTTTTCACCAGTGCCGGCGGCTCGCCAGGTGAGGCAAGTGAGGCAACAGGGATCCATCGCCTCACATATTTTATAGGAGGAGAAAGAAAACATTAAAAAAATAACGTGTAAAGGTTTAAATGGTTATTATTCCATCGTTCTTTATTTCAATAGTCCGAAAAGTGTGAATGATACATAGAATTTTCAAAGACGTTTAGGTGAAAAACTTTAAAAAAAAAAAAAAAATTTGCACCTCTCATTTTCGTCGCCTCACCTCCACAAGCCGCCAGTGCTTTTCACATGAAGATATTACAGATTAAACTATGTATTTGGAGGTTAGAATCGCCTGATATACCGCCAATTCTACAACAACAATTTGATTTGTGTGATTCCAACCTCCAAATACATCTTTTAGTCTGTAATATTTTGTCGATTTCGGCAGTTTTAGTCAAGGAACCGCAGGCATTGTTAGGCATTTCGGAGGACGTAGAATTCATAATCGCAAAAAGGTCGCAAAAATTTGTTTGATTTAATAGCTTAAATTTCAGTTCAAAAATGTGCTTATGGGAAAAATTGAATCGGAGCTTTTTTGAAACCAGAGAGCCTCAGATGGCAATGAATACGATATGATATCACTCTACTAAATCAGTTTACACCGAGAGAATTCTCTTTTTAATCCAAGATTGCGTTTGTGTTAAAGAAACTGCACAGTAAAATATTATTGACAAAGGGGGAATGAATTCCTTTAACCCAAAGAAAATGTCTGCTGCCTGCTACAAGTAACAGATTCATTGTTGTGACAGTGATTCTCCTTCATGCAGTCAGAACTTTACTTCCCGCAAGGAAACCCGTCACAATTAAGTAAACGTGTTTCCTTGTTTTTAAAGAAGCAATTTCTCTAATTGTAAGTGTATTACAACTGAAATCAAGAATATTATTTAAGCTCGAGACAAGCCAAGTAGATCTAAGTAAAGTCTCTAAATTGCACCCTTAGTATAATAGATACATATAATGCGTTTTATTTTTCTTTCCAATCGAAATCTTACCTCATTTAAGGAACCGATCGAAGCGAATATTTTTGAAAATTCTCATGACTCCTTCCGTTCCTTTCTCCACATTAATCCCCTCGCATTGCATCTCTACCTGGGAATTCGTTCACCTCGTTCCATAAAATTCCTGATCGATTAAAATTCCACAATTATTCGTTGGATGGATGGTTAGCAATCCACAGTTAAAAGAGAGGACGCGCAATACGATTGCGCACGGGACCCATTTTGAGTGATTTCGAATCTTTTAAGAGGATTCTTCGGCTGCTGTTATGCCGCGTTACACAACCTCATCGATCTCCTCTTGCGCGTCTGGCCTGAGCGGTGAGCCCTGCGCTGCACCTTTCTTTGTTTCAAAACGGTTTTTTATATCGTAATAGACCTAAATATGTTAAGGAGTTCGAATTTTATGGGGAACAGAAGAAACATTGATGAGCTGCGATCAAGGATAAATGAGGCGTATTAAGACGACGGACAGTTTAGAGCAAGGGGCTAAGACTCCAACTCTTCGGCTTAACGTCCGACGCACAGTGCAGTGGTTGTAATGCAGGGGACGAATCAAATATTATAAAAGAAATGGGCGAACGGAGGGCATATGCTGGAAAACCAGCAATATTAACCCTTTATCGCATTGTGTCACCTTCAAGTAACAACGAAATACATACACGGGGGGGGGGGCGAACGGTAGAATTTACCATCTGTTTTCTACCACAAATAGAAAAAATCTGATTCAACCCTTTGAATTTGACCTTCAGATACAATCATTCCCGCTCACCATATACCTGTATATATCATACCCATTGAGTGACGTCTGCGGTGGGGCTTCAGTGCTGTACTTACCCGAGACCTGAGCACATAGCACAGGTGGATTATGGGTAGACCTTGCACGATAGGCCAGAGCTTCGCTAGGTAGAATCGCCGGGGGTTGTCATGGTTCAGATGAGAGTATGCGCTTGCCCATGCACCTCTCATCCACCGCACGGTTGACCAAATTCTAATTTTTTTCGGGAACAATTTAGTAAACAAAAAAGTCACAACCATGAAAGGAAAATGGCGAGATTAACTTAATTACGGCTGAGTCATTAACTGTAAAGCTTGAAACGAATCAGAATACATGCTATCAGATAGGACATATTCTCACAAAAAAGTTTCTGGTGCACGGAGAAAAATATATTGTACTAAAAATGGCCAGAATTATGAAAAAAAGGTCCCGAAAAGAAATTCTGACAGTTGTCAAGAGAATTCTGGACTTTTTAAGTAGAAGTATGACCAAGACCATGTTGGCAAGATATTCTAGCATTTTTCACCAAATTATTTTGGTCCAAAATGACAGAATTTCCGACAAAAATTACTATATTTCTTCTACTCAAAAATAACAGATATCTTCTGAAAACTGTCGGAATTTCATTTTCAAAGCTGTCCATGAGAATGAGGCTTTTGCAATGTTCTAAATTTTGGTGTGTTTTAGTATGTGTTTTAGTATGTAAGTCCTTGGTGGGCTGCAAACACAGGTGCCTTTGGTTTCATAGTTCTGGACATGATGCTATTTCAGCCCAAAATGCATTGTTTTTAATTGAGCATTCCGCTTTGCGACGTTAAAACAGATACACGCTTTTTTCCCACCTTCACACGAGTGTATCTCCCAAAACCGGGACACTTTGAAAAAAAAAAAACAAAACAAAACAAAACAAAGGTACCTTTGCTCTTAACTCATAAAGAACTTTCAATTTCTTTATAAAACAACACAAAATGTTAGACCCTTCTTGCAACTACCACATTCTGGCAACACAGAAAAATATAATTCCTAAATTGTAGTAATACGTTATGTGTGAACCGAGTCTAGTACATTTACAAGAAGATTCTGATGCTACGATCAGAATACGGACACCTTGCCGGAAGCTCCTCAAAATTTTCAAGAACTATGGTACAGTATCTAGAATTTTGGTAGCAGTACCATCCCTTACCTTTGGCTCACATATCTTTGTCCTTTTGGTATAATCTCTTTTTTTTTTGTCAAAGCATGTATATAAAGGTAGTTTCAAAAAAGTGGGCCCACCTATCTATAGACCGATAGTTTTTGGAATTTTTCAACATTATTTCTGGTGATACAAAATAAAAATTAGTGAAAATGAACAGGAGCATCGGATTTGCATTGAGGAACGCTTTAACATCAAAATTTGGACGTTGGAGGCAAGTTTTGTTTTGATTTGAAGGAATGTAAATTGGAAATTCGACATAGATTATGGTCTAGGTCCGCCTACACTTCTAAAACGAGCTCTAGTAGACAATTTTTTTTCCGCGAAGCGAAACCCGAAAACTGTTTCAATCTAAAAAAAAAAAAAAAAAAAAAAAAAATAAAAATCGACGTTTCAAACCACTTTGCGCCATTCAAGGAGTCCGAGCTTCATACTATTGGTAGTGTGTGGTGGCAGCACGGTATCGGTATGGTACAGCATGGCCAAGATGCTCGTACGCCGCGCGCCGGAGGACTTGTCGGGCGTCTGATGGACCGTGAAATGGGCCTCGTAAGACACCCCCCCCCCCCTCTCTTACGAAATAGACTGAAGATTCACCCTTGTAATGGGAGCAGGAATGGGTATCGAGAAGATGATTAGAGCGGGATGGGGTCGCGGTCCTAAGTCCTGGGACTTGGGTCCTGGTCCAGTCGCGGTGTCCCGCGCCCCTATCGCGTCGCGCAGTGATACCACTACTCACTACCACTGGTACCAGATACCAGATACCAGATTTCTCTCCCTCCTCGATTGCATCACAGAGCGCGCTCCTTGCTCTTCTCGCCTGATATTTTTCCGATTCGTCGCGTCGTGACATTTGTAAAATGAATGAGCTCGGTAATTCGTAATTTGTAATTCGCTCGACGAGCATCGCGGTCGATGTTGCCACGTCTGCAATGACAGCGTTGCTCATGATCGTATTTCAATGATCTGAGATAGAAATAAACCAAAGAGAATATCCCATGAACACTTTCTCACATCAAACTTCATCAAAGGGACCCCCTTATGTTCTGGGGGAAACCCAGACCCCCTTCATTATTCTGGAGGGACCCCCAGACCCCCCTTTAACATTCTAGAGGAGACCCCCACATCAGAGCTACCAATTTGCGTAGATTTAATGATATTTTGAAATTCACCGAAGATTTCACCGGTTGAGAAAATATTACGTAGTTTAATTCAGTTAATGACTGTAATGTACGAAAATACTAACGTTTTTTATCTTTACTCAACAGGTATATTTTAATTAATTAACGGCGTTTTCACCGATTGAGAAAATATTATAGATCAGAGTATTTTCGTGCAGTACCGTATTACACTACATTGAACTATGTAATGTTTTCTCAACCGGTGGAATCGTCGGTGAGTTTAAAAATGTCATTACATCTCCGCAAATCGGCTGCTCTGCCCCACACCTCTCTTATGGGGTTACTTTACAGGTTGCAGAGTGTTTTGGAAATTTTCATCAAAATTCTAACAGCTATATTTGAAATATTCCAATTTTTCCCTGTACATGTTTTCCCCATTTTCCAATTTATTTGAATGAAAACTTTTTATCCTATATAACTTGTTTACAATTTATAATTTCGAAAAACCAAAAGAGTGGCTCTGGGGAATGTTGAAAGCAACTTCTGTGCAAAATGTTGATGCATGTTATGCAGTTATCCTGGGATACAGACAGACATCTGCGCCATTTGACAACAATGCTTCTCCTCCATTTGATTCCATGTAAAACAATCGATTTGAAAGTGAATCAGCGCTTCACCAACAACCGATTGTTGCACATGGATTTAAATGGAGGAAAAACATTGTTGTCAAATGGCACGAGCCGCCACTGGTGAGAAAGTAAAAAAAAAGTGGCCAAAAACCAGTGAAAAAATATATTCAATAATCATTAATCATCTATTCATTCATTTATTAAACATTAACTGCAGATGAGCCCAGATCTGGAACAATTACTTTGAAGCCTTATCTAAAAGTAGGGGACTTGAGTTGTACTGTCGCTGCATGGTGGGTCACATGTGGAACAGATACTAAACGAGTAAGAATTGACGATTTTGTCCTAGAGCGCGCCGCACAGGATAGAGAACGTGCAAAGTGGTTGAAAATAGCCTACTGAAAATCTGATAGAGATTTTCCGATTTTCATTGTTATGTTTGGGAGTAACGCAGGGGCACCATATACAAAAAAAAAACAACTATTGAAACTTACTAACTTATTTTTTACTTCTTTAATTTTTTTTTTTTTTTTTTAGCCTGAAAACTTTATTTTCAGTTGCATGGATACCTAAATGCGGGTAAGGCCATATTTTGAACAATTAATATTCATTCTCTTTACCATTGAAATATAATGAAAAGAATTTTTTCACTATTTTTCCCTGTCTCAAGGATCAAAATTGTACTGAAAAAAAAAATTATTTTATTGAAAAAAAAAAAAAAAAAGTCATGCAGTAAAGGGTTAATGTATGAAGTTTTCTATTAAAAAGGAGAGGTGACCTAACATTTTTTAATTCATCACATGTTTTCATTTTCAGCGGAAGGTGCAATAACTGATCATAGAATGATCCTTATGTTAATTGGTAACTACTACTAACCGATTTTTGCCGTGACGTCTGTCAACATTTTTTTTTTTTTTTTTTTTTTTTGATTGGTCTGGAAAATTTGGCAGCAAAGGAGGATCGGTCATGCAATCCTCCTAAAGACGCGATTACACTCTTGGGAGCAACCAGGATCTAAAGCCCGAGTAGGGAGTAGTATTCGCGTCACCCTCCCGAAGACCCGTTTGTTTTTAGTTAGTCATTAGAGCCCAAAATTAATGGTGTGAAAAATCACATTGAGGGAAGGCGGATGGATGCCTATGTTGCATGAAAGTAGCGTTTGATTTTAGGCGGGATTTGATGATCTGGTTGAATAGATTTCGAGGCTTAGCTGTCTGATATCATCTAAATAGACAGCTGTTTTTGAAGCTTCCTCCTCGCTCAAATCCGATCCGCAGCTTAGAGATAAAAGGCAGTCATTTGTCTTTATCAAGTGCACTCGAAAAAATTTCAAGTCGAATTAAGCTCGGATTCAAAACAAATGATCTGAGAATTTTTCAATTTTTTAAAAAGTTGACGCAATGATCTTGAGTGACTGTATACTGTATATAGGGGGTGAGTCATATTATGTAATAATGGGCCGGTTGCACTTTCAATTGATGCAACTTTTAATTGCTGAATGGGTCTGTTGCAAACTTTTGCTACAACGATTAAGAGAGTATAATCTAATGTAAAATCGCCTGAGAATTCCATTGGTGACATCAGAAAGTCATAAAATGCAATAATAAACTCACAAGAGGCGTTTAATGAAATCCATGATGGCGGAGAAATATCGAGCAATTTGTATGCATGCACCAGGAACATCCAAGGATAGCCAACCTCACAATATCGATCACAACCAAACACAATGTAAACAAACACAGAACCTCTACCTCCAGTGAGGTTGTCAAAGTTGGCCATCCTTGGATGTTCACGGTGCATGCATACAGATTGCTCGATATTTTACCGCCATCTTGGATTTCATTGAACACCTCTTGTGAGTTGATTATTGCATTTTATGACTTTCTGATGCCACCAATGGACTTTTCAGGCGATTTTACATTAGATTACACACTCTTAATCGTTGTAGCAAAAGTTTGCAACAGACCCATTACTCGAAAAAAGTACCTTCTGGATATTATAACATTGAGCGTTTTGTATGCTCCAGTGCTGATTATGTTGAAGACAATAGGTATAAACTAACCTCTATAGTTCGAGTCCACAGGACATGTTCATGACTTTGACCTGGTGGCGGTTCGTGTAATGTGCCAGCAACAGGTTTCCTCCATTTAAACCGACGTAAAATAATCGATCTTTTGAGATTCTCTGTAAAAATCGATACTTACTTTTGCCTTGGTTTAAATGGCAATAAAACATGTTGCCAAATAGCACGGTCCGCCACTGCTCTATCCTGGAACAGAACTATTGAGGTTTGCTTATGTGCATTTACCCGTTCGATACTGGTTAAACTGCTTTAGATAAATTGCACATTCCCATCGTGTCCACTTTTATTTAGGTGTTTTAACGTTAAATGCCGAAAAATTACAATGAGCGAAATTTCATCGCGATCCATCTAGTACATTAACCAAGATATGACCTCTCATCCCCGGAGGGAAGGGGAGGGGGGGGGGGGAAGAAGCGGAGCTTGGAAACGACCCGAAAAAATGTCCACCTTCAAACGATACAGAGAAAAAAATTATTCGAAGCAAAATGATATGCGAACCGTGGTAAGATATGATACTGTTACTAGAATTATTCTGTAGTGTTTGTACCATAGTTCTTCATATTTTTGAGGAAATTCCGGCTCTGTGAATATTTCCATAAAATAACATTAGCACTTTCTTGTAAAAGTACTAGACTCTCCGAGCCTCACAGATCGTTGTGCTTCTGATGAATATACGTTCGGTAGTTTTCTGTGGTCTGTTGTCTGACTTGCCGTGTGCGTTCTACCGAACGCTCAGATAATATTACTAGAATTTAGGAGTTGTGTTTTTTAGTGAAGCAAACACGTATCTGAGTGTTTTCTGAAAATAGAAGCAGCCGTTGTCGAAATATTCGTCATGGCTCCTAAATTTTTACACACCCTGTGGATACATGAAAATCAAACCCTTATAAGATAACTGCACACATATACAGAGTGTTCAAAAAGTCCCCCCCCCCTATCTAACTTTTGAATGGCTGCAGATAAAACAAACGAAACTCGGGGGATGTTTATAACTTAATGGGAGCTACTTTTTGGTGTATCCAAACTTTCCGAAGGGCACTCCTAATTAAGGCGGGATTTCGCCCCTATAACTCAACATTTTCAAATGGCAACCCCTATCTTGTGATACCTCGTTTTAAAGGCCACAAAATTCTAAGACTTTTGGCGTAAACCGGAGGTCGCTATCGTTTTTTGTCATCGATATATCCGATATATCGAAATTATTTAAAAAAATGACCCCTTAGTGGGGCTATCGCAAAAATTCCGAGGAACGACCCCTATCGAGTGATACATCGCTTGAAAAGAACACACAAAACTGAGTATTTTGCGCAAATCGCAGGCCGATATCGTTTTTGGTTTTCGATTTATCGAAATTTGACAACGGGTAAAAATCCAACTTTGTCATTTGACGGAGATAGCCCCAGAGAGAGAGGTCATTTTTTTAAATAATTGTGGGGGCTTTAAGACTAAATTAATGTCAAACCCGTATTTTTTTCTGGAAAGTACTTGCTTTTTAGAGTATTTTTTACTCCTAGTTATCTAAATTTCGACATTTCAAATGGGAGTTCTGATTTTTTGAAAATGGGTCGAATTGAACTTAATTGACTATTGATATATCGATGACGAAAAACGATAGCGACCTCCGGTTTACGCCAAAAGTCTTAGAATTGTATGGCCTTTAAAACGAGGTATCACAAGATAGGGGTTGCCATTTGAAAATTTTTAGTTAAGGGGCGAAATCCCCCCTTAAGGACGCCCCTCGGAAATTTTGGATACGCCAAAAAGTAGTTCCCATTAATTTATAAACATCCCCCGAGTTTCGTTTTTTTATCTGCAGCTGTTCAAAAGTTAGATAGGGGGGAACGGACTTTTTGAACACTCTGTATATACTTATTTCACGAGCCTTTTAGTTTAGTATTTCCAACAGATATTTTTATATTGAAAAAAAAAAAAAAAATCAATAAAAAATGTTTTCTGCCGTCTCTTTTAACAACTCGTGATGTTCCTCTCTCTCCAAATGTTCTCACGATTATGTTAAATTTTCGATAAACCTTCCCAAAGCGAAATGGGAGCGCAGGCGGCTGTTCAGCAAACCACTTTTAATGAGCGGAAACGATAATTGAAAAATCCGTAAAGCCATAAAAAAACATTCGATGCACATCGCGAGGTTGCCAAATCGAAACAAAATTTTAAAATCTAATATTACGGTATAAAACGCTACAGCCATAGAATTTGTCATGCCAGAATAAAAATAATGTTACAATTTACCACATACATATAAGATTTTGGCGTCTGCCAGCAAGTGTGGTAAACTTCGCCTATAAGTATGGTAATATAAATGGAAAGTAACTTATGGTAAATTAGATAAACTGACAGGGACAGTTTACCATACTGACTGGCAGATGCCAAAATCAAAATCTGCTATGTGTATACTAAGTAAAATTGTATGCATATATCTTAAGGTATACTACTCTATATCACTTAGACATCTGACCAATTTTGCCCTATATAAAGTCGCTGAATGAAAAAAATAATAAAACCAAGGGGAAACGATAAGCCACCTGACAACGAGGAATCAATATGAGACCCAGCTCATCAGCAGAAACTGGCATCATCAAACATCGGGCATATCACATCAGACGGCGCGATCGAATCAAAAACTCGTCCCATAAAATTCAGACAATAAAATCACGCCTCATGGAAAAAAAAAAAAAGTTTGTTTGGTTTGTTTGATATAAATCTGAAATGCGGATAAATCTGAGGCTGGTGATGGCGACCCCCCTCCCCCCTCCCACCACTAAACCCGCCCCCACCCTTCCCTCCATCAATTGCCTTACCGCATGGCACTTGTGCACAGACGAGCGCCAAGACACGAGCGTTCCTCGGAATTCCATTCCGTTATTGATGGAAATCTGTATTAAAAAACGACCGAAAAGGATGAATTTTCATTTCTGCGCAGTGATGCCTAATCTAAAAAAAAAAATTGAATTTTTGCAGGAAGGCACAGGCACCGCACCTAAAATTCCCTATTTGACCTTAAAATGTAGATTGTAGATAGTTAAGGCTACAGTGAAAATAATAGGTGCCGCCATCACTGAGTGCAATTATGCACATTTGTTTACATGCGCTGAAGACTGTTGGTCCAATGCAAAGATTACCGTCACACCGAAGAATTTGGAACGGTGTAATCTTTCATTGCCGTTGCTGATCGACATCTAATGATGCTTTTGAAGATTCTTTCGGGCATTACAGACATTCTTGAGATGAATCATGATTAAAATTCTCAGCTTCATCAGAATACCGCTTTAAACCCGTAAAAAAAAAAAAAAAAAAAAAAAAAAAAAAAAAAACTGTGGTAGCTTTGGTGAGAATGTAGACAAATGTGCAAATCGCATCTAATGGTGGCGCCCGGAGAGCCTAAAACTCGTTGGCCAAACTAAGGTTGTCTAGTGTCTACCTTCTTGTCTTAACTGTTTACATGTGAAGACTCCAAGCATCTGTATGTATATTTCCTCTTTTTGCTGACGCCGAAAAATATCACAGAATATAAAAAAGTTTTAAAGCTACTAAAGAATGAATCTGTATTTTATTTCAGCAAGTTTTTTCAGTTACGGACCGTAAATTCAATGAAGCATTGAACTTACTCAGTTTTTCAAGAGTCAAAACAGGCAAAGTGATATTTCGTCACGGCAGAATGACCCAATGACCTTTTTACTTAAATTTTTTTTGTATGTTTTTTTTGTTTTTTTTTTATGTTGAATTTGCTAAAAGAAACACTTTTGAAAGATGTATTGAATCATTTCATAGTCTTAGGCGTTGTAAGGGTGCAGTTTCTAAAACTCCTGTTACCACGTGGACCTATCCATACGTTCATAAAAAATTTCTGTAACCGTGCCAAAAGTCTAGAATTTTCTTAATCGAAATTAGTCAGATTTTTTTCAGCAACCCCTCAGTTACGTTTATGACCTCTAAGTTTTTTTTTTTTTTTTTTTTTTTTTAAATTTCTTGGCTATAAGTACCCAACACTTTTTTTTCATCTCATGAAATATGGCAACACTGCCTTCACGAGATGTGGTAATAGGTTATATTTACTTGTGGTATAAATGGACGCCATGACGTCCACGCGGGCTGAGTTTTATCTGTTCCAGACATTTGTCATTTGCTTTCGGTGTTTTTAGTATGATAATCCATTAGGGAACGAGTTCTCCAGGGTATCGAGACTTAGCATTGAAACCAGCCTCGCTACTACTATTAAGTTTTCTTAGTCCGACCACTGCATGCGTGAGTGTAGAACTGTAGAACTCAGAATATCTACTTTTGAACTGACGTCTTATACTGCGGCATTATTACAAACATGATCCGAACGTACTTATATTAAATTGTTACGAACATGCCCTGAACGGCAAACGTACTCTGAATTTTCTATTGCCGGTCATTTTAAACGCATACGCAAAAGAAAGCTCGTGTATCTCATAGTCATATCCATTCATGAATGAAATTAGGATATATCCTCAAGGAGAGTCTATAGAACAACTAGTGCTCTCTTCAGCTAAAAACCTCAATTTGCTCACAAATGCACAAAACTCAGGAAAAGCACACCCCTTGT
This sequence comes from Trialeurodes vaporariorum, assembly GCA_011764245.1. Classification (NCBI taxonomy): domain Eukaryota; kingdom Metazoa; phylum Arthropoda; class Insecta; order Hemiptera; family Aleyrodidae; genus Trialeurodes; species Trialeurodes vaporariorum. Next base: position 35,561,448 of record VMOF01000320.1, on the reverse strand, counting down.
TTATGGGCCCTTCTTCCAGAAATGTCCGCAAAAGATAGTTTTTTTCTAGATTATCACTCTCTAAAAAACTATAAGTAGCACATAACACTTTTTTGGAGTGTTTTGGGGGTAAACTGTGATACAGAAATGAAAACACTGGCAAAAACTGTCCATACAGGTGCATGGGGTCCATTCCATAACTAATTCCCTACAGTGAGTATGAATATGTATGGATCCATATGGATATGTATGGATCTTTAAGAATATCAACACGTATACCCATACGATATCCATATACATATCCATATGGATCCATACATATACATACTCTGTATAGGGAATTGGTTGTGGACCTTATGAGCCTGTATGGACCATTTTTCCCAGGGAATTGAAGGAAATAGGTCCATAGCTATACATGTATAATTATAACGTTCTAAAAGTGTGCCAAATATGACTAACCCCAAAAATACCCTGAGAACTCTTTGATGATGGAAGTAAAGCACCGATTATCAAACGTCCTAATTGGAACAACTTTGCAGCTCTTTTGGAGTGGATTGACAATAGAACGCATAAGGTAAATGTACCAAAATTGAACAAGGTTGACAGTGGCTCAAATGTGAATGCATGTGAAATAATAGTCTGAAAAAAATAAAATCTCGATAGCTTTAAAGTTTTAAGACCAAATGCTTTAAAAGTTTTGAAAATTCATCCCAAGGCAGTCACTAACGTTTCTACGAAAATTCGTAAAAATCTAACGATATTTACAGTCACTTTTTGCCTGGAAACAAAACGAGCGTCACAGACATATTACGGTGACGACCTCTGGTGCATGCGTCACGTGACATCATTTGAAAAAAGAAAAATATCATCAAAACACCTAGGCTTTTTTTATCTATGCTAAAAGAAAAAAAAATCTAGCTGTTTCAATAAGATTCTTTGTATACTTTTTTTTTTTTTCACTTTTTTCATATTATTTTATCACCTAGCTGCTGCGTGTTCACATTTGGTGCATTTATAGTAAAGTGATTGTCGTAGTAGAATATGTTATTAAATGCCGTAGCATTAATAGATTTTTGCAACATCCAGGAAAATTATAAATATTTTTTTTTTTACACGAGTGAATATTACATGGTATGCTACACTGAGATAAAATTTCACGTAATTAAACAGTCTATTGTTAAAAATGGAAAGTATAAACTCACTTGGTGATTTACCTTTTTGGATTGTCGATTTAACAAATCGGATTTTAAAATCATCAAAATACTTTATTAAATGAACGAATGAGTTTGTACTCACCATTTTTAACAATAGACTGTTTAATTATCTATTTTTTTTTTTTCTCAGTGCACATTATATTTATTGCTAAGTTAGTTAACAAAAAAAAAAAAAAAAAAAAAAAAAATCCCGTTACTCAAAGTTCGACCCATCACCTTTTTCTGGGTAATTTTTCTGACGTCCTGCTCTCCTGCAGCAAGCAACTTTTACCCGCGCCTTACCACAAACGCGATTCGCGCGAATTTTTCTTTTTGACGTCACAACAACGAAAAAAAAAAAAAAAATTAATAAAACACTCCTATCCGCCGAAACTGCTTCAGGGCAAACACGTATTCGCCACCACGCACCTCACCTTCCACCACACATCACATCTTCCAGAACTCAACGTTGCTCACGTTACTCGGACATACAACTTTTCTAACCTCCCCCCACCCGCCCTTCATCTCACACCCGTCCTAAGCGGCGCGTCGTGAAAATGCCTGAAATAAAATACCTTACAGTCAAGGCTCCCGCTTACAAAACCGATTCCTTATTCTCCCAAGTTTTAAATGGCTTGCAATGAAATTTGAGTAGTCATAAGTATTTACGGCGCACAATGGTAAGTAAAATCGTTAAAAAGTGGCCAAAAAATCACAAAAGTTAATTTCTCATCAATTAATCAGTGGCGGCGCTTGCCATCTGGCAACAAGGCTTCGCTCCATTTGAATCTATGTTTAACAATCGATTGCTGGTGAAGCGCTGCCTCACTTTCCAATCGATTGTTTTACATACAATCAAATGGAGGGATGACATTGTTGCCATGTTGCACGAGCCGCCACTGCAATTAAAGACCAATTTCAATCACAGACAACACTTTTAACAAAACAATTTAAACCCAGACTTGTCATTGGAAAGGTTTAAATTATAAGCTTAGAAGGTCAAAAACGACAATTTTTGATGACTGCCTATCTTCGATTTTGAACCTCTTTTTTCCATGTCAGACCATAGTGCGGCGTGGCGTTTAAACGTATCTATAAGCTCCCGCTCGCCGAACATAAATCATCGGTCAGAGTCCTGTTTGACCCTCTTCCACCCCTCCCTTTCGCCCCTCCCTTTCACCCCACCCCTCCCCTCCCCCATCTCCACCACAGTCCAAACCACGGAGGAGAGGTTATTCTTAACCTCTCCTTCGGACTTGTAGAATTGTGAATGGATCGAATTAGTCAATCCTTTGTCAGGAGCGCGACAGGAGTATTAAAAAATGATTATTTAAACAAGTTTCATCGATTGGGATCCTTAATGTGTATGTATATATGTGTATATATCTAGCGCATAAGTGATTGACCATCATAAATTAAGGCTACTTTGGACGCGAATGGACGCGTCAAAGCGTTGTATTTCAATTTGTCAATTGATACGAAATGAGCAGTATGACGGGCTCGTGTAATGTGGCAACTACGAGCGTAAAGGGCGTAAGTCAAAAATAGGCCATTTTCGATGTTTTAGGTTTCATGTCCAGCTGGATACGTGGGACTACTGTTCTCTGGGGCAGACATGAGCTCCGTTTGGCTCATCTTAGATCACAATCGGAACTTGGAGCATGCGCGCACCACTCGTGTAAAATTTCCGAAATGGGAAATCCACCCTTATATATAAGTATCGAATGGCATGATAAGTATAAAACCGTTTATATGTATACACGGCCGAATTTTTAATGAAATTACTATACAAGCAATTTAGTTTTGTAAAATCAGTAGAATGAAGCAAATGCTAAGTTTACTAGTTATTCTTGGTAAACTCAACTAGGCTCATGGGTAATTTTACGGTTTTGAATCGTAGACTTTGCTTAGGTTTCATTAATTTTCAAATTCGGATTGTGAAGTTTTCAATTTGAACTGCAAAAATTGTACAATCCAAAACATTGTGACTTTCGCAATTTGCATGGCTATCATGTCGTGACAGCTATACTAGTGGTAATAGTCAAAATGTTTTGGATTGTAAAATTTACAATGCGATTGGTATAAAGTTTACAAACTGAATTGTAGAAATAAGAAAACTTATGCAAAATTTATTGTAAAAAAACGTAAAATTAGCAACAAGTATTGTAAAATTCTATACCAAAAATGACTGGTTAAATTAGCATTTGCTTTATTCCACTGATTTTTTACAAATATATTTTTTTCCGCATAGAACGTACTATGGAGCATAAGGGTTGAGCGTTAGAAACTCCTTGAAAATTACACTTTTATTAAATAAAGTAACACCCCACAGGGGGGGGGGGGGGGGGGTGACGAGATACAAGCAACTAAAACCAGTAGCAAGTTGCTCCGTATATCCGTATGCATACTCTTAAGTCCTCGAATGCGTCGATTGTAGATTCCATTATTACGTGGAGCAACTAAAGCATACCAGCTTTTGAATACTTGCCTGCTTTCTCACCAGCTTCAGAGGTTAGGCCAAAGTAGGGGCGGGGCGGGGCGAAGGCGTATGTTGAGGTGGCTACCGATTTTTCTCTCATCGGACCGTAAATTTCAAAATTTTGACTTTTATCTATCCGCCGGCCACCGCTCATTCCACCGCCTTAAAAAAACGGAACACGGTAGTAATCCTGTTTTTTAATCGCTCTCATATAAGCATATGATTCGTTTTTCAATCCCTCCTGTCTTTTTTTCTTCATCCGATTATGATTTATATAACTGTCCGCGCTTTCTCTCTTCTCTCTCTCTCTCTCTCTCTCTCTCTCTCTCTCTCTCTCTCTCTCTCGCCTCTCTCTCTCTCTCTCTCTCTCTCTCGCTCGCTCTCTCTCTCTCTCTCTCTCTCTCTCTCGCGCTCTCTCTCTCTCTCTCTCTCTCTCTCTCTCTCTCTCTCTCTCTCTCTCTCTCTCTCTCTCTCTCTCTCTCTCTCTCTCTCTCCCTCTCTCTCTTTCTCTCTCGCCGCTCAAGAGTATAATGAAACGATTAGGTCAGGTTGAAACATTCTCGTATAGTAAATGAATTACTACCGTTTAGTAGAAGAAGTGGAATTCAGTTATATTTATTCATACTTATTTATGTACTTGTTTATTTACTTAGGATCAAATTTTAACACGTTCCACAAAACTTCTTTGGAACTTTCAAACCTTGTTTCTGACATTGTTCAAGCAACTTTGAACGCAAACCTCAAAGTTTTTGTTATCAATTCAACACATTTTTTGTTGATTCCATGGTTTTGTGTTAGTTAGCATATTTTTTATAAATATTTTTCTTTGTTGGGGGTAAAAAACAAAAAATAAAACAAAAATCTTATTTTGGGAACACCGATCTTTTAATACTCAAAAATGAATCTTTTTTATTTTCCAATCTCAAAACCGACTTTAATACATGTCTCTTGGGTATCATCACGAAATTGAATTTATCTTGATTTTTCCCCCTCTCTCCCATACTTATTAAAACCAGTTTTTAATGGAGAACTAGACAGAGCTCTAGGTGACCGAAAGGATGAAAAAGCTCCGAGTGGTGATCGGAAAAAAGGATGGAAACACAAACTATCCAACAATTAATGCACAAACTCATTAACCTCAAGAAATCGTCCGATAAGAAATAAAATAGTCGATGTCCTCTAGCTTTAAGAGAGTGTAAAGTCACTTGCATTTCAGCAAGCTAAGCTGACTCTCGAGTGGACTTGAAGATGAAGGGAAAGAGGAGAGGAAGGCATCGGCTGATAAGATTAAAATACATATAATTCTGGTTTTTAAGCGGTCAGGCCTAAGTCACATCGGAAACAAATGAGCGGCTAATGGTGTCTGATGCAGATGAGGGATCCAGTTGAATGGATATTGTTGTTTTTAAGTTGTCACCGAAGCAGTGTCATTTTTAATGTCTCTTATAAGTGGCATACGGAGACTGTTGCTGGGCAGTGTTGCTGGTTTTATAAACTGGGCATGAAAAGCATGCATTTGATATCACAGAATACACTGAAAAAAAAAAAAAAAAAAAAAAAAAAAAAAAAAAAAAAAAGATTTATAAAATCGGTAAAATGAAGCAATAAATGCTAATTTTACCAGTTATTTTTGGTCAAATTCACTGTACATGTAGCTAACTTTACGTTTAGGAATGTAATTTTAGGATATAGATTTTAAAACTTTTACAATTTCGATCGTAAATTTTACCAATTGGTTTGTAAATTGTTACAATCCAAAACATTATGACTTTTGCAATTAGTAAAGCTATCACGCCATGACAGTGAACTTAAATTAATTTTTAAAAATTTTAAGGACCCAAGCCACGTTTGATTTTTGAAGACATATTGAACAGGGAAAAGCTCTAAGAATTTCCTGATTAATTTCCAAAGTTTCTAGTAATCGTCAATCCTCACTTTGGGGCCCCTAAACACTCCATGGCTCTAAAGGATTTCCTTCTTACACTTGGCAACGCTGCTTCATAGAGTAAAGTAATGACTGAAGAGGGCCTCTTCCGTTAATGAAACACATAAAAATGTCCGCACACCTCTCGGTTTTGATATTGGAAAGTGGTCTTTGGGGCCTGGCTCTATAATTTCATCTAAGAGGTGTGACGCATCAACCATTGCTCTTCCAGCGACGAATTTGAATCTTTCCACGTTTTAGGTAAACGAACTGTAACCATAGAGTGGTAATTAGGAAGAGGCGACCTTTCGATTCTCCCGATCTGCAACTATTTTTTTTTTAACTCTGACCCATAAAAGTCCTGAGCTCCTTCATAGAAAGCAGAATTCTCAGATGCATGGATTTGGACTGTAAATTTCCTTTAAGATTCAATAGAAAACACACGGCTTTTGAAGTCAAATCTGGCAACACTAATAATAAGAGGATACCCCTTATTATAGCGGGCGGAAACAATTTATAAGAACGATTCAGGCAATGTATCTCAGTATATTTATGAATTAACTGTTCGATTTATATTGATTGAAACAATTTTTATAACTCCATTGTAATCTTTTCCACATTCGGCTATTTTTTATCGAATGAATAAATTCTTAATCGATGATGATTTTGTGAGAGTGCGGTATGTTTGGAGCCAAACAAAAAATGAACTGATTATACAGGGTGTCAATTAAAAAAAAGGAGCCAGGCTTGATATCTCGAAAACGGCTCCGAATTTCGAAAAACGCTGAAACACGTGTTCGATTATTTCGAGGGGGACATCTTTTGAGGGGGTCCCCAATTTCGGGGCCCCCCTCTGGGGGGCCCCAGAGGGGTCAAGTCCCATATTTCAAATGAGGACCCCCATTTTTCATTTGATAATCGGAAAGAGGGTAAAATTTTAAGACTTTTGGCGCAAACCGAAAGTCGATATCGTTTTTCGTGTTCGATATATCGAAGGTCAAAGTTCGATATGGACCCATCTTCAGAAATTCGTAACTTTCCTTTAAATAGTCCAAATTTCAAAAACTTTGGGTCGAAAATGCTCTACAGAGCAAGCACTTTTCAGAAAAAAATTCAATTTTAACAGAAATTTAATCAAAATTTGGTTTTAAAGCCCCCAAACATTTTTAACGTTTTTGGCCCCCACGGGGGGCTATCAGAAGAATTCCGAGAGACCACCCCTATCGAGTGATACATCAATCGAAAAGGCGTAACAAATGGAGCATTTTGGCGCAAACCGGAGTCCCATATCGGTTTTCATATTCGAGATATCGCATTCTGTAAATCGACATTTGACATTCGATATCTCGAATATGAAAAACGATATGGGACTCCGGTTTGCGCCAAAATGCTCCGTTTGTTACGCCTTTTCGATTGATGTATCACTCGATAGGGGTGGTCTCTCGGAATTCTTCTGATAGCCCCCCGTGGAGGCCAAAACCGTTAAAAATGTTTGGGGGCTTTAAAACCAAATTTTGACCAAATTTCTGTTAAAATTGAATTTTTTTCTGAAAAGTGCTTGCTCTGTAGAGCATTTTCGACCCAAAGTTTTTGAAATTTGGACTATTTAAAGGAAAGTTACGAATTTCTGAAGATGGGTCCATATCGAACTCTGACCTTCGATATATCGAACACGAAAAACGATATCGACTTTCGGTTTGCGCCAAAAGTCTTAGAATTTTACCCTCTTTCCGATTATCAAATAAAAAATGGGGGTCCCCATTTGAAATATGGGACTTGACCCCCCTGTGGCCCCCCAGAGGGGGGCCCCGAAATTGGGGACCCCCTCAAAAGATGTCCCCCTCGAAATAATCGAACACGTGTTTCAGCGTTTTTCGAAATTCGGAGCCGTTTTCGAGATATTAAGCCTGGCTCCTTTTTTAATTGACACCCTGTATATATATGTCGGTAAAATCATTAAGATGGACCATACTTTTTGGCCGATAAATCTACGGATGCCGATAGTCTCCGCGGGACTCCCTGCATTTAAACCTATATCTAATAATCGATACAGTGGAGAGTTACATTTGCCTTACTTAGAATCGATATTTTTGCATAGATGTAAGTGCGGGAAAAGAATGCAGTTGTCTACATTCACACCAGCAGCTAGCTACATTCGTGTTGAATTTTATAGCTTTTCAAGATACGAAACAGGCGGAATGTAGATATGTCCTGGCAGAATAACCTTTTGACTCTTCAAAAGGAATGTGATTCCAATTTTTCGTCGAGATCACAAATAATTTTTGTTGGACTTGCTAAAGAAAACACTGTTGACCGAAACATTCCTTTCTTTGGTAGCTTAAAACGTTTTTATGATGCAGTTTATATGACATTTCTTTACGTCAGAGAAAAGTCCTATTACCGTGAAACTACCCTCATACAAATAGTGATGAAGGGTGGATCTATATAGGAAACTTTTATTATTCATTATTTTGTATTGTTATTTTTAATTTTGGCTTCAAAAAAAAAAAAAAAAAAAAAAAAAAAAAAAAAAAAAAAAAAAACCTGAGCACCGAGGGGGGGAAAAAAAAAAAAAAAAAAAAACATAAACAATCTTTGCAGGTTTTCAAAAGTTGAGATGAGTTCATCCTTTGTTGATCCTATACATCTCAATTCAATCGATCCAAGTGACAAATCAATTGCAATAAAAGTTACGATGCAGTGTTTATTCGTCCTCCTTTGTTGCCACATTTAAATTGCAAGGTCGCTAATTTACTTCATGAAATCAATATAAAACGTACCTAGACACAACTTTATAACCTAAATCTGGCAACTAGGTCTATGTTCATGCGTTGCTGCGAGGCAAGCATTAAAGGCTATCATGATTCATTGTCCATTGTTGTTGGTTCTTTTTTTTTCTCCTTTTCTCTCCTCTTCATGTCAAATAATCGCTCCCGATAGCCGTCGAGGCTCATCCTTATTAGACGCGCCGTGTTCCTTTTTTCGCAGTCAGATCAGATCTGATGATAATTAAGTGAATGGATACAGATGACAAATTAATTGCAAACCGAACGGAAAAGAAGAAAGAAAAAAAAAAATAAATAAAAAAAAAAAACGAACACGCCGTACCTACCTACCCGTTTTGTTTGTAGTTTGACCGCTTCCATGTTGAAAAAGAAAACCGGAGCTTGGGAAATGCACGCGGGGCTTCGAGAGGAATTGGCAAAACAGTGTATATACACATAGATGTTTGTAACAATAGTAAATTAAAAAGCTAGTTTGCTCGTAACTTTGAAGAGGGGGAAAGGGGAGGGGTTCGATGACTTGTGGGGAGGTGTTTCCGGTCCGAGGTGTGGTTACAGGAAATAGAGGAACAGAGGATGAAAGATAGAGGGGAGAGAGGGATTGAGAGAGAGATCCGATGATATTTGCTTATACCACTAGTGGATCAAACCGATGGAACAAACAAACAAGATCACGCATACGTAGGTAAGTATCGCGGCACTTCCGAAATGTTTCGGGATAATAAGTCAGTATCGCAACGGATAGAAAGTAGCTATCTCTGTTTTTCTCTCCATTGAAACTAGTGGCGTACCGTACAATTTTGCAACGTTGCTGTTCCTTCCTTTAAACCCCATGAAAAAGATCGCACAATTGGGTGTTTGGTGAACCCCTTTGCATTCGACTTTTTAGAATGGTTTAAATGGATACAATACAACATTGCCAAATTGCACGTTACGCCACTGATTATATTGAAACATGTATGATAGACAAGGAAAGTCAATATGATATAACTCCAAAGGCAGATCCAGCATTGTGGCAACTGTGTATTATTCCCATTTGAATGCATGAGAAAAAATCGAATACTGAGAGGGACATGGCCCCCTCAAGGATCGATTGTTTCTCATACGCGCGTTTAAATTGGATGAATTCATGGTTGCCAAATCGCTGGATCCGCCCATGTAAAACCCCCTATTTTCATCCTCTTTCTATCCTTTTTCTACCTATACATTCAAAGGAAATACGGCAGAGATGGAGGAGATCCTAGTTTTTACACTAACAATAAGTAAAATTTATGACTGAACTAGAATCAAAATGAGGATCTTTCAACCCTGCGGTTTGCTTTTTACTAACGATCGATCGCAAAACAGTCGCCAATCACGAGTGATTTGGTAGCAGCATCAATAGCAGCTAGGGTTTGCGTTTTTTTGCCGCACTAAACATATGCAATAATATCGATTTTAGGTGATTCACCGAAGAATCGATTATTTGACATAGGTTTTAATGCAGGTAATCTATAACTATCAGCATCCAGAAAATGTATCGGCCAAAAAGTTTTGCCATTGGCGGATCCAGCCTCCGCAAACGGGGGAGGCGAACTAAGGATTTTTGCCCCCAATGACCCCCTTAATCTTTTTTCTGTATTTCTTTCCCCCTTTCTTCCCCCTCTTTTCACTTTTTTTCGGCTAAACAGGGGGGGTGATTGTCACCTTCGCCTCCCCCCTGTATCCGCCAATGAGTTTGGACCAATTTAATGATGCATTTACCAACGTATGATCAATTTATTGTTTCATTTTTGGCTCCGAACGGCAAACATATTTGTATACAGCTTACACTCAAAAAATCATCATCAATTCATTAAACTTACGGTCCGTTATAGTAGAACTTACTGATAGAAACGCCTTGTACAGATAACAGAAATATTCATTCATTCATTCATTTGGTATAGCTTTGGACGTTTTTTTAATTCAATTGAGGCTGTTGTCAGAAAAAAATGCCCACAAAACAACAGGTGTATGTTCTCTCTGAGAAATAATCACTGTGAAGTAGAGATTTTTGTCTGAAGAGCGCATCTCTTGTTTTATGGACCCTTTTTTCCGAAATTGGCCTCAATTTCCATGATGTTTGTCGGAGTTTCCTGCACTGAAAAAAAAACCACTGCTAAAATCAACTAATTGCAATTAGTAAGTTGGAATTAGTAATTTCAAAGCAGGAGCGTGTTAAATTAACCAATATTATTGGGTTCTTTTAAGTATCCAAAAATGAGTTATATCAACTAACCGTCTATCTTCTTATTTTTACTAATTGTAATGTTGTTTCAAGAAAATAATTAGTTGCATTAAGAATTCGAAATAGTTTGATTTACTATTTAGTAAGAAGCGCCGTAAAATGTCGAGTTATGCAATTTGGATGACACCAGTTACTAATTGAAATGTTTGAATCCAGCATTTCATTTATTTAAGTTAAACAATTCAAACATGTGAGTCTACTAATATTGATTTAAATTTAGCCTTTCACATAAAGCGCCGTTAAAGGTCGAGACATGCAATTTGCATGACACCAGTTACTAATTGAAATGATTGAATGCAGCATTTCATTTATTTAAGTTAAACAATTCAAACATGTGAGTCTACTAAGATTGAGTTAAATTTAGCCTTTCACACAAAGCGCCGTTAAAGTTCGAGTTATGCAATTTACATGACACAAGTTACTAATTGAAATGTTTGAATCCAGCATTTCATTTTTAAGCCAAACAATTCAAATATGTGAGACTACAAATATTGAGTTAAATTTAGTATTTCACATAAAGTGCCGTTAAAGGTCGAGTTATGCAATTTGCATGACACCAGTTACTTATTGGAATGTTTGAATCCAGCATTTCATTTATTTAAGTTAAACAATTCAAACATGTGAGTCTACTAATATTGAGTTAAATTTAGCCTTTCACATGAAGCGCCGTAAAATGTCGAGTTGTCCATTTTGCATACCACCAGCTACTAAACTGTAATGTTTGAATCTAGCAATTCATTTATTTAACCTCCGCAATTCAAATATTTGAGTCTACTGATATTGAGTTAAATTTCCCCCTTTCCCCATCCCAGAGTTGCGGTTAAGACCATTCTTCATTGTTTTAGATTAACTTTAGGGGGGGGGGGGAGTTACCCCCTCCCCCTACGGGCCCCCCCGGAGGGCTATCTCAAAAATTTCAAATAACAACCCCTATCTTGTGATATCTCGTTCAATGAGCCATAACATTTTTAAAACTGTTTGAGGAAATCGAAGGTGAATATCGTTTTTCATTCCAGATAAATCGAAAGTCAAAGTTCGATTTCGACCCATTTTCAAATAATTAGATCTCCCATTTGGAAAGTCGAAATTTAAAAACCTAGGGGGTTTTCTACAAAGCAAGTAATTTTAGAAAATTTACCATTTGACATAAACTTAGACAATATTTGGTTTTAGAGCCCCCCAAAAGTTATAAAAACAAGTTGCCCCTCGAGGGGTCTATCTCCAAAACTCCGAGGCAGAACCCCCATTGAGTGACACATTGCTTACAAGGGCACACTAAACTGAGAATTTTAGCGCAAACCACAGGTTAGTATAATTCTTAGTTTTTGATATAGCGAATAGCAAATTTGGGAATTTTCACCCGTTTTCAAATTTCGATGTATTGAAAACAAAAAACGATATTTACCTGCAGTTTGCGCCAAAATTGTTAGTTTGGTGTGCTCTTTGGAGCAATGTATAACTCGATAAGAGTCGCGCTTCGGAATTTTTGAGAAAGCCCCCTTTGAGGGGAAATTTTTTTGATTAATTTTGGGGGGCTCTAAAGCCAAATTTTAACTAAACTTTTGTCAAAATTATATGTTTTTCTGAAAAGTACTTGCTTTTTAGAGTATTTTAGACACCTATTTTTTTAAATTCCAACTTTTCAAATGGACGATCTGATTATTTGAAAATGGGTCGAAATGGAACTTAGACTTTTGACATTTCGAAAATGAAAACGATATTCACCTTCGATTTGCGCTAACAGTCTTAGAATGTTATGCTTTAAACGAGATATCACAAAATAGAGGTTGTTATTTGAAATTTTTGAGAAAGCCCCTGGAGGGCCCTCTTGGGGGGAGGGGGGTTTGACTGGCCAAAAAAAATTCATCTAAAACGACGAATGATGGTCTAAATCGTAACTTTTTTTCTCAACTCGTTCAAAAGTTAGACAGGGGGTGGGGAAACATCTATGTTACACTTTCTACGTTGTCCCCAAAAAAATATTTACTATAACCCATAAGAAATAGTCAGTGGCGCCAATTGAGGGAGAGCAGGGGGGGGGGGGGGAATACCCCCCCCCCGGGTTTTCAATGTGGCCGAAAAATCAAGTCAGAGAGATTTTTTGAAGATACACGGCAAAAAAAAAAAAAAAAAAAAAAAAAAAAGGTCATCCAAATTTTTGGAGGGCCCCCCCCCCCCCCCCCCCCCCCCAAACAAATAGAGAGATAGAGAGATTTTTTTTAAGATGCACGGCAAAAAAAAAAAAAAAAAAAAAAAAAAAAAAAAAAAAAAAAAAAAAAAAAAAAAAAAAAATCATCCAAAAATTTTTGGGGGGCCTTGCCCCCCCCCCCCCTGGTAAGTCTGAAATTGCGCCCCTGGAAATAGTAAGATGAACTTCGAAGAATTAGTAAAATCAAAGAAATGCATGAGTTGAATGAAGTATGAAAATGATAAACACAACTTTTCCAATTAGTAACTTCTAGCATTGAAATTGTGAAACCGACCATCAGAAAAAGTAAGATGAACTGCGAAGAATTAGTAAATTCAAACAATTGCATGAGTTGAATGGAGTATGAAAATGATAAACACAATTTTTCCCAAATTAGTAACTTCTAGCATTGAAATTGTGAAACCAGCCATCAGAAAAAGTAAGATGAACTGCGAAGAATTAGTAAAATCAAACAATTGCATGAGTTGAATGGAGTATGAAAATGATCAACACAACTTTTCCAATTAGTAACTTCTAGCATTTGAGTAGCTGGATTTCATGAAACTATAATAAATAGGAAATATTCGTCGTGACTTTTCGCGAGCAATTCTAGCTCAATGGATAGGACACTTGTCTGTCACCGATGCGGCCCGGGTTCAAACCTCACCACCTTCAGGTAAAATTTGTAACCCCAAATTTAAATATATGTCTATATGTCTGTGTATGTAAATTCAATGTGTATCCTCTGTATATCGATGAATTGTGTAATTACATGTATAATAACTGTTCCACAGCAACAATAACAACAAGTGAGATTAGTACACAATTTCTCAACCAGAGTGCGCTATTTATTACGGAATTTTAGTGAATTAGTAAAATCAAGCATTTCAAATGGTTCTTTTATGTAAACCAATGAGTAAAATCAACTCCGAGACATTGGTGTTTTCAACTAATTACAAATAGTAAATACTACATTTTACAATTAGTCATTTCAAATGCTTCATGTGTTGCTTGAACTAATGAATTAGTAAAAAATAATTGGAAGATAATTTTTGTGAATTAGTAAGTTCAAGTAATTATTTTGCAGATTCAAGAAATGAAAAGGTCAGTTGAACTATTCACAATTAGTAAATTTAAGCAAAGTTAAAATAGTAGAAACAACATTTAAATGTGGTGTCCATACTTTTAACTAATTGAATTAGTTGAATTAACTCTGAGCGGGTTTAGATCTAGCAATTATTTTTTTCAGTGTGAACTATATCCATATTATTAAGGGAAAACTCAATAATCAACCAATTGGAGCACCAAAAGAGCGAGTAGTCGAAAATTTAAATAAATGACCGCAGAAATCAAACATAACTCTTATTTTCTACACTTTGTCGATCCATCCTCCTCTCTGGCCGAGGCAGGGATATATGAGAGAGGTCGGACGAGGACGGACCAAAGGTCAAATACCTCCCTCAACGGGGAACATTGGACAGTGCTTTTTAACATTCATTATGGCCTGTGGCTCAGTGGCCTCTACTCCTGATAACCTATTTATCAAAATATCATCTCAAGAATCCCAATCATAGCTGCCGCACTTTGCAGGACCTTTTTTTTTTTACGAATGCAGAGGGGGTAGCTTCTTGGATGATAATTTGCTCTACTTATTTAATTGGTGAGCGGGGGGGGGGGACTTTTGCCTAATTTCTCGCACCATTATTGCACACAGTCAACGAGCTATACATTTATCTAGAGTGGCGGTTTAATGGGTAACCTGCGTAACCACCATGGGAGATTTTTAGGTTAGGTTTAAGCGAGTAATTTGTCCATTTGTTTCCGTGTATTTTGATGCGGCGCGACGCACAGTGGATCAAAGCATGTTTCGGTCCACTGTGCGGTGGCGCCGCACGAATATACACGGAAACAAATGGACAAATTACTCGCTTAAACCTAACCTAAAAATCTCCCATGGTGGTTACGCAGGTTACCCATTAAACCGCCACTCTAGAGAAATGTGTAGCTCGTTGCACACAATGGTCTGAGATACTGAGAACGTTAAAAAGTGGCCAAAAATCAAAAAAGTAAATTTCTCGTCAGTTAATCATTTGTAAACTTTTAAGACCAGTCATTTTAACTACCGATAACGCACATTCAACATGTGATTCAGGTACCCAAACCTCGAAATGATACTGGGAAAAGTTTTAAAATAAGCTTAAAAGGTTCGAAACAGTGATTTTTTTTTACTTTTTCCCACAGATTTACTATTTCACATAAAACTAAGTGAAAAAATTAATTAGGCCATCGATAACTTGACTTAATCATTTGGAACATTAATCGAACGCTGAGAAATCAAATGGGATGAGTAAGTATCCCCTAAAATTCGTTTTTTCGTTTGTTTGTTTTGCTTTTTTTTAATTAATGCGAGGAGGGCCGCTTCACTAATATTTCAAGATGTCATAACTGATCCGTGAAAATGACCATGCAAAAGACCAGTGAAGAACATAATCCGATCAGACGACAACATGACGATCCACGTGGCGCTGGGAGGACGCGAAAAATAAACAAGGTCAGACAACAGTCAAATCTGCCAAACGGTTTACTGTCTCACAAATATTGACAAACGCACGGTATTTGTAACGTATGACAAGTTTCATAAATCCTTAACCAAGTTTAAAACTTATTAACCCTTACATTACCAACATGGGCCTGAGAGGCCCTAGGCTTGTTATTTTGTTGCGCCGTTTCCGTTCTAATCGTTTGAAAAATTTGAGCTTTTGTGACATCTCTAAAAAAACCCTCAGAAACCTTAATTTAATAAATTAAAAAGAAAAAAAAAAATCTCTAGGTGTAGGAATTTTTTTTTCACCACTACCCCTAGACTTACCAATGTGGGCCTCTCAGGCCCTACTGTCAATTTAGTGGGAATTTTAGTTTTCTTTGGCCAAGACAGTTGGCACTAGTGTTTATTATTGTTTTAAATATTGAGGTTATGTGAAAATCAAGAAAACCTGATAAACTGATAATGAACGAGACCATTTTATGACCTGTGTATGACAAGTAAGTACTCTATCTTATAATTTTTTATTCCGAATTTACCACAAAACTTCTTGAAAATATGATACATTTATCCAGCTACATATCTCCCATCAGAAAAGCAGCTCAATTTTGCTCTGGTTATTTCATCTTCAATTGCTAACCTTGTATTGCTTTCTCAGTAGAAGGTTCTTTTCGAAAATCTGCCCCAGTTCGAACGACGATTTTCTTTCATTCTCCTGAA
The DNA here is from genome assembly GCA_011764245.1 of Trialeurodes vaporariorum. Taxonomy (NCBI): domain Eukaryota; kingdom Metazoa; phylum Arthropoda; class Insecta; order Hemiptera; family Aleyrodidae; genus Trialeurodes; species Trialeurodes vaporariorum. The sequence goes on along the minus strand of VMOF01000320.1, from coordinate 35,545,374 downwards.
CGCTAAAACTTCTTACGACATTTCAAAATTTACTTCTACGTGTGTGTATTTACTTCGCACTAAATTAGATTGGAATTTTGTTTTAGAAAATGGCTTTAGATGATGATGAGATAAACAACCTGCTACTCAATGATTCAGAAGATGAAGATGACCCCCCTGGTCCTGATTTTAATTCGGACCTGGACTCCGATTACAATCCCAGCGACACCGATGACAGTGACATTACATCTGACTCAGAACAGGTGAATCGAGCAATCAATCCCGCGCCAAATGTTGCTGATGGCAGAATCAGTCCTCCTCCAGGTAATAATCCTGCTCCTAATGTTGTTCGAGGTAGGGGACGTGGCAGAGCGAGAGGTGTTGCCCGTGCCAGAGGCGCTGTTAGAGGAAGAGGTCATAGACCAAATAACCTGCAAACACCTATTGTTCCTCCAAATCCAAGAGTGTCTCCGTCTGGCATCGAATGGGTTTCTGACCCCCCTCCTAGAGTGCAAACTCCAGCACGCAACATTATCCGATTCAAAAGTGGTCCTGCTCGAAATGTGCAAACAAGTAACGAAGTAAGTTCATTTGATCTTTTTATCACTCCTGAGATGTTTGGTGAAATTCTCACACAGACCAACAGAGAGATGAAGCGGGTCTGCTCACAAGAAAACATCCAAACTCCACCTTTGTTTACCTTGGAAGAGCTGAGAGCATGCATTGGGCTTCTCATCCTTTCTGGAGTGGAGCGGAATTGGGATGTCCCTATCTCCGATTTGTACAGCTCCAACGATTTCAACCCAAGGTATCGTGCGACTCTTCCCCGAAATAGATTTAATTTATTCCTACGTTTCATTCGATTTGACGATAAACGTTCTAGGATGGCTCGGCAAGAGACAGATAGGGCAGCCGCCATTAGATTTATATGGGAAAAGTTTCTTGACGCGTGTCGGAAAAATTACATCCCCAGTGACACTCTGACTATTGACGAACAACTTTTGCCGTTCAAAGGGCGCTGCATGTTTATTCAATATATGCCACCCAAAACCCAAAAAAAATATGGAATAAAGATATTTTGGATATGCGATGTCAATGGGTATGCTCTTTATGGAACTATTTACCTTGGGAAAAAAGAAGATGGAGTAGAGACAGGTCTAGCTGAGTCTGTGTGCCGTAAGCTTGCGCGTCCATTTTTGAATGCTGGGCGAAACATAACAACTGACAATTATTTCACCAGCGTTCCTTTGGCTGAGTATTTCCTCCAAAACAATACTACCTTAGTGGGCACGATAAAAAAAATAGGAGGGAGGTGCCCCCCATCATGAAGCCCAATCGAGAACGCGCTAAACATTCTTCAATTTTCGGCTTTCACAACAACATAACTATGTCTAGTTATGTTCCGAAAAAGAATAAAAGCGTCGTTCTCATTAGCACTGCACATAATGACGCAGCAATAGTAGAGCCCCTAAAAAATAAACCTGAAATAATCATATATTATAATAAGACAAAAGGGGGCGTTGATCTAGTTGACCAAATGGCTCGGACATACTCAGTGAAGCGTCAGTCAAGAAGGTGGCCGTTAGTTTTTTTTTTTAACATTCTAGATATTGCTGGAGTGAATGCGTTTAGGATATTTGAAATGCAACATCCAGAGCTAAATTGGCATAGCATCCGCAACTGTCGTAGCATTTTTTTAAGACATTTAGCCGATCAGCTTATTATGCCACAAATGATAATGCGCAGTGAAAGCACCTTGTTAAAAGAGAGACGCGCCTTGCAATGGAGTTATGTGGTGTGACTATGAAACGTCCCTTGACTGAAAATAATAATAATGGAGAGCCCAAACCAAAAAGAAGGAAAAGGTGCTGGATGTGTCCTACAACTATAGATAGAAATCAACTATTACTTGTTTTAAGTGCAATTCGACTGTTTGTGGAGAGCACAGCAATGTTTTTTGTAAAGACTGTGATATTGAATCTGAAGACTGATTTTCCTAATTAATTTTTTTAGTATATTCATTAATTTTTTTTTAGTACATTCATATTAGCTACTTCAATACCTCAGTTATCTTTTGTTTGTTTTCTGTAAATGTATTTGGTGCTTTACGCTAGTTTTTGTGCCTTTCTTCGAAAAGTGTTCTACGCATTGTTTTTTAGTTTTTGTAGGTAACTAGTCTTATTTTTAGAAAACAAGATCTCAATGATTCTGTGCTGTACATTAAATTTCAGAATATTCATTGCTAAGGCTAGCATTTGCTCCTTATTTTTTTCTGACTTCATAATGTTACTACTCTTTTCAAGTCATTTCAGTATTTTCTTCTGTTTAGAAATATTTGGACAATTTGTTGATGTTTGAATTGATAAAACAAGGCTTTTTTCAATAAAATTTTTATAGAAACAAGCCTTTGTTGTTTTTTTTCTCTATTTGTTTGAAATCGAAATTGAAACAAAGAAAACCAAAAAGTTACTGGAACTGAAAAGTAAAAAAGCAAAAAGTTTGAAGTTTTGTGCGCAGCAAAATAAATTTCAGTAAATTGCTAAAAAAAAAGAAATATTCAAGTTACAATATTTCTATTGGACAAGTCAAGCAGGCTCCTATGTTTACTTTATTTTTTTCTTGCTTCTTTCAGGAGTATGAATAAGTCAATTTTTTTTTTTTTTTTTTTTTTTGAACTAGCCCCTTTTTTACTTTTTATGAAAGAAACAAGGGAGGAGCTGTTGGAAGCTTTATTGAATTGTTGAAGGGTTAGGGTGCAGGGAGGAGGAGGAGAAGGAGCTTCTATAAAAATAAAATGGGAAGAGAAAGTAGAGTTGGAGCTAAAACATAGTCTCAATCTCTATTTTATCGGACTGCTAGCATTTGAATATTTTCCTTCATAACCCCTCCCCCCACTCTCATCCTCATAAATACCTTTGAAGAATACTGCAAACTATTTATTATTATAATATTGAAAATAATAAATAATAAAATCAAACAATATCTCTCATGAAAAATCAAATAGAAATAAAAAAAGCTGCACCTACGAATAAAGCAGAAATCAAAGTTTTCAAACATTTTGTAATAAAGGGGGGAAAGTGGGCCCAAGCAGAAGAAAATATGTATTGAATAAGAATTTTAATAATTCTGACAAGGAAAAATCATTTTTATGCAGTAAGAAAGGCATTCATGAATATTAGGTACTGAAAATTGAAGAAAAACCAAAAAAAAACATGGAAAACTTGCAAATCCCATAAGATTTACACACGGGCCTCAGAGGCCCGGTTTGGTAAGTAATGAAAAAAAAATGGTCGGTAATGTAAGGGTTAATGGAAATTTTAGAAATATATTTTAAATTTCTAATTTCTCTCGAACGAGGTTTTTCATAAAATAACCGAAAACGTACTATTTTCCCCTTCCCTTTTGCTTGAATACAAATACGGGGTTTCGTGACATTTATCGATCATTAATTTCGATAAAGGCACCGCAAAAGCGTTTTTTCTGTGTGCCTAGACTGTTTTCATCAACGAGGTATAGCAATAGAGAGACTGGTTCGAGTTGAATGTCCTATCTCAATATGTCACTGTATGGACGATCTGATTCCAATTGATTCGCTTTGTTATTTTGAACCTTAAATCGAAAATTGTAACTAATTCAGTAGAAAATTGGTTATAAATGAAAGTGGAAGTGTTTTAAAATGGCTATGCGAACACAGCATTCTAAAACAACCATCTAGGTGAGAAAATTTGGCATGCATGACAGTATATGTCAACTGTCAGTTTCTTTATCATGCACATCCTTCCAGAAGAAACAGTTTTATCGATTCCTGTGTCCAGAAAGCCACTTTCAAACACTTGTCTTTTCGTTTGAAACCATTTTCAAGTGCATTAGTCATATAACTTTCTTTTTAAGGTGAAAAAAATGAGGTTAACAAACCGAGCCCGTGTAAAATACCCTTGAGAGAGATTTCCATCAATGTTGCCCCCTTGAAGTTTCAAAAAACATTAAATAAATCTTCTCTATTGCTATAGCTCTTCGGTTTTTGCCCAACTAAATTATTGGATTTAGGTCCCGTTATCGTCCGATTAACCCTCTAAGGACCAGGTTTGTTCAAAAGAAGACCGCACTCTTCCGATCATAAAGGGAAGGTAATTCAATGTTCGTACTCGGAGGAGTTACAATTGCCTATACAACGAATTGAAGGCGCCCGACAATACTTTGTCTTGTAAGTGTTTTCATTGATAGTCGCGTTTATCCGGAATAAATACTGAAAAAATGTGAATAGACTAGATGAGAAAAAACGAATTTACTCGGGCTTGGCCCATAAGGCGGGGTTAAATAGCGCCGATGAATTATTTTATGCTCTCAGCTCCAGATATTCTTGGCAACGCTGGTCCTCTCCTCAAGTTCAGTGGAGGATATTCTGACAACACTGTTTCGCAAGGAAGAATGTTTCAGCTAGGAAAGACCATGTAATGATCCTCCAATTATTATCGATTCAGTATCCCCCCTCCTCCAACGGCAACGGTATACAACTTAAAAATATCGCCCTCGAAAATCTTTTAATCAACCCGAAACCCGCAATAAACATGTACGCAGCGAGTCTCGCGGTGAAGGGAAAAGATAGATTGAATTGGCGGCGGCGGCGCGGCGCGGCGGTGGATCCCGGAGAGGAAGAGGTGATCGGGGGGGATGGGGGGTAATAAGGGAGAGGGAGGCGGACTGTGAGTCGCTGGAATTGAGTCTATATCCACAACCTCTCACTTGCCGATTTACCTATTTTTTGCTTATTTACGGTAACTAATTGTCAGAGCGGGTCAAGAAGACAAGGTCATAATTTTAAATTGAGAACTTGGGTGCGAGAAGGGACTTCTCCATTGCAATATTCCACAATCTCATTACCCTACTTCGTTTTTTGTTTGTTTTTGTTATGAGGATTGGGAGAAGTAATTATTTTCCTTGAAATTTTCGCTGAAAACTCCTAAAATTCATCAACATAGTTCCAAAAAAGATAGAACTGTTATAGTATAATGAGGAGGTAATAAAACACTATAATAAACAATAAAACAAGTGCCTTTCTCGCACCCAAGTCTTCAGTTGCGATCGTTCGACGCCTACAATCAGATTTTAAAAGAAAAATTATGAAAGCTTACGTTTAAATCTCTCAAATTCAAAATAGAAAGGAGAAACACGTTTTGTTTTTGTTTTTCCTTTTTAATTTAGGAAATTTTTTGAGAAGAGTCTGTAGCAAAAAATATTAACAAATTCACAGAAATCAGAAATGAGTTAGGGCGATTTATCTTTCGTCCATAATATATTCTGAAACCATTTCAATGTTTCCTTTTTTCCATATTTAACACTTAACTATGTTAATTATTCATAAAAAAAATGGTTTGTTCCAAAACAAATCACCTGCAATTCCTGGAAAGGAGGCTTTTCTAACCCAAAAGCAAAATTTTTATTTTGAAAAATCAGGTGCTCTTACCCAGTTGCGCAACGAGGAATTCTCTATCTCTCTCTTTCCTCCATTCAAATACGTGTATAAGACAAGGGTGGACAAGAGGATTCAACCCCATCTATCTTTCCTTTTTCAACTTGTAACGATAAAGAGAGATAAAAGAAGTAATGGTAGCGCTATACTGTACTGACTCATCGTCAAGTGTGACGGCAACCCAGGTAATTGCTCCAAAAAGTGTCCAATTATTCAGATCAGTAAAAACAAAACAAATATCTAATTAATGCTAAATAATGGTGTTGAATTAGTTATCAACAAATTAATAATCAATTAATTAGTTATCAGCGGTACTCGTGCAGGTGACTCATGCCAAGACTCGTTTCAAATTTTGCGTTTCGGTGCGTCACGACAAGAAAACGCTAAGCGAATAAATAGTTAGTCATTCACTTCAGTCGAGAGGATAAACACTGTGTTTCCCCCCTTTTTTTCTCTCTTTTCTTCTTTTAAAGGAATTTTACTTTTTCGAAAACTAGGGCCACACAGACGAAATGGAAGAAAGAAGACATCCATACCCTTCCAAGATTACTATATCTGTGATCGTTCCATCTTGTCACCTCAACCGGGATTCGAGCCCTGGCCCTCTGGGTAGTGATGGCGTAGCGTGCACTTCGGCAACGTTGCAGTTTGTCCATGCATTCTAAACCATGAAAAAGATCAAACTATATTGGGTTTTCGGTAAACGCCTTCGCATTCGACCTTTCAAGTGGACATAAATCGACACATTACAACATTGCCAAATTGCACGCTCTACGCCAGTTACTGCCCCTGGGCTAGTGGCCGGTTGCACTGACCACTATAGACCAAGTGGGTCGATCGATATTCAATGCGTTTACAGAAACTTTCAACCGTGTTTTCTAAAAACTATATGATACGCTCTCTACCGGCAAGATCTGCATTTGATGCAGCTCCTCAAATGTTTCAGACCTTAATCAATAATCATATACGTTCCCGTAAAATCTTATCTGCGGGCCGTCTATTCACCAAACCAAACGATACCCAACGACCTTGACAATTTAACAGACCCATTTGATTATCCGTTTTGTGCATCACTTCTATCGGCACGATAACGAAAAGCGAAGGGATCGGATCCTGCACGAGCAATCGACCAATCTCCTCATTTGCTTCGGAAGGAGGCATGTAAATAAAGTTTTAAGGTCGTCAAGCGCTCTCTGACCTAATTCGTGGTGCATTACAGCGATCCAAAGTTGGTCTGAATGTAGGGTCCCCCCTCGTCTTACAAAGAGAGCTGAGAGCTTGGTGGAGATGGCAAGCTCGTTCGCACGACGAGCAGATGGTCGAGGGACATCCACTCACGATTTCTGGTGAGAGAGGATCGTATTTATCGATTGGGAAAAGTCGAGATGGTCAGAAAATGTCTCGCAGAAGTTAACAATAGTCACTTTCCTGGTTTTTATCGAAAGCTCTAAGCCACCTTCATTCATTCAGTGATCTACATATTAACGGGTAAAAAAGAAAACAAATAAAACAAAAAACCTCGTATTTTATTTCCATAAAAAAACAGGTCTGCTCGCGCTAATAGTTGCTATTTAACAGCATTACTGTCAACTAATGTACAAGTGTGACGAGTGCTGACAAAAAAGCCATCTATCCTGCAAAGTTGAAAAGAAAAGGCGCATTTTTTTTTCTATAAAGAACAGTTCTGCTCGCTTGTTGTCGGTTAAACGCAGCATTACTGTCAATTAATCTACAGGTGTGCGACGCGTCTTGACAATAGAACTCTTAACTTCTACATATTCGATCAAATTTAAATTGTTACTACCATTGCATAAAGGAGTGCTTGGATTAGCATAAATAGGACATTACTCACTTTGAAAACTTTACAGGAGGCGGTTAAAACTGCTGTCTCATTTCACTCTCATTATAACTGCATTTCTTTATTTTATCGTGCATACTCCTTTCAAAATACTCATTTTTCGGGCCCCGGTTCTCTGTGGATACCACCCATGATGGAAGCGAGTCGGTCCGAAGGGCCATCCCCGGAAAATTTTTCAATCTTATATTCGCAAACCTATGCTATTTTAAGCTAGTTATGGTCACAAATAAGACCGTCCCGTCCTAGATGCAAGAGAGCGAGAAACCAATAGTTATTAAAAGTTAGTCGTTAGTTTATAATAAAGATTTGAACGATTTTGAAATAATGACACTGTATAAGTTGCACGTAGTTTTGTATACTAAACCGATGCTTAGAAAAAAAAAAAAAAATTCTGCACCTTGGGTCCCCAAGAACCCGAACCTCGATACCATATAGTACCATCTCTCCTCTCCAAGTGCATGGGAGCCCTAGATTTGGCAAAAAAAAAAAAAAAAAAAAAAAAAAAAAAAAAAAAAAAAAAAAAACTATCCCATCGATTCAATGCTAAACAATAGATTCCATAGTAAATCATTGCTTTGCTGACAGTCGATTAAAATGTATATATTTATTGAATTTTTATTGTTACTTTTAAACATAAATAAGAACTGAGCAATTGGCAACTACATTGTCAACTGTGTTAAGTTATTTAATAAACAGACATAATGCTGTCAAATATTCGTTTCATTTGCAAATATAGGTGCATCAGGGTTGAGTGAGTGCAAGCAATGCACACACAAAGAAAAAAACATAAAACAAAAAAAATACAGTCGATTGTTTTATAAAATATCATATGGAGGAAAAATATTGTTGGCAAATTACACTAGCCGCTACTCACTACTGCCACACTGAAGTTGGACACCCTGTTGTTTTCGTCGGACTTCAATCTTGTTAGACGTGTCCCGAACTATAGTATTGAATTAGCAATGTTTCTAGTGTATACTCGTTACTCAAGAGTCTAGAGAAGGAAGTTTTCCAGCGCAATTTCGCTTTTTATGACGCCCTAAAAGAAGCTCACACGTTAAAAAAAAAAAAACAAAACAAAAAAACAAAAAAAAACAAAACAAAAACAAACGCAGACTCGAGCACCCCCTAAAGTCTTTGAGTAAAATTTTCTCCCATAATTCATTCCCGCACTTCCGTTTTTTATACATTGCTTGACTTGTTCAACGAAAAGTGCCGCGCCGTTGTCAAACGGACGTGATTTTTTTCATTTTTATGATTCTACACGTAGCGTTCAGTGCAGTGATGGAGGTGCGTGCAATCTGACACACCGGTTTTTGCATTTAGTCCATTCAAAGTCATTGAAAAGGTCGACTTATCAAAAGAGCACAGTACAGCCTCCGCTCTAATCGTTATTTTACATTGATTCAACCCATGTAGTATCATGGCTGAAAGTTTTCTTTTACTGAAATCTGTTTCACTTGTTTTTAATGGGGCAGTATCAAGGGTCTGAAATGTTGTGCTTTTTAAAAAGAAAATTACTGTACTTGACGAGCTGAGAACAATAGTGCCTTTGGTTTTTTCCTTAGTGTCCCGGTTTTGGAGTTACACAAGTGTAAAGTTGTAAAAAATCTTGGGTTTAGTGACGTCACTACGCGGAATTCCCATTTAAAACAATGTATTCTGGGCCAAAATCCCATTTTCGGAACAATGGGACTTAATTAGCAACCAAAGGCATCTTTCTTCTCTCACCAAGAACTTTAATTTTCTTTATAAAAAACCCAACAATTCAGACCCTTGCAACTGCCCCATTCATTATTCTGGGCTCAATAAATGTACGGTATACATACACGGTCCTCGGCCCCAAGTCCGCCCTAAGTACTTCAACAAGCATCGGCCACCAGCCAACGGACCGCATCGGACCGTTTAAAATGGCGAAACCACAAAACTAACCTCAAAATAGCACTTAGGGTGGGGTGGGTTGGAGAGGCTCTAGACCCGCCCCAAGAAACGTAAAGTTGGGAGCGCACCCAACATTCCGATGTGCCGTTAAAAAAATGTGAGGTTAGAATCGCCATTTTCAGGTGCGACCTAAAGCCCGTTTGTACCGTACATTTATTGGGCCCAGTTGAATATGAACAACAGAGTACTTCATTGAGTGCCTTCAATTGAAAGTGTAGGCAAAAACAGGCACATCTGAGTAGGAATATTTATCTACTCGCTCATTTGATTTGAATGAGCGCACGGTAAGTTGACAGATTTAACTTGGTTCTGAAATGGATAAATGAAACGTTGTCAGGTGACACGAGACACGCTATACCACCAGTAGTGTTCCAGGTTTAACGAATTGAAAGGTGAGAATTACTGCGATCTAACCAGAGCCCAGAGCTACAGCTCTTTGTATATTTGAAGCATTTTTCAATTTACCAATGATTCCACTGGTAGATCAAAAGAGTACACAGTTCAGCTCAATGTATGACCTTAATGCACGAAAATAATTTGATCATTAATATTTTCTCAACCGCAGGTGGTGGCAGAGTCTCCCTTAACGATGTAGAATAATTTGCAGATATTTTGACTCTTTGGCCCATTCAATATTATACGCCCGAGTTATTTGATTTCTTATCTCTATCTCCCATTAACTGCAAAAGCGACTCCAAATTATTAACACCGGCAAAATAATGGTTTATTTAGCGCCTTAAATTACCGGGATAGGCAAACTTAACACCGCGGAGTACGAATATTTAACTACCCACTGAATTTGAGTGAATCATAACTTTGATTTCTTTTGCAAACCTGAACCTGGTAGCAAAAAGGTTAATGGGGGTGCTTTCACCGCGAAATGATTACAGAGGCGATTATTTTCGTACATTACACTCATAAACTGAACAGAGTGCATACTCTTTTTCGCCAATTGATTAAAACAAACCGGTTTGTTTATAGTTCATCAAAACAGTGCTTTAAAGTGAAGAAAGTAAAGTAAGGTGCTTTTAAAGTAAATCTTGACTATTTTCGTAGAGAAATTTGGCAACCTGGATAAATAAGGCTTGAATTTTACATCACTTGCGAGTAATAAAGCTCACGACAGTTTATTGGAGCTCTAATTCGAGATCATTTCAAGCCAGCTTCCGTGCATCTGCTCGAGAGCGAGGAGCGAGGGGCTTTTTAACCTATCAAAACAATCCGCGGTTTGTGGTTAAATCAACGGTCATAAATCTATGAATGAGCTGTTCTCGTAATACTACCAACTCCATGCTGTTTAATAAAAAAACGGGGTTTTACGCGTTAACTCAAATCATAATAAGGTTTGAAGCGTCATGTTAACTCAA